>JAZBNJ010000011.1:10375000-10975000 GCA_037349165.1 Choristoneura rosaceana
GGGTTTATTAAGGAATGCTTTAATTTTTGAAAAGATTTTTCACAGTCAGTATTCCAAATGAATGGTGAATTTTTACGCAGTAACATGTTCAATGGTGCAACTATTTGGGCAAAATTTCGAATAAATTTCCTATAGTAGTTTGCAAATGCAACGAACCTTTTAACTTCATTGCTATTTTGGGGTTGTGGATAATTTGATAATGCTTGAATTTTCTCTGGGTCTGGAAGAATGCCTTTTTCTGATACTATATGCCCTAAGTACAAAATTTGTTTCTGTAGAAACTTACATTTTAATGGGTTTAACTTTAAGTTTACTTTTCGAAGTCTGCTAAAAACATCCATAAGGTTTTGGTTATGAGAACTCAAATTTCTACCAAAGACGACCAGATCGTCTTGGTACACAAAGCACTGTTCGTAGTTAAGACCTGACATAGCAATCGTCATCATCCTGGAAAATGCGCTAGGGCTAGTTTTGAGACCCATTGGGAGTCGGGTCATTTGAAATTGATTAGTATTTGTAGTGAATGCTGTATACTGCCTACTTTCTGGTCTAAGCTCTAGTTGATAGTATCCTTGATATAGATCTAAATGGGAGAAGTAGACCGCTCCTGATAATGAATCTAATACGCATTAGCATACGCATGTCAGTGACTAAGGCTTTAACGGTAGTATAGGTGGCGGACATACGCAACTTCGCTGACTCTGACAGACGTGTCTTTAAGACAAATTTTATGAGTACAGTTTTGTCTGTCTCGAGTAGCATGGATTCGTACATTTCGATTCCATCTATTAGCTGCTTAGTTACCACTTCCGAACCATTCATAACTGGCAACAGCGAAACCGCTGTTTTTGGACAAAACGACGACATGATTGATTTTAATTCGGCTGGTACGTCAAGTGACGGTGGTGCCTTTTGTGCACAATCACATAACTCGCTTATTTTCGAATATAAGCCTTCAATTGATTCACATATTTCGTCCAAGGCTTTTAAATCAGAACCCTTTAATTCTTTAGTATTTAAATTCTTAGAAATAGTATCATATAGTTTAATTAACTCGTTTGCTCTTTCTAAATTTTTATCAACGATTTTGTACCGCTCTTTACCCTTTTTAATTAACTTTTCTTTTATTGATAATAGCTCTGTATTAATCTCAACTAACTCGCTTGCCATTAGGTAGGGCAGCACATAATAGTTGACAATTTATCTTGTTTACGTAACTTAAACTACATTAGATACACCCGTGAGTGTTAACATAGCGCTGTAATGTAAACATCGCCAAATAAGAGAGTCTGTCGCTCGATAATTTATTAGCACTTTGAAAGTAATTATGATTGTACGATACCTGTATTCACTTTTCACAATTCACTTTTTTTTTTTTTTTTTACGCACATTCTGCATACCGGGGAGCGGGAGGCGCTGGTCGGCGCCCGGACCTGCGTATTTGTGCTGCAACCAGCTCTCGCCTTATCCACAGCTTGTGCATGGCTTTGTATCCACGCACCACACCGAAACAGCAGGCGAAGATTAGGAATACCACTATTATTCCCAATAGGATATTGGTGGTCGAGAGATGCAATTTAATCTGCTCAACTCCTGCGGAATTATTGCCACCACTGGCGGTTTGGGCAATAACGACCTCTTCCTTAGATGTAGTTGATCCCATCTTTTGGTAATTAAATGCAACAACGACGAACCAAGAATATCATGACCAAAACTACAGCGAACCACACGACGGCGATAACTGGAACCCAGTAAATTAGACACTCTTCCAAATTTTTTAACACAAGAGCGTCTGTTTGGGCCATAATTTTCCAGTCTATTAACTCACTTTAGTCTTTACACGAATCACTCCCGATCATCAACCATCCTGGCAAGGTCGCCATCTGATGTGGGATGGTTAAGAGAAAACACGACTGCACGTTAAGAAGCGGTTTATTATAATATCTCCCCGTTACATAGGGATACACTCCTTATATACTAATGCACACATACATAGCCGTTAGACATATATGGGAAGATGCTCTCTTATACACTACACCTTTAGATAGAGCCCTAATTATTCAGAGCACGCCTCCAGACAATATTTATGTATTTTCGGTGTAGCAACAGCTACTTTCAGTTTTATTCAGACATTCCGCATTGCCCCTTGGCTGTAACCCTGTCCGGGCTTATTTTCCGTACGGCACAAGGTGGCAATTGGCGCCCTACCGTTAATTTTGAGTTATTTTGAGTGCTTTGAGTAATTTTGGCTATTTTTTTTGTGTAGAAATCAACTGCCATCAATTTTCAATAACTAAAGATTTAGTTTATCAGGTTGAAATCAAATTTTACCTTTGAATGTAGCAGTCTAGCACATTTATGCCTTATTTCATTAAAAATTTCACAGTTGTAGTCAGTTAGTGTAGTGGAAACAATCACTATTTTCACCATAAATTGATATTTAGTAATATTTACATAGTAAAAGTACCTAACCTATAAATTTGTGAAAGTAAACGAACTTTCTTTGACAATTAAAGTGTCACATCATCACCTTCAGTATACCTATAGCTCTTAATACACCTATATTTCAGATTATCTATGAAAGGAAACCTAGTTTTGTACAAATAACTTAATTTTTTTTTGATGGTGAAAAATATGCTTTGAAAAACAAAATCATTGTTAAATATTGCATATTAAATTATAATAATCATTTATGCCACAACTCTATAACAAAATTATGACCTAGAATTATAAATTGTGTGTGCATAGTGCTTAGACAGTGTTATTTTTTTTTCTTACTGCATTCCTACCTACTAGCAGATTATTACTAGTACTTACCTTTTATTTACCTATAGCAGCATAATTACTGCCATTATATGCTATTTAATTGTGTTTAATGCTACATTTGTGCCAGCTAATTGTGATATTAATAAGTATTTGGGGAATAAAACACTATAAATTTTGCAATAGTACTTTAATAACAACTTATATTCTGTAAATAACAAATATAAAACAATTGTTGAAACATAATTAAACAATAGTAATTAAAGTTTGTAAGCCATTAATTTCAATTCAATTTAGTACACAAATTTCAGTAAATTATGGAAAGAGTTATGAAATTTTATTCACTTTTGAAAGATGAGTTGATTTATGAAGTTAAAATCAGGTCAGAAACGCCACTTAGTTCTGTTGATGGTTTGAGAAAGCAACTTAAGAAATTGATTGTTGAATGTCCTTCGGAGGCTATATTGGAGACTGACTTTGCTGTTGATTCCGAGCTAAAAACAATTACTGACAAGTTGATTGAACTGAGGTCATGTGTTAACAGGTACTCTGCAACATCTGATAGGTACTCATTAAATAGGTCAAAGGCTTTGGGTTATCATTTATATCATCGCTTGTTTAGAATACACGTTGACTCGGATGAGGCTAAGCTTCGAGTTAAATCTGAACTTTCATCAGAGTTAGAGTCACTGTTGGCTATTGTTGAAACTCCAATACCATCTCCAGGTACAATTGAGGACAACCAGATGTTTTCTTCACATTCACAACAACAATTACAACAATCACAACAATTTGAGTGTTCCGGTGATAAGAATGTTTCAAAATGGGGTGTTAAATTCAATGGCACCACAGACATCAGGTCATTTTTAGAACGCATAGGTGAACTTCAGTTGGCTTTTGGTGTTTCAGATTGTAAATTATTCAACTCAGCGGCATTGTTTTGGTTTAGAGGCATAAGGCAGGAAGTTTCAACCTGGAACGAATTAAAGGAATTATTATTGAGGGAATTTGATCCAATTGATTATGATTATAGGTTATTAGGTGAAATTCAGTCTAGAACACAGGGAGTGGACGAACCTTTTCACATTTATTTTGCGGTTATGTCTTGCTTATTTTCACGTCGTAAGGTACCGCTTTCTGAGGAAGCCAAGCTAGAAATATTGCTGCATAATATTAGGCCCAGCTTTTCACAACAGCTAGCGTTGGTAAACATTACCTCAGTAGCGGAACTGAAAGAAAATTGTCGTAAAGTAGAAGCAGCGCGACAGCGAGCCGAGATGTTTTCGGAACCTTCCGCGAGATCATCCTCGAACATACTTGGTAGTGAGTTTTTGTATAAAGGCAAAGCCAAGCCCATAAATTCAGTTTCTGTTCCCACTGCCAAGAGTTCCGAAAGTAAATCGCAGTCATGTTTTGCTTGTGCGCAGCGTACTACGAACGCTTCTGTCATTGTTCCCAAACAATCGTATGTTCCATCCACGCAGGCACGGGAACCCATTTGTTATAAATGCGGCAAAACACGGCATAATTTTAAGTATTGTAAGGCAAGACAAAACCCAGTTCTGACAAACAAATTAGATATTTTGGCTGTTGACATATGTCAAAATAGCTACTTGTCAGAATTGTAGTGTTCAGGAATAAAGCAAAAAAGACTGGTTCACACTCCCAGAGTAAAAACTGACTGACCAGAATCGTAGTATAAAAAATAAATAAATATTAAATCTATTTCAAAATTTTGTAAATTTAATTCGGTCGCTACGGTTCTGTTTGCACCAAATAAATTTGATGTTCAGCCATATTTAAAATGAAGAGTAAATAGTTTTGAAATTTTCGGATTACTCTATAGTGGAGCGTCAATTTCGATTTTTAGGCAACAACGCTCACTATGGTAGTTTATGAATTAGAGATAATGGATGGTCATCCTATTGGTTCTTGACACATTAAAGACCTGAAAGCGTAAAACGTTTCCACTCAGCTGGTGAACAGTGGACGCACGGCCCGCACTACGATTTCTTTTGATCGCCGCGCCGCCATTGTTGACTACGCGTGAGAAGACGTCACAGTAGCTGAGGTGATTCGAGCGGTGGACGCACGGCCGTTTGCTTCGGCTGGCTGCCTTGCTGCCATGGTTCGAAACACTGACGTTACTTGGATCACTGCTTTAAGATAAGAGCTTAGCATTTGAGTGTTAAATATTACAATATATTTAATCACAAACTGTTAGGCGTGGTGCACAGACATAGCTGGCGCACTACTACTGTGAGCGCGATGTATGATAGAGTATTTAGGTAGATATTGATGGATTCTTAGGGCGGCTCTATCTTAACTCAACATCATCAAGAGTAGTCTTTAATATGTGTACAAGCAAAGTTATGAATACCTTTGGTACCTTGGGTACCTCACCAAGTTATAATAGTTTATGTCAATCCGTGTTTCGCATTCAACTAACCGGGGTTCCGTGCATGAGTGAATGCGATGTTTTGTTGCACGGTGATTATTTTGTTTTAGTATCTCGAGCCCGGGCGAGATAGATTTCGTTTCCTCAGAAAGCAGGTTGCGGATATTTTGATTTTGTAATTCCTCGGAAACATGAATTTGTATCCGAGATGTTTAGGTAATCTTGGTGAAGGGTTTTGTTTATATTTAGTAACATTTTCGAGATGTTTAGGTAGAGATATTTCGGAACAAAGGTTTTGTTTATATTTCGTTAGATTTTGATAGTAGTTATGACTTTTGTCTAGGTTTTGCCCGGACAAGAAGAGTCTATATTGAGGAATGCTGAACATCGGTCCTGGCTGTTGGTAATTGGCCTCTTCAGCACAACATTGCCGTTGTGCTGGGGAAGTTAATGGTTTGGTACACAAATATTGAAAGGTCGCATTTTGGTTATTGTGGTTTTTAGTAAGATACAAAGGTTTTTTGGTATATAACTTTGGTAATCCATACTCTTGGATGTTATATGCATTTTTGTCCTTTAAAATAGATTCATTAAGCACAATCATAGTTTTAATTTTTATAGGTATTCTTCTAAAGATTTGAGTTATGTTCTGTAGCTGCGTAGGTTGTTCGAGCCTTGGGTGGGTTCTGGCATGGGAGATTTTGTTGACCTCCTAGGTTGTAGAGCAGAGCGCTGAGGGCAGCGTACGGTTCACCTACGTTGAACCTTAAGTGGGGAAGGGGGGTATTGTAACGTTGTGTTTTCTTCCATGACTCGAACTGCCCGAGATTCGATTAATCTGGCAATTATTTCAATATATTTTTTCCAGCTGGTAACTGGAAGAAGGATTGTGTTGACGGGGTCATCTCTGATTGAAGCATTTAAGTAAACAATTTTGTAGGGATGTCAGTTCAGGGATTTTTATCATAGGCTCCTTAACCTAGGCACAATAGAAGTAATCTAACAGTAGTCCGACTTCATACTAGAGGGCCAAAATCGACGCACGGACTCAGCGGCGCGTTTTACACTGCAGCTAACTCAGTTAACTTCGTAGTGCCACAGAGTAGTGATGTAACGAATGTCATTTTTTGAACATTCGCGAATGCGAATGCGAATGCGAATATCTGCTACCGACATTCGCGAATGCGAATGCGAATGCGAATATTCAGTTTTTCGTTCTGGTGTCAATGAGGGTTATCGCGTATGAATTCGCCGCTAGAGGCGCTAGTGTAGCGTGAAGTCTCCGAAATGTCAGATCTCATAGTTTTTGGGTGAGCTATGCTGGTTTATTTATAATTAGAATAATTTTGTGAATATTTTTCATTACCTGAAATTAATTATGGCAATTATGCGTCCCTTTTTTCCGAACAAAACGGGACTACGCAACACTGTGGTTGCTCGATATTTTATGGTACGGTTTTAAGGTGTATTAAATATGATTTTAATCTAAACTTTATTTGCACGTCCGTAATAACAAGACTTTGAAAGCCACACTTAAAAACCTCACGCAACAGTGGCGCCATTTAGAAAGACAAAAAACGATAGCCCTCATTGTCTATGGTAGTCACGTTCGAACGAGGTGCGTTCCGTTTGTATTTTGTTTCGAGAATTACCGAGTTTATTGGAACGCATCCGATTTTAGTGTCATTTCGCTCGCGCCGGCCGGTTTTCGTAAAACAAAACAAGTGAATTTTGAGGTTAGATTGTGAACAGTGATATATTAACATGAGTAAATCAAATTCTAGTGAAATATGGACTTATTTTACACTTTGCGATGCTGAACGAGCTAAGTGCAAGCTGTGTAACAATGAATATTCTAGGAAAGGAAGAACTACAACTTCTATGAGAAATCATTTGAAGGCAATGCACAAAAGTGAGTTTTACGAGTTAGAAAAATGTGAAAAACGAAAACAAGATGCATCTAAAACACTTGAACTGGCATCATCTTCCCATCAAAGTACTAAATCTGACATGAAACAGATATCGCTTCAAGAATGTGTCGATAAAACGAAACTGTGGGATATTATATCTTTGAAGTCATTGGCAGTTGATAATTTAATAAGTGAAATGATTGCGTTGGAAGACTTGCCATATAGTTTCGTAGAAAGTGTTGGATTTGTAAGACTTATGAAGCATTTATGTCCATCCTATGATATAAAGTCTCGCCAGTATTTCACTTCATTTATCTGCGATAAATTATATGGAAAAGTAAGTCAGAAAATACTCGAATTGCTGAAATCCTTCGAAAAATTGTCATTTACTAGCGACATTTGGTCTGATACTTGGTCTGGAGTTTCAATGCTGAGCTTAACATGTCATGGGATTACAGAAGAGTTTGAAAGAAAAATGATTGTTTTAAAAGCAGAAGTATTCAATGACAGCCGCCACACCGGAGAAAATATTGCTTATAAACTTGAAGAAATCTTGTCGTTATGGGAGATATCTAAAGAAAAAGTGAAATGTGTAGTTCGCGATGCAGGTGCTAACATGAAAAAAGGTGTTAACTTATTAAATGTTAAGCATATTGACTGTGCTTCACATAAGATTCAAAATGTGTTAAAAGAAGGAATGAAAGCTCAAGAAACTGTCATGGCGGCCATAGCAAAATGCAAAAAGATGGCAACTCATTTTCATCATTCGACTTCTGCTCAAGACGATCTTGCTAATATACAGAAAAGGCTAAATCAAAAATCCCTTAAGATTAAGCAAGAATGTGCAACTAGGTGGAATAGCGCGTTTTACATGCTGGAACGTATTTTGCAAGTCAAAGAGTCCTTATGTATTTATGCATCGGCAAATAATAAAATTCCCCTATTAACATCTGAAGAGTGGATGATTATTGAGAAGCTTATCGGTGTACTAAGACCATTTGAAGAACTGACTAAGGAGTTAAGTGCTGCCGATGTTTCCATATCTTCTGTGATACCTTTAATCGCCACTCTAGAAAAGATTGTTAGTGAGCTTGATGCATCTGATGAACACATTGGTGATACGATTATCGTGTTAAAAGACGAGCTTGTTCGAAAATTTTCGGGTTTAGAGAATGAACTTTTGTTCGCCACGGCGACCTTCATTGACCCAAGATACAAAAACAAGTTCTTTAAAAATACGTCCACTAAAGAACGCGTCATAGAACATATTTTGGATTTGGTTGGTCAATCCAATATATCTTCCACGCCACGTTGTCCGAATGCAAAGCGTGTCAGGTTAAATGAAACCGAAGACACTCGAATAAATAAACTAGTATCTTTGAAAGATACAATGAATTTAATAATAGCTGCGAGCGACAGTGAAGAAGAAGACATACCGCTTAGTACTTTTCAAAACCCTGTTGATCTTTTAATCCGTAAAACTATCACAGAATACGCAACGGAAAAACGCGTGGCAAATGACGTCGACCCTTTAACTTGGTGGAAAGTGAACAAGGAAAGATACGGAATTCTGTTTCCTGTAGTTCGGCATCATTTAGTTACACCACCAACGAGTGTCCCGAGCGAGCGCATGTTTAGTGGCGCTGGACTTATTTACACACCACATCGAAACAGACTTGAAGGAGACAAGGCGTCGAAGCTTTTATTTTTAAAATTTAATATTCCTTTACTGAAGTTCAATTATTAACTTAATTGTTATTTTTTTAAAAATAAGTTTTTTCGTTTGAGTATAATTTTTTTGTTTGTTTAGACTATATTTATAGTTTATTGTAGAAGAATATAGTTTTGTTTTGATTATGCATTATATTTTTAGTTTTATTCAAGATGATGAATATCTAAACATTAAGTCAAAGACTGATGAAAGTTTTATAGAAGAATTGGTTTTTGTTTCTTTCAATTGCGTTTAATTTTTGTGGTACAAGTTCTAATGAGAATTTCAAAGCTTTATTAAAGTAAGAGAAATAACATTAATTTCTATTTGTTTAAAGTGTTTATTATTCTTATAAAAAACATAGTTTATTATAGAAGAATACTGTATTTCTTTGATTGTTTTAATTTTGTTCAAGAAGTTGATTATATAACTGAGACTAATTTAATAGAAGCATTTATTGTTTTTGTTTGTTTACATTGCATTTTTTTTTATCTTACAAGGAAGAAATCTATGAAAATTTAATTGTTAAGTTTCATTGCTTTTGAGCAAATTATTATTTATAATACCAAATGATTAAGTGAGGACTGATAGGTTTGGTTACTTTTTCTTGTATTAAAAAACGTAAAAAAATAATGGATTTTGATTTAATTAACCTACCTACTATTATCTAATTATCGTATTTTTTCTGATATTTACATTCGCAAAACATTCGCAGAAATTTTGCGAATGCGAATGCGAATGCGAATATGCAAAAATAGCGAATATTCGCGAATGCGAATGCGAATATTCGTTACATCACTACCACAGAGCCACTCCGCGCGTCGCGCAAGTCGGTCGCGTTCGCTGCGCTGCGCCATCCGCTCTATTCGCCTCCGATTCGATTTCGTAACGTGGCTAAAACGCTTCGGAGTAAATATTTTATTTAATAATGGCGGCGTCAAGAGATTGTGCGTATTGCAGTGTTTACAGGTGCCTAAATACAACAATTATAAAACCAACATTGTCATTTTTTCAACTTCCTGCTGATGCTGAAAGGTAAGATTAATACCTATTAGGTAGGTACTTTGTTATTAGTTCATTAAAATGTGTCTAGGTACTTACTCAACAAAATGTAAACCATAATGACGTGTCTATTTATAGAAAATTACATTGAAAAAATATGCGAATCGCTATTTACAAATTACATCTTCTATCAAAATATAAATCCGAACGAATTTATGAATTTGAACTAATATTAATTCACATTTTTAATAAAAACGTTTTTAGTTTAAAACAGTCTTGTTGTTTACATTTTTTTTTATTTTGGCCATCTGTAGTTCTGCATTTTGACTTGGAAATGAACGTGTCTGGCTGTGTGTGTGTGTGTGTGTGTGTGTGTGTGTCTGTGTGTGTGTGTGAGTGTGTGTGTCTCTGTGTGTGTGTGTGTCTGTCTGTGTGTGTGTCTGTCTGTGTGTGTGTGTGTGTCTGTCTGTGTATCTGTGTCTGTCTGTGTGTGTGTGTCTGTCTGCGTGTGTCTGGCTGCGTGTATGTCTGTGTGTGTGTGTGTGTGTGTGTGTGTGTGTGTGTGTGTGTGTGTGTGTGTGTGTGTGTGTGTGTCTGTGTGTGTGTGTGTGTGTGTGTCTGTGTGTGTGTGTGTCTATCTGCGTGTGTGTCTGTCTGCGTGTATGTCTGTCTGTGTGTGTGTGTCTGTCTGTGTATCTGTCTGCCTGTGCGTGTGTGTGTGTGTGTCTGTCTGTGTGTGTGTGTGTGTGTGTGTGTGTGTGTGTGTGTGTGTGTGTGTGTGTGTGTGTGTGTGTGTGTGTGTGTGTGTGTGTGTGTGTGTGTGTGTGTGTGTGTGTGTGTGTGTGTGTGTGTGTGTGTGTGTGTGTGTGTGTGTGTGTGTGTGTCTGTGCGTGTGTCTGTCTGTGTGTGTGTCTGTCTGTCTGTCTGTCTGTCTGTCTGTCTGTCTGTCTGTGGCACCGTAGCTCTTAAGCGCTTGGACCGCTTTCATTGCGGTTTTTTATTTGAAAGCAGGTTTTTAGCAATGATTCTTAGACATGTTTTATCAAAATCGGTCCAGCTGTTCTTAAGATAAGATAAGATATATTTTGTCTGTGCGTCTGTCTGTTCTGCCCATCCGTCCGTCTATATGTCTGTCCGCTGTTTAACTGAAAAACTGTAGCATTAGAATTTTTAACCCACTGCAGTGGATGCATTATTATTTCTATAAGGTCAACCGGGGCTATTTCGCCTACGGGGCTAATGCGTCCATTCCAATTATCATAAGGATGAGAATTTTCTACGTCATAAAATTCAACAACAAGTCGTTTCGAACTTGCCTTAATAGGCGTAAGTTTTTTTCGATTACCAACTTATAATTAATTAATAAAAAAATAGTCATAAAATTAACATACGTTTTATTTCTACACCTAAAACTACACACATACAATAAAAATCTACACACATCTGTTTTACTTTTTGTAGTTGTCAACCCTAGCGCTCCGCGCAGCCGTAGGTATAAATTTCAAGAATACGGCCGAGTTGGAGTACTGTTAAGATTACTTTTACTGTGACCTAGGTCAGGGTTGTACTATTAAAGGAGACACGTATACTATGCACTCCCATAATAACTTTTTGAATCAGATATAAAGGCAACCAGACGTCATTGGAGTACCTGAGATCTCGGTCTTGAACTCGGTTATAAACACGAGTGTATCATATGTAGACCCAGCCCCCCTACTAGAAGATCACCAAGAGGCCTGGGAAAAAATTAAGAAGCAAATTGAAGGTCTAAAACAAGCCTCCTCAGTACAACTCAGTACGCACGACGTCCATCACTACTCACTGCTATACATATTGTTGGGAGGATTAATGCTGCTTAGCGCTGCTACTTTCTATGTCTGGAGGAGATGGAATCGTCCTCCCGTTGAGCAACGCCGTGCGGTGGAAGATATGCCGCCACCCGTGCCACGGCCACGCGTTGTCAGCACCACCAACCGGAACCAGGGAACATCGCCCATTGCAGCCAGGGTTAAATTTGAAATGCCCAGCTCAATATGTAGATTATAGTGTAGTATAAGTTGAATTATTTAATTATGTACCTACTTTGGCTTGTCTAATGGATCGATGAATTATTATTATCATTTAATTTTAATATTATTTTTTAATTGTTCTTCTATCTTTTGAGTCGGCAAGATGTACGGTCAACCGTACGTAAGCAATAATTCTAAGCGTGTATTAATTTAGGTCACGTGAAATGTATTTACTTAATAGAAATTAGTGCAATAAACGCATTCAACCGGCGCGGTCGTTTACCTTATCATCCGCCGCCCTGAGTCAATTATCACCGAATATCATCATCTATCAGATATCAATATCATTATAGTGTAGCCACATAAACCGCTACATTTTTTGTGGTCCTTCAAACCGGATAGCAGGGCAGGACAGCAGGATTTAAATAGCACTATTCATAAAACGACCAAAGCTGTTCCCAGTGAAGTCTTTTTACCCGACTACGGCAAAGCCAAGGAAGGGTAATGATTTTAGCAGTCTATGTATGTTTGTATTTACGTATGTTCCAGCGTAGCGTCTACACTACTCATCCGATTTGAATAAATAAGGTGTCAATCGATTCGTTATTCACTCCGGGTAACATAGGATACCTTTTAACATAAAAAAAAATATGAGTCGGATTTTACATAACAAAAACTGGGCAACTAAAAAAAATTTTAGCGTAAACTGGCGTGTGAGGCAGTTTTAGATAGGCCTTAAAAATTGATATTGAGGTTCCTTAGTAGGTTTTAGGTTCAACGTAAGTGTTGAGGAGCTATTAGCTCTGAAAGTCGTCAAAATTGTATAAAGATAGAAATATAAAGTTATCTCGTATGAATTTCAATTGAGCGGCAACATTACATTAATTTTGTAGCAATATAGAGGTACAGTTTTGATAAACCGTTCCAATTCCAAACCAAATCCCAACAGAATTTACAATACAATAACTCCTTATTGCACACCAACACATAGTAAGCAGTACACAAAACACAGGTATATATAGAGATTTTCTAAGGTAAGCAATAGGCGGACTTATCGCTTCAGAGCGATCTCTTCCAGGTAACCTTTACAATGGACAGAAGTAAGGAATACATTTTAGCAGGTGGTGCAATACAGTAGATTAGAGCAATATAACACTAACTCATACAATACACATACACAACAAATCTAAATAGATAAATAGGTAGATATATACATAACAACATATAATTTATTTATAATAATATATGCATACAGCTTTTACTTTACTAGTTCGCCATTAGATATCGCTTTCAGGTGCAATCCCCATCCTACATCGCGCTGTTAAGATTTTTCCTAACTTAATGGGGTAGCCGAAGATAGGTACTCAACATTTTAACAACTCAACCTCTAATAATTGTGGAAAAGCGTCGAAATGAATCACCGGAAACGATAACCTCCTCCTTTTTACCCGACTGCGAAGAAGGAGGTATGTATGTATGTCTATTCCTATGTCCTCTCGTAACTACTCAACGGCTGAACCGATTTTGACAAATGATACGTCATTGGATTCGTCTTGGTGACGCGAGTGACACTGGGTACATGAATTTCTTGAAAAATTAAAATTGCGGATTTTTGGCGTCAAATTGTGAGTCTTCAAAAAAATTTTTTTATTCAATCCTTTCGAGTAGGATATCAAAATGAAGAGATTTAAAGAGAGATTACAAATATATATACAAGTCATATGATTAAGTTTAGTTTGGAAGAATAAATTGGCAATCAATTCATTCAAACAACGGTAGGCAGATAAATATGCCAACTACTAGATATCATTGTACAATAATTTTTTCTATGAAACCCATGTAGAAAAGAAGTACTAAGATACAGTACATTGTGTCTTAAGGGCGGTAAATAAGGAATTCCTAACGAGAGTCTATTAATTAGAAACCCGAAGTCGACAACTGAGGGCTTTAATAAGTATGATGTTTTTCATCACATTTGTGAGTAAAATTGTATATTTGTTAAAGAAAATAGTATAGTAGTTGTCTTTTTGTCATTTTTTTTTGTCAGTTTAATGTAAGTAAGCAAAGTAAATTAATCCCTATTAATATTATAAATGCGAAAGTAACTCTCTCTGTCTGTCTGTCTGTTACGCTTTCACGTCGAAACCACTGAACCAATTTTGATGAAATTTGGTATATAGGTAGTTTGAACCCCAAGGATCAACATAGGATACCTTTTATTCCGATAGAGGGCGCCACCGCGCGATAACCTAGATCCGCGCAGACGAAGCGCGGGCATAAGCTAGTTTGCCATAAATGAGAAACTCCATGATCCTGTAACGCTATGTAGGCAATTTATGTTACGACTGCAGGTATTTCTTGCACATTTGAAAAAACAACACAAACCAATATTAGGAAGACCGATAGTGGGCTTATGGTGGCGTATTGAATTTCAGTTGCGAGGAAGCCCTCACGTACATATGGTCGTATGGGTTCCCCCTGCTTACGCATAAATTTTTAAGTCATAATTCTATTTCGCATAATCTGTTTACGCATAATAGTACTTATGCCGAAACTGTTTTCGCATAACAGTTTATGCCGAATTCTTTTACGCATAACCCATGTAAGCCGAATGGGCTTTACGCATAATTTGGGAATTTCGAATATTATTTAGGCAGAAAATTACTTACGTGTCAGAATAAAAATATAAAAAGTACTGCAACGACTTTACGTCACGTCCTCCCCCTCTACGAGTGATACTGGGCGCTCAGCTGTGATCGGCGAGACGACCACTTTCCGCTTGGCGCTCGTCCTGGTCACATCATGTGCAACGTGATTTGTTCCTGAGTCGGTTCGATACTTTGCTTTACTGCCGAATTAACTGTGCATTTCGTGTTTGGTGTTTTGTGTTAGATTTTGAGACTAATAGATTTATTAAGTAAATAAATAAAGTGCTTAAATTTTGGTTGTTTGTTACTTATTTCAATCTGATTTCCTTAAATCAGAAGTGGGATAGTAACTTAAACACTCTACAGGTTTTGCCATTCACATTATTTTCAAAGTTACAAAACACCAAACAATTTTGTACTAACTCCTGTGCTGTGATTTCGTGTAAGTACTGTTCTTAGATTTTCATTGCGCAACAATCATGCCCGGTCGACCTTCTCGAAACAAAACACGTCGACGCGATCATGAGGGTAGATCACGTAGCGGCACCCCGCCTATGCATAATCGTACCTCTCGTAGACGTAGCCGCACATCTCATAGGGGTCGCGAAAACGATACTGCGATGCAAACTACCTTAAATTCAATTTTGTTGCGGTTAGATTCCTTAGAAAGTGGTAGCACTCGTAATAATGCTAGTCTTGCAAACAGCATCAATTTACCCACAAGTTCCGATGCAGAAATTGCATCCGCAAATCATCCTAATGTTCAACCAAACGGCATTATGTCTGCAGTACTTCGGCTTGAGACGGTAGAGGATAGTAATATTTCACCAATTGCTACAAACAACACAGAACAAAGCAAGCAGTCCTCTACTGTCACTCAAGGTAATGTAGGTTTAATTGACAAGCCCGATGACGTGATTGGTGTTGAGGCTACTCCTTCCAAACCGAACAATGACATGGTAGCCTCCACTTCCACGCAGGCCCTGGCAGATGCTATAAGAGCTTTGAACCCTTTGCGTTTGCATAACTATTATGTTTCTAATTTTGACCCTTCTGTCCATGATATTGACATGTGGTGCCAGGAAGTGGAGCGCGCCAAGGCCGCTAACGGTTGGGACAGCTACGAATGTCTTTCACGTGTATCGGCATGTCTTAAAGGTGATGCTAAGCACTGGTTAAACGAATGGGTTTGTAACGATCGATCGTGGTCCAACTTTGTAAAGGAATTCAAGCCTCTTTGCCCACGTAGGCTTGACTATGCGAATATTCTTTTTGAAACGATGAATTCTTCATCTGACACATTCATCACGTATGCCGAATACGCCCGGCGAACTCTAATGAGGTTACGAATTGTCAAAGGTCTTAGTGAAGAACTTATGATTCAAATAGTCATCCGCGGCATTACAGACCCTCAAGTTCGCGCAGCCGCCGCAAACGCCAATCTGACCTCTGACAATTTGGTGTCCTTTCTTTCGATTTATACTAAACCGAAACGCGAAAAACGAGACTTGCGTAATAGTACGCCTAAGAAACGATCGTTCCCCACAAATAATCAAACGAACCACTCAAATAAGTGCTTTGTGTGTAATCAAGCTGGTCATAAGAGCTTTGTTTGCCCAAAAAAACCAAAGCTTGACTCTAATACTGAAACTAGCTCTAATGAAATCACTAGTAAATTTTGTGCATTTTGCAAAAAGCCTGGTCACACCGAAAAAGTTTGTTTTGCAAAAAATAGATCTGACCCGCGTAACAAACGAAACGTAAACCTTTGTTCCGATAAGTGACTATATGGCTCCAAAAAAAATAACGATATTACAACCGCTGTTGTACAAGGTTTCCTATTGACGTTTTAATCGATAGCGGTGCTTTAAATGTTTCACTTGTCTCTTCCGATGTATTGAAATACTTGTCATGTCAGCTTAAAACTACCCGCCGTACATTAAAAGGGATAAGTGAAAAGGAAATTGAAATTGATTATTACGTAACTTTAACGATCGAGTTTAGTAAAATTACAATCGAAGCAGACTTTATTGTTGTGCCAGCTTCATGTATGAATGCACCGATCATTATAGGTACAGATATTCTTAATCAAGATGGCGTTACTTACGTTCGTACAAAGGACGAACAATATATTACACGGTCAGTCGATAGTTCCATTGTTGCTAACATGGTAGAAAGCAGTATACAAGTAGACGACGTGGTCAATTCACCACTCGTCGGCCCAGAGCGCGAATCACTAATGACAGTTATAAACGAATTTTCTGATTTTCTTATTTCGGGTACGGCAGCTACTACGGTGACGACTGGTAAAATGCAAATCAACTTAACTAGCGAAACACCAGTCGCCTACCGACCGTATAAGCTGTCTCACCCTGAAAAGCTTAAAGTCCGAGAGATAATTCGTGATCTTCTAGACAAAGGGATCATAAGAGAGTCCCAGTCTGAATACTCCAGCCCTATCCTTCTCGTAAAGAAAAAAGACGGAACGGATCGCATGTGTGTTGATTATCGTGCACTTAATAGACTTACTGTTAAAGACAGATATCCTTTACCGCTTATTAACGACCATATCGACCGCCTTGGTAACTTTAAATATTTTTCTAGTTTAGACATGGCTACTGGTTTTCATCAAATTCAAATCGAAGAGTCGTCGATACATAAAACAGGTTTTGTCACTCCGGAGGGACATTACGAGTTTCTCAAGATGCCCTACGGTTTGACAAATTCTCCAATTGTTTATCAACGCATAATAAACAACACACTGCGAGACTTAATCGATAGCGGGAAGGTACTTGTTTACGTCGATGACGTCTTGATCATGAGCAATACAGTTGAAGAAGGTATAGGCTTGCTACGTCAAGTTCTTTTGACGCTAACGAAAGCAGGTTTCTCAATAAACCTTCGTAAGTGTTCATTCCTTGTGACACAAGTAGAGTATTTGGGGAGAGTAGTAAGTGAAGGTCAGGTGAGGCCGAGTCCTCGTAAAATTGAAGCTCTCATTAATGCGCCAGTGCCGAAGAATGTAAAGCAGGTTAGGCAATTCTTAGGTTTAGCGGGGTATTTTAGGCGCTATATAAATGGTTATGCAACTAAAACGGCATGCATAACGAATCTCCTCAAAAAGGATGTAAAATTTCATTGGGGGCAGGATCAGGAACTATTTCGTCAAGAACTCATTACAAAACTTACCAATGAACCCATCCTATCCATCTTTGATCCCACCTTACCAACTGAAGTTCACACCGACGCCAGTAGTATTGGGTACGGGGCAGTGCTGATGCAAACCCATAGCGATGGAAAGAAACATGTGGTAGCTTATTTTAGTAAGACCACCCAAGGTGCCGAAAGTAGGTACCACTCCTACGAGCTTGAGACATTGGCAGTTGTAAAAGCGCTGCAAAACTTCCGTCACTATCTGATAGGTATGCATTTTAAAGTAGTTACAGACTGTAACGCACTCAAGGCTACTGAACGAAAAAAAGATCTACTGCCGCGGGTCGCCCACTGGTGGATCTACCTACAAGATTTTACGTTTACTGTCGAGTACAGAAAGGGTACAATAATGTCACACGCTGATTATTTAAGTCGGAATCCCGTCGCATGTGTGACCCAAATCCCTAAGCCTCATAATTGGGCACAAATAGCACAGGCTGCGGATAATGAAACCCAGGATTTGCTACAGTCCTTACAAGAAGGTAGATTAGATCCCCGTCGTTACGTATGTCAAAACAACCTGTTGTTCTACAGGTATTCCCCTGTAGGTGAGGAAGCTAGATTGTTGTGCTTCATACCCAAAGGGCATCGGTTAAGCCTTCTTAGGATTTTTCACGACGAGCATGAACATATAGGTGCTGAAAAAACCACTGATTTGATCCTTAAACACTTTTGGTTTCCCGGGCTTCGCCGATTTGCAGCAAAGTACGTTGCTCACTGTCTCACCTGCATTTCAAAAAAGCGTGTACCTCGTGCGCCTCACCAGCCTATTACTTCTTGGGAAAAACCGGATATTCCCTTTAATACTATCCACGTTGATGCATTAGGGCCATTACCGATATCCAACGGTTACAAGTACGTATTGCTGGTAGTCGACGCATTTACTAAGTACTGTCTGCTCTACCCCATTGTTCGTCAAGACGCTAACGAGCTTAAACGGGTAATGACTAACGCTGTCTCACTGTTTGGGGTACCGAAGTTAATGGTCACTGATCGAGGCCGTATGTTCGTTTCGACGACCTTCGTTAAGTGGGTAAGTGAACTCTGCTGCGATCTTCACCATGTAACACCAGAGATGCACCGCTCCAATGCTCAAGTCGAGAGGTATGTGCGTACCGTCCTGAATATGATTCGAATTCAGTTCAGTCGAACACAGTCCTGGTCCGATAAAATTTGGAAATTGCAGCTTGTGTTAAACATTACTAAGCAGAAAACTACAGGAGTCTCTGCTTTAAACCTGCTTATTGGAACTGACGGTACTACACCTCTTATTCGATCAATAGTCCGCGACATAGCGGCTGAGGACTCTCGTCCTAACCGCGAGGCGTGGCGCGAGATTTGTAGGGCACGAGCTAGCGAATTGTTAAAAAAGAACAGAGAACGTCAGGACGCCTACGTAAATCAAAGACGTAAACCACCTCGCACGTTTGAAGTAGGAGATTTTGTATTTGTCATTAAATACTCTCAGTCGACAGGAAAGCTAGATTCCGATATGAGGGGTCCTTACGGAGTGACGCAGGCGTTACCTAGCAGTCGCTACGAGCTTAAACTACTCGGTGGCTCCTACGGCAAGACAACTCAAGCAGCAGCCGAGTATATGGTGCCTTGGCGTGGAGAATGGTGTCCAGAGACGTGTGCCGCATTCTTCGAGAGTGAGTAATCGGAGCCCTTGTTAAACGCGAACCTTTGCTGTAACCTATTTTGTCATTTGTCATTTTTTTTTCATACCCATGAAAACTCACTATAATTTAAAAAAGGCCTTAATTTCAATTAAACCCCTTCCCCTTTTAGTTAATCTGAATAACTGAACTGACTTAACGAACATTACCCAGTGTGACAAAATAGATTACTGGCTTTCTTGTTACGTTAACATGGACCTCCACCAACTTGGTTAAATAAAATGAACAAGCAATTCAGGGATGCCTCTGTTTAGGATAACGTAAGTGTCAAAAAAAAGACAACTACGTAATCACGGCTTAAACGAGCAATTCAGGGACGCTTACGTTTAAGTCAAATGCCAATAACAATGGCATTGAGTATAAGACATGCCATTCAGGGAAGCCTCTGTCTGCTCATGGGCTGTATATATATGTGTGTGTGAGTGTGAGACGTCTCAGTTATCTAAAGATAAAGTAGATGAATGCGATTGTAATGATTACCAGTACGGCAGCGAGCGTGTGGCCTCATTAATTCTAGTCTATGATTACAGATAATGCGGTAGATGAACCAACTGTTGGTACCTCAGCGACAACCGAAAGCAGCGGGGTGAATCGCAACAAGCTTACTTTTTTGCCAATTTTGGTGGTAATTTTGAAATTAAGACTTTTGAATAAAGTTAAGTTCTCAAATGAAACTAATAGGTATATTAAACAAGTTTACTAAATGGTCCAGTATTACACCAAGTAATTTAGGAGAAATTTCAATTTAAAATTTTTACATTACACCAAAATTTGCAAATGTCCACCATAATTTGAAAAAGCGTCACCGAAATTAGGTACTGGCCACCATAATTAAGAAACAGTGTCACTAATGGCATTTTAAATTGAAAATGACAAGATAAGGGTAAAAATATGTATAAAAATGATTATTACAAAAATCTTTTTCAAATAAAAGCGCCAATTAAATAGTAGGTACGTACTTCAATACCTGGTATTAAAATGAAAGATCACAATGAAGGAATTAGCCCTTCAATACAATCTCATCATCTTTTTGATTTATCATAACATATGTATATGTTTTTTTTTTGCTTATTGAGAGGTTTTTACTTATCCTTCGGCTTTTTCAATTCTTCGCCTTAAATTAGATTGTTTTAATTTTTTTTTTCTTTCCCTTTCAGCTATCTGTTCTTTTTTTTTAGACTTTCTTTTTGAGACATTATTTTACTTTGTTCGCTAGATAAAAAACGAGGACTGTTTATAATAATATTTGTCAAGCGTTGGAAATTCAAACTAACGAAAAAAAAACATCCTTGTGTGTGCCAGACATAACCACACGGTAGGGTTTTGTAACCGTTAAAACAATTCAAAATTAATTGACCTACAGGGGCCATTATATTTTTTATTAAAAGTATTCGTTCGGTATTGTAGATCTGTTTCTAATTTTTAACAGTGATAGTTTAAAAGTTAAGGAGGTGGGCACTGGGCTCTTCAAAAATGACTTTGACAGTTAATATCTAGCGACTGGGGCTCTGAAGGTATATAGTTTATATGACATTTTTTGCTGCATTTTAATAGCTCTATCAAATGATACCTCATTCAATAGAATATGGCAAAAATAAAATCTTTATATTTCCTGGTATGGGAGGAGTTGCAAAAAAAATTTTTTTATCATTTTACTACATTTTTGTATGCGGGTAACAAGTATATGTCTTCACACAAAATTCCGTTAAAAGCGATCCATAAATGAGCGAGAAAAGGGCTGCAAAATGCCAAACACAACCACCAAAAACACCAAAATTTGACCACCAAAACTGAAACCAGGAAGAAAATAAATCCTAAAAAAAATGCGGTTACATTTATAACCAAATACGATCAATTCAGTTAAAAAGAAACTCAAAACACTCAAAATGCTTTTAAAAGACATGTTATAATCATACTCCTTACTATTTTTTGAAAAGCCACCATTATTAGATTTTTTTTGACGCCCTTTGCACCAAAATTGGGTATTTACGTGATTGGCGGGAAACGAAACGAGGAATGACACCAACGTTACCATTGGCTGCAACAGCGTAACCGGCAGGTACGCGGAGGCGCTATCTGATACTTTAGGTATCGTTTAGAAACGAGTAAGATCGAACTAAACTTTGACCACCAAAGTTTGGTTGCGCGCTCGGACGTTTGTTTATGGGATGATTCGGGGCACAATAATTGTACTTACAACGATGATATTTGGTTTTTGCACGCATTAACTAATTAAGAACATGCCTTGACTAAAATTAACCAGAGTTACCAAATGGTTTTTTTACAATTTGAGGATTTCAAAGTAAAAACGGATTCCGGACAGCCCACCAAGTATTGGAAAATGAGTTTTAAAATTTTGCTTCTGACAGAGGAAGAGGAATATCAATAAATTATTAGGTGTTACAAATGGAGAATTATATAAACTATAGTATAAAAAATATAACAATGCTCAAAAACAAGTTATCAGTGGCATTATCCTATCCGCCGCGTCAAAATCGAGCCTGGAATATTCACCCAGCGCTCAGGCTGTTGATAGTCAAGTGGAAGCCGGGGACGACTCATCGTCAAGAGAGGCCGTGTCAGAATAAAAATATAAAAAGTACTGCAACGACTTTACGTCACGTCCTTCCCCTCTACAAGCGATACTGGGCGCTCAGCTGTGATCGGCGAGACGACCACTTTCCGCTTGGCGCTCGTCCTGGTCACATCGTGTGCAACGTGATTTGTTCCTGAGTCGGTTCGATACTTTGCTTTACTGCCGAATTAACTGTGCATATCGTGTTTGGTGTTTTGTGTTAGATTTTGAGACTAATAGATTTATTAAGTAAATAAATAAAGTGCTTAAAATTTGGTTGTTTGTTACTTATTTCAATCTGATTTCCTTAAATACGCATAAATTAGTAACGCAGAAAGTTACTTTCGCATACTTAATGTAACACCAATTTTATGTCTGGAAAGCAAATATTCATATGAATTTAATGATTCTGAGACGAAGTCGACGGAGCTCCGCTTCGCGGAACTCCTGTTCTGCTCATTAAGGCGCTTCATGCCTTGACAAAATACTAACCTAACCTAACCTTATAGGTGAGCAATCATGTGACCTGGGTTTTCTTTATTGCGGGGGCTCGCCCCCATGTCCCCCCGCTTTATGCCCATGCCTCTTTTACTGGTGGTTGTTCGTTCCGTTACAAATACAATTCTAACCTAACCTAATAACATTTTTCTAGTCATAAATAGCAATTAGGTAACTTATTTTCGGATTTCGGCCTATCAAAATTCTGCTAAATTACATATATATGCTAAACAAGATTATGTATAATAAAATTCGGCCATGTTAATAATATGCTTAAATAAATTCGGCTAAACCATTATTCGGCTTATACAGAATTATGCCGAACTAAATTTTGACAAGTTTAAGATTCGGCGTAAATAAATTATGCGAAACCTGTTATGCGTAAGTAATCAGTTTCTGACATTAAAAAGTATGCGAAATAGAGGGCACCCGGTCGTATGGTGTGATGATATGCCCTCATTTGATACATCAGAAGGTATTCAGATGCTTGACCAAGTCGTAACGTGTGAGCTGCCTGATGATGACCAAGAATTGAAAGATTTAGTAGAACGACTTCAAACACACAAAAATACCCACACTTGCTTCAAAAATGGAAATTATTGCAGATTTAGTTTAGCCATTAGTGCACTAGATCCAAGAAAACTATTAAATAACCCTCATGACCTCAATTCATTACAAGAATTACATCGTTTGCGAAATCTTGAACTAGCTCCAAATAATACACCTTAGTTCAAAACAAAGCAGTTACATATTTTTCGTAGTTCTATACTAAAAAGCAAGAAATAAAATGAAGTAATTAAAAAAACTAAAAAACCCGACTGCGATGTAAAAAATACAAAGTTTAAATGATTTCAATCATTACATTCTTCATAGAACTAAAAAGCACAAAATAAGCAAATCACTAAGGAAAGGACTTCATCAAATTTCCTAACGTTGGGTATGCTGTTAAGGTTGATTAAGAGGTTTTACTAAAGAAGGTAGATATAAACGTAATCAGAACATTCCATCCTCGCCCTTTTCCACCTTTCCCAGTAGTTTACACTATTATAAATAGACTGAACTGAGAATAAAAATATGACAAATTAAGCACGACAACATTAAGAACCAAATTTCATAGCAGGCGGGACCCATTAATTTTCTTTCGATTTATAATTGGCAAATAAAAAAATTAATAAAAAAAAAATATTTTTAATTTTAATTTTAAATCATTTTAATTTTAAATAGTTAAATATTAATGATGAATAAATAATTCGAATATAATATGGAAGTATAATTAATCTTATTCTAATAAAAATAAATGTTATAAAAAAATATATTTTTTAACAAAATTAATTACCATTCATTTAGGAAAAAATCCAACAAATGGTGGTAATCCACCTAAAGAACTCATAATTCATAATAGGTTTTATTAATACTTATTAATTTTTTTTTTTTTTTATAAATTCTAATAAAATATTTTTTATATTTATTTTATTTTTTTGTACTTTAATTTCAATTTCCTCAAATTCATGAAAAAATTAATTAATTAAAAAATATATATAAATATATATATATATATATATATTTGGGGTGAAAAATAGCCTATGTGTTATTCCAGAAATCCAGCTACCTACATACCAAATTTCATGGCTCTCAGCCCAGTGGTTGTTATTTTGTGATTTTATCCCTAGGTATCCCGTGGGAATATCGGGTCCTCCTGCCTACCAGAGGTACTTTTTTTGGAATATCCTTTTGAAACTTTCAAATTATATTGCTTAGAGCTTAAGATGTTCAGGAAAAATAGAGAGAAAAATCTTCGGTTTTTCCTACTAGTTTTTCACTATGTACTTTACAAAGGACATCAGTGTCCAATTAAGTTGTCCCTTGCAAAGAACATAAAGCTTTCTAAGCCTTCAAAACTGAAAAATCTTGGGTAATATAAAAGGAAAATAAGACGAGCCTTAGAGGAACATTCAACGTTTATTAAAAATAAAAAAATAATCACAAGATAAAGTGAGTACACGATAAAATCTCGCCATGCATGATCTGGTGTAACTTTGCAATGAATGCTAATTTTCAATCAGGACTTTATTTAATTAATTAGTGATTATGAGGATACATAGTAAAAAAAAAACATAATTTAAAAAAATATAAAAAAATGTAAAAAAATGATATATTTATAATCTATTTATAAAAAAATGCTGATAAACAGCCTTTCCGACTAACTTAGTAGGTACCATGGTTTTTAATTGGATTCAATAAAAATGTTTAAATATTAAGATTAATTAAGAGTCTAAACGGAACATTTTTTGTTATTATTGAAATAAACAGATTTAATTTAATTTAATTCAAAAATAGGGCGTGCGTCTGTAAGTTTTAGCTTTATGTGTTTCGCAGTGCCTGAATTATGTTGAACAACGTCTTCTGACGGTCTTTGCTAGGTTTTTATGTAAAAAATACATATATTTCTTAAACTGGACATTCTACTTTATAACTTATTACATTGTCTTTGTTTGGAAGTGTTTTAACTATGGCGAATTTGCCTTTTTGACAGAAAAGTGCCTCCCATATAAAACTACTTTAGGTGCTTGGATTAGAAATTTTTCCCGACTCCCCCAACAGGAAAGCAGTTACATCATGTGTTTTTTGGAAAGATGATATCCTGTTGAGCTTAAAACAGCTTGTGAAAATATAAATACATTGTGACATTGAAGTTGGAAGCGAGTGAAGAATACCAAAAAATGCCGTTCAAAGTAATTTAGGCACAGTGAAGTGCATAAGGGTAAAACTCTCAGACGCTCTAACATTTTATTATGATTGTATTTTTATTATGTAGTTTCATAACTACTAATTACTTAAAAAAAACGCTAATCTACATATTCGATGATTTTCGATTTTCGCACAATTTATGTTTCTCTTCACTAAATGTCACTCGTGACGTCAAAATAACCTACGCAAAGTGTTACACACTCGGTCTCCATACAAATTGCTGAACTCTTTCCTTCTATCTCGATATTACTTCTGTGATCTAGGTCTATCTAGGTCAGATAATGCTGAAAAAGGTGGAAAACTGATTAGTATTATGTCCTTTTTTCCTTATGTCCTGTACAAAGTACATATATAGTCCGAATTTCGCATACTCAATAACCTCCTTTTGTACTTTGCAAAGGACATAAAACATTAGGGCATCATGAAACGAAAGATTATGATTATTTTTCAAAAATAACCATCTAGAAAGTAAATATGGTAACTTATTTTTGATATATTACACATATATAATGTTAACTGTGATTAAAAGACGAGATTAATTGAGATTAAACTTACCTTTGCGCGGGCACAGGCACAAACGTCCACTCTTCACCGCCATTTTTGGAAAGTGACAGATTTCTGTTGACGTTTCTATTTTAGACTATGAACTTTGACAGCTAAATAACACGTTATAATAAACACGTTGGGGTTGCCAGTAAAAAATACTTCGCTAGAATTTTTTAGTTCTTATGTCCTACCCAAAGGATGAATGTAGGTACGAGGTTAGGAAAAAATCCAACAAATGGTGGTAATCCACCTAAAGAACTCATAATTCATAATAGGTTTTATTAATACCTATTAATTTTTTTTTTTTTTATAAATTCTAATAAAATATTTTTTATATTTATTTTATTTTTTTGTACTTTAATTTCAATTTCCTCAAATTCATGAAAAAATTAATTAATTAAAAAAAATATATAAATATATATATATATATATATATATATATATATATATATTTGGGGTGAAAAATAGCCTATGTGTTATTCCAGAAATCCAGCTACCTACATACCAAATTTCATGGCTCTCAGCCCAGTGGTTGTTATTTTGTGATTTTATCCCTAGGTATCCCGTGGGAATATCGGGTCAAAAAGTCGCTTGTGTGTTATTCCAGACGTCCAGCTACCTACATATCAAATTCATGACTCTAAGCCCAGGGGTTATTATTTCAAGATTTTATCCCTATCCCGTGGGAATATCGGGGTAAAAAATAGCCTATGTATTATTCTAGAGGTCCAGCTACCTACATATCGAATTTCATGGCTCTAAGCCCAGTGGTTGTTATTTCGAGACTTCATCCCTAGATATCCCGTGGGAATATCGGGTCAAAAAGTTGCCTATGAGTAATTCCAGATGTCCAACTACCTACATACCTAATTTCATGACTCGAAACCCAGCGGTTGTTATTTCGAGATTTTATCCCTATCCCGTGGGAATATCGGGATAAAACGTATCCTATGTTTTAATCCAGGTTATAAACTAACTTTTTGCCAAATTTCATCCAAATCCGTCTAGCCGTTTTAGCGTGAAGAAGTAACAAACATACTCACTCACTCACTCACATCCTCACTCACAAACTTTCACATTTATAATATTAGTAGGATTATATACTTAATCTTAATCTATTGCCTATGCTTCTAATCTATACAAACCTATCTGAATCAATGCGCGTGAGATCCATAGCTCACTCCTATCGGCACGATTCAGATAAGTCATGTGCCAGGCCAGCCATGGCACATATCTTCCCCCTTAGGGAAAAACAAAAATATTAGCTACTTACAAAAAATACAATTAAAACTGACGATTATAACAATAACATCAATATTTGTATAAATAAGTACAAGAACAATGAACAAACATGCAGAACAAACAGACGCTTTAGGAGGCTTATTGCATCTGGGCCGGCTCCTGTGAGTAACATAACGTATTCATTAATTTGGCAAAAACATAATATTCATAAGACATAGTTAGACTTGAATTGAGTGTGACGTACGCTCCGTTTCCTGCCGCTTATGTGCAGTCCACGTGACGTCATTCAATAATGAGGGAGGAGGCTTACGAATCGCCATCGGCTCCTGCGACCTGGCTGCGATAGGCGTATTTAACTTGCCTATGTAAGGATCGATATTAGTACGTAATTGTGTGATACAATATTAACGTGCTATATAATATAATACAAACCCTTAGATTCGACTCTGGTATGCAGGCGTTGTAGGCTCTGCAACTCACGTCATGGCTTATCACTAAGTACGTAGCAATAGATTAATAAGAATAAGTAAGAATTAACACAATTTAAAAATTAAATACAATGAGGTACATTCTACAGACTAACATTCTTTCTGGTGTATTTCATTTTTTCTGGTGTACAATAAAGAGTATTTGTATTGTATTGTATTGATTTGATAGGAAAATCATCCTTTTAGGTATTCAAAAGTTTTTATTTCATAATTCAAGTATAATTTATGTGATTTTTATTGTTTTGGTCGACTGTGTTTATCAGTACCCCTAAATTTCATAATACATGAAACCACCGTTCCACTACTAAACTCATACAGGCACGCCATACTTAACGCCAACCAGCCGCCAAAAGAAAAAATCCAGCTTTTACGTTTTGAATCAAACAAATAGAGAAATGAACAGATAAATGAATAAATATATAAAGAGGGCTAGCCAAAGAAAAGCTCGTTGAATTATTAAGTTACCCTAAAAAGTGGGAAAAGCAAAAATGGCAATTCTTATAGACTCCATCTTGGTCAAGCCTATTGTATTAAACTCGATCTCTAATTGGCTGTTTCTAAATATCATTTTCTTATTGGCTGTTTGTAAATATCAGGTTTCTTATTGGCTATAAGATTTTAATGTTAGGAAACTTTATAAAAACAAAGTTTTACATAATTTTAAATTAAATTATTTATGATAACAATTAAATATTGACTTTTGGCCAAAAATTATATGAAATTTTTAAACAACCTAGCTTCTAGTCGCTTCTATGCCTACTAAACCCGTGTCTCAGACAGCTCGAATCAGCTGTTGTCAAGTAAATGTTACTCGCCTGTTTGGCCAGGATTTGATATCAAATTACAGAATAAAACGCAATTATAATTATTGAAACTACTGGTTAGAGTCCTAGACTACTAAAATCAAATATTAGTTCAGTGCAAAACCCTTTCATCGATGGAAAAATGTTACGCCAAGACAGAGGTTAGTTTATGTTTTGTTCAAACCGTTTTGTTATGATTATTTTCTAAAAGAAAAGTTGTTTCACTGGTAAAGTGCATTTTCTTAGTGTAAAATAGCATATTCTATTATGTACTAAAGTTATTTTTATGTTTCAGATAGAATCCAAGAAATTATGGACCAAAAGCGTTTCCATTCATAGGTTAGCTGTTCACGCTACTATGAGAAGACAAGAAATACTAATTGGAACGACACAATTTTACTCCTATAATTGTTCACGGCGTTTTTAGGTAAGAACCTAATAAGAATTTCATACTTAGACAAATCTTATAGTGGAAAATTCTTAAGCAAAATATTTCATAGTAAGGAAATTTTCAAACGTTAATTGTGATTTATTTGGTCAATTGTATGAGGTAATTTATATTAAATTATAGTGTATGCACTGCATAAAGAACAGATTTATAATGAAAACAAGAATCTAAGCTTAATTATGAAGATTATTCAACCCGCAAAATTTTACACTACTGAAAATTTCACTGCTCCCTGATCAAAATCTATAGAGTTTCTTTAGGTATTTATTGTATAGACATACGGTACTAAGTCAGGAGGGATGGTATTTATAAAGATTTTGATTATAAATAACAAACAATTATTAATATTAGCCTTTACAAAATTTCAGCCTTCGGGTTAAAATTCTCAAACTGAAAGATGACTAGTTTTGAATCATTTGAGTGCCTAATCAGAACTAAAACTATTTATTCTGTATCAGTCACTATTAGGATGAGATTAAAGCAAAAGTACTCAAAGCTAACTTGTATTTTTAACAAAAATGCTATATCTAGGATATCAATAGAGCAATTTCAAATAAATTTATATTTCAGGAAACTTCAGAGTTTTCCTATGGATTTTACAATCAAAATTGCCTACGGCAGCATGACGAACAGAAAATGGAAGGAAATCAGGATTGGAGAAAGGTTTTAATGGAATTTTCAAGAAAACATGGGGAGCTGAAGAAGAATTTCTTAACCTACACATTTTTGTAAATATTTAGAGTTATTTTTGTACGCTTTGCTAGTAAATCAATTGAGTAGACTTATTAGACTTGTTTTTAGTTGCTTTTGCCTGTAAAACTACAAAAGGAGAATAAAATTATTTCTAATTAATCTCAGATGGTTTCATTAAATTATAAAAATAGCGCCATCTATTGGCGGGTAGCGGAACCTCTCTGGGTACAGCCCGATAACTATAACTCGACACACACTCACCGCATCTCACTAGAGGTCGCCACAGTGACGGTCTTAGTTCAGTAATAATGTCATCTATTGTCAAGTAGCTAAACTTTTTACTGTACTTCATAACTACATCTGTACAAAGCGTAGTTTAAGCTCTCTATTCGATAGCCTGATGACACAGTGTCCCTAGAGATGTCACTACTTCAACGTGAGTGGAAACCATGGATGAAATAGAGTATGGATTGTTATTCTCCATACTAAAAAACGTTCACCGGAACAAAGCCAAAATCCAGTATTAATGCTAGATGGCGCTGAGACTTTTACTACATTATATCTAGATGGCACTAAACGCAAAATAATAACGCATTTAATCCAGGGAAACGGAGCTGAGATTTTTCCGACATTATATCTAGATGGCACTATTCACGTTAATACTTTACCTGTCAAAAAACCATTTTTATCTAAACATCAACCAAAGAGGTCAACACATCAAATAAATCTGAACAACATAGAAAAATAGGTCGAACATTGATTTAAAAAATAGCTATGCTAATTTCAGGTCAGCGATGTGACAATCATCGAAAACAGTACAGTATTGTCATCACATACATCTGTCTCACATTTTTCTCTTCAATAATTTGACAGATGCATCTCTAGCTGTAGCATTAATACTCTAAATAAATAATAATACGGTAAATGCCCTAATGGGCATTTCTATCTACCGTTGCACCATGAGTTTTATCTCTCCGATTTGAACAAAATTTGAAAGATAGACTCAGTCCATGATTGCGAGTTGGACGGAGCCAAAACGGAACCGACTGACTATCGGAGCAGTGTTTGGTCGTGTTCAAACGTAACCCGAAGGAGTTTCTGCGTCGTTTTGTGACCGTGGACGAAACCACTACACCCCGGAAATGAAAGAGCAGTCGAAGCAGTGGATTTTACCGGGTGAACCTGCTCCAAAGAAAGCAAAAACCGTCCCATCGGCTGGAAAGGTCATGGCGACTGTTTTTTGGGATTCGCAGGTTATTATACATATTGACTACCTACTTGGAAAAGGTGAAAACGATAAGAGGGCAGTACTATGCCAATTTATTGGCTGAATTTGTCGCCGTGTTGAAGGACAAACGACCCCATTTAAAAAAGAAAAAAGCACTGTTTCATCACGACAACGCCCCGGCTCATTCGTCCAGAGTTGTGACGGCTAAATTAGCACAGTTACCCCCGTATTCTCCAGATTTGGCCCCATGCGATTTCTTTTTGCTTCCCAACCTAAAAAAATGGCTCGGTGGTAAGCGATTTGGATCAAATGACGATGTCATTACCGCCACATGCAGAGGCCTATTTGAATGACTTTCCAAAATCATACTTTTTAGATGGTTCAATGAAGCTTGAGTATAGGTGGAACAAATGTATAGAGCTAAAAGGTGACTACGTAGAAAAATAAATGCATAGATACAAAAAAAAATGTGTTCTCTTTCCATAACCGGGTACTTTTCAAACAGCCCTCGTAATTTGTCAGATTGCGGATTCAAATCAAACTCCATAGTTTAGTTCACACGTAAATCGTGAACAATTCTGTAATTGCTGCGAAAAAAATTCAAAACTTGGCGCTTGAATGAATATAACGCCATCTAGATTATGCCTTCTACAACATAATGAAGTTTAGTAAGCTCACAGAGGTACTTTAAAAAGTTGAACATTATTGCCACCATGCTAAATAGAGCAATGTCGCCACTAAAATTATGTATTATTCCGGTTCAATACATCTGGCGACATCTAGTTCGTTTCTTCGTACTAAGCAACGAGGAACTATCTTATGTATGGAGACTGCACGTCCATACTATACTTCGTCCATGGTGGAAACGAAGTTTGGAAATTATTAATGCTTGTTTCTTTAAAGAGCAACGTAACAGTAAATTAAGATTTATAATGAAAATAATAAACGAATTAATAAAAATAGACTTTTTAATGAACAGAATTAATTATCTCAAACTATATTATGGCAAAATGAAAGAAATTAAGTTCCCATAGAAAATATTTCCTATAACAAGTAAAAAATACGGCAAAAATATATGGAGTCTGCTACATACTGCTATTATGAACACTATTTTCTTTTATTACCTTTCTGGGGAAACAGAGCCAACTTTTCTGTCTTGCGATGTGATTTAAATTTTTATGTTGTTGTTTATGATTTGTGAGTGGTAAATGTTAGTCTGTAGAATGTACCTCATTGTATTTAATTTTTAAATTGTGTTAATTCTTACTTATTGTTATTAATCTATTGCTACGTACTTAGTGATAAGCCATGACGTGAGTTGCAGAGCCTACAACGCCTGCATACCAGAGTCGAATCTAAGGGTTTGTATTATATTATATAGCACGTTAATATTGTATCACACAATTATGTACTAATATCGATCCTTACATAGGCAAGTTAAATACGCCTATCGCAGCCAGGTCGCAGGAGCCGATGGCGATTCGTAAGCCTCCTCCCTCATTATTGAATGACGTCACGTGGACTGCACATAAGCAGCAGGAAACGGAGCGTACGTCACACTCAATTCAAGCCTAACTAAGTCTTATGAATATTATGTTTTTGCCAAATTAATGAATACGTTATCTTACTCACAGGAGCCGGCCCAGATGCAATAAGCCTCCTAAAGCGTCTGTTTGTTCTGCATGTTTGTTCATTGTTCTTGTACTTATTTATACAAATATTGATGTTATTGTTATAATCGTCAGTTTTAATTGTATTTTTTGTAAGTAGCTAATATTTTTGTTATTCCCTTAGGGGGGAAAATATTATTATTATTAAATTATATATATATATATATATATATATATATATATGTATATATATATGTATATATATATATATATGTCGGAGACAGCACGGTCATGAGTACGGATATTCAACGGTAGCGCAGCGCGCGGTTGATTATGATTGGTCGATCCCTCCGTGACGTCACACCGGACCGATTGACCTGCTGTAGCGCGCTAGGACGGAGCCGGGTTGGCAAGATGTGGACATTCTCTTGCTGGCTGCGCTGGAGACTGGACGCATAGACCGACTTCGGAACTGTCCACGTTACCTTGTACCTACTGATAATGTTTGCTGATTAAAAGTGTTGATTTGATTAACTTTGTAGTCTTTCTCAATCTCCGAATATCGCCCATTACGATGTTAGATAAGAAGCCATCCCTGACTGTATCTGGACTACCCTCCTACCCCCCCCCTTCTCCGACATCAGAAGCGGGATCGAGGACCTCATGCACCACAAAAGAAAAAATAGTGAAGATAAGTGATCAATTATGGCCGAGTAGCGTAACCAGAATTTTATCCAAAGATGGAATAAGTAGAATCCATTCGTGCTACTAGACGAAGAGAAAATCAAGACCCGGATAGAAGTAGCTGCGAAATGAGGAAAGTTCTATGCTGTCGTCAACTGAACATGGCTCCGAGTACGGCTGCGAACGCACACGGCGAAGAGGCATCGAAAGAAAACGAGACGAAGAGGAGAAATAACGAAGTCCCTGGAAGCAAAGGATCCTGCATCAAGTGACTGCGTCCTGCTGTGCCTCATGGGAATTCTCGTGGCTTTTCGTGCGGAAAGCTAAGACGTTGCAGTACCGGCTCCGAGGACTAAAAGGTCATGTAGTCATTCCATTCTTTCTTAAAGTAGCTAAAAGATGGGTATAGTAACTTTTAAATCAAGCAGCAACCAAACGCGATTGATTTTTGTTTCAGGTTCTGGTCATTGAAAGACTGGTCTTTTTGCTCCGAACTCCGCTCCAGGCGGAACCCACAGCCGTGTAGTCCTGTGCTCTATTAGAAACCCGACAAGATAAAAAAAAATCCCGGTGAGTCGTTTTCATTTTGTTGCGATTTTAAGTGATGAAAGTTATCTATACGTAACATCGAAAGCAAAATCTATTTTAATTTAAAATTTGTCACTAAAAGATCACTTAATTTAGTTATAAAAATGAGTTAATTTGGTTAAAACAATGTGTCTGCAGTCCGTGCTTCAATAATTTCTTATTTTGAAACTGTTAGGTATGCTACTGTAGCAAATTCACATGACGATGATGATGATGTTGTGTGTTACAGAAACTTTCTGTACTCACATAAATAATCAGATTACTCGCTTTACAAAATAAAGTTTCGTACGACTACGAGAGTTGTTCTGCTTAGGACATTTAAATAAAAATGTAAGTTTGAGTTAGTAAAATACGTAGTTAGTTACCTGGTCAGTCAGCTTCTTGGTCTGCCTAACGTTAATACGTAGATAGTTATTTTGGGTTGTCGTTAACGATAGTTCGTTTGTTAGTGATGTTTTGTTGATTGAAGGTAGTTTGAATATCTTCACCTACCCACATTAAATTTTCAATTTTTGAACACGACTAAAAATATGATCGAGTGAAAGAAAAAGAAGGGTTTGCGGGGTGTATTTAAATAACAAGTACTATTTAAAAGTTTTAAGTGGGTGTTTAGGTATTGTTTTTCTAAGTGAGTACATTCGAATTGTCTAATCACTCAGCTGCTCGCGTGAAAAAAAAAAACAGCCATGAATTGCTCTCGCCTTGCGCTGCAAAGCGACGCAGTATTGAATTACGTTTAAAATCGATTTCTTTAATATTTCTTAAATATGTGATTCATAAATTATTACAAAATAAAGCCAAAGAAACAGAGAATATGTTTGTAGTAGTAGTTTGGAGGGTTATTGTACTGAAATAGGTAATTATTAAAAAGGCACAAATAGCAAAACAATGCTTACGTACCTACGAAAATTGGGGACACTTTTTCTAGTCTATTTCAAACATTATAAACCACTTTATAGCACTTGAACTTAGAAACACAAACACGACAATCCTTGCACATAACAATCGTATGCGTTACATTGTATTTACTACACGCGATATAGGTAATTTATTTTATCACGAATCTAAACAGCTGATCCTTGACCGCTTCGACTCAAAACTTTACTTGTCTCGTCGGAATACTTTTTTCCTTCGAATTTTGTTCCGCATACCTTCGGTTTTATTTTTAATGTTGCCAGTTTATCGCTCAGTATGAATGATACTTTTAAGGTCTCAATACATGTTGACCAACATAAGGAGAACATAAAAACTGTAAGACCGTTGTATGGCAACCACAGTTGCCAGAAGCATTTTGCTAAAATATATTTGGCAACCGTAGTTGCTCAAAGCAAATCACGTAGTGGTTTACCGTCAAAAATACTTTGTACCTAGTGATGTTTAGATGAGCGACAACGACAACAACGATGACAATTAAATATTTGAAGACTAGTCTAATTAGATAATTTAACAACATTGAAAATTTTGCATTTCAATACTTTTTATTTAAATCGATGTGATAGTTTACTTTATTTTGATTGGAATTTGGGTATAGGTGTATTTGGCTTAGACTGTATACACCTTGATGAACCATTCGTAGACGTAGGCGTAATATCGGGCTTCGATTTTCCCGTAGCTATGCGGCCAAGACTGTGAGTGGCGTGCGTCTGGTCTTGAGATGTAAACGGTCGCTGAAATCGCTTAATAGATGCGATGGTTTTGTGTGACTGATGGACGAGTAGTCCAAGTGTTGTTGTTGTTGTGAACAGTGGATATAATTTGTTGTTAGACGAAGACAACAGATGGTTATAGCATTTCACACCTAATCTCCAGATGCTAAATTATATTTGGACATTGACGTTTTAATTCTGTTTATAAATATTTTGAAAAATCGTAAAAAAAAAAAAAAAATGACAAACTCTTGACAAACCATCATTGACTTTGTTGTTCTATAAGTAGTAACACGATTTTCAAATAGATACAGACTTGATTGATTGCAGTGTAAAGGATATTTAAAAAAAAAAAAAAAAAAAGCACCTACCTACTGTTTAAAGTTAATAATACAGTTTTGTATTGTGAGGCTACTACGGGTAGCGTGTAGACTTTGTGTGTGTGTGTGTGTGTGTGTGTGTGTGTGTGTGTGTGTGTGTGTGTGTGTGTGTGTGTGTGTGTGTGTGTGTGTGTGTGTGTGTGTGTGTGTGTGTGTGTGTGTGTGTGTGTGTGTGTGTGTGTGTGTGTGTGTGTGTGTGTGTGTGTGTGTGTGTGTGTGTGTGTGTGTGTGTGTGTGTGTGTGTGTGTGTGTGTGTGTGTGTGTGTGTGTGTGTGTGTGTGTGTGTGTGTGTGTGTGTGTGTGTGTGTGTGTGTGTGTGTATAGATTGGTGGCGCGCCGATATAAAATGCCCCTAATGAGTGGGAAAAACGTCACGGTACTTTTATGTCCAAAAACGTCATGTTGAGTTTAGAATACTATTTTACGTTTTTCTGGAAAAAAAAAAACTGAGTGCGTTGTTATCAAAGCGTGCAAGTAGCACACTACAATAAAATAAAATGACTCATTATCGTACACCAGAAATAGTAAGCGATACAGAGAACAGGTAGCACTTTTGTACTACTTTTGTAAATTGATACCTTTTCTATTTTTTTTTTCAAACAGTTGAGTAATAAGCACACGATAGGTTAATGGGTAAGCCAGAGAGACATGTACCATACCATTAGAAGTAAGTAAATGAAAGAAAGTGTGAAGTGTAGAAGGAGGATCTTAGTTCGGCTGGTCAGACCGTACCAGTAGCTTTTCCGTAGCCGTAGCCCGTTAGAAGTCGGTATCTGCCCCGAGCTCTGCTTGGCGTGTAGTCCGTGGGTACGCGGTAAGGCGGCGAGCTCTGGCGGAGGTCGGGTCTCGTAGAGACCGTAGAGCCGTTGGCTCGGCGATCCCGTTGGGGATGCGCGTAGAGCCGTTGGCTCGGCGATCCCGTTGGGGATGCGCGTAGAGCCGTTGGCTCGGCGATCCCGTAGGGGATGCGCGTAGTGTGGGTGGCTATGTAATAGCCCTAGGCCACGAATGAGATGCCTGCCTTGTTGATTTGATGATTTTAATGTGTTCGAAGTGTTTGTGAGACTGCATTATGGCAGTATAGTGATGGTACATGGCGCTCGAGCATTTAAAGTATAGTACAGTATAGCATGGTAGTATTTATTTACCAGAATTATGATAAAGATGGTAGTACGATAAAAAAAAAATGATAGTACAGATGATAGTGCAATTAGGTATCTTAATACAAAACAGATCGCTTTTGCGTAAGATTGGATTCCGTACAGGTTTATCGAAAATCTCCAGGTTGCTTCTAATAAGTTTTGATGCTCGTAGATTTAAGATGTAAACAAATACTAGGAACGTAGTGAGGTAATAAAACGTTTGTCACGTATCGTATGAATCAAATGTTGTGTGGTAGTTACTGAAGAAGTGAGTCTAAGAAATGTTATTTTTCTTACCTACGTGTACATAGTAGGTAGAGTCAGGTATGACCGAACGGTATACTGTGCTATGGTCCTTTTGTTTCAGAATAAACACACGAGGACGTGTGTCCGCGCAGGATGGCCGTGTCGGAGACAGCACGGTCATGAGTACGGATATTCAACGGTAGCGCAGCGCGCGGTTGATTATGATTGGTCGATCCCTCCGTGACGTCACACCGGACCGATTGACCTGCTGTAGCGCGCTAGGACGGAGCCGGGTTGGCAAGATGTGGACATTCTCTTGCTGGCTGCGCTGGAGACTGGACGCATAGACCGACTTCGGAACTGTCCACGTTACCTTGTACCTACTGATAATGTTTGCTGATTAAAAGTGTTGATTTGATTAACTTTGTAGTCTTTCTCAATCTCCGAATATCGCCCATTACGATGTTAGATAAGAAGCCATCCCTGACTGTATCTGGACTACCCTCCTACCCCCCCCCCCCCCCTTCTCCGACATATATATATATATATATAGTTTAATAATAATAATACTTTAAATATTTTAAATCAAATATTTATTATTATTATATAAAATTAAATTTTAACACAAATTATATTATATTAAATTTTTAATATAAATAAATAAATTATTGTTATTAATATATCTTTGTTTTTTTTAATTTACTTTATACAGTAAATTTTAAAAATTTAAATAGCAAATGTAATTTTCAATATGAATAATACAAAAAAAATAAGAGAAAGATTATTAATTTTTTAATACTTATATTATTATATAAATATTATATATATATATATATATTTATTTATGTCGGAGTTACGAGTAGTTGTCAATTGAATGTGAGGTAGACAGAATTTGACCTCCTTATTTTGATTAAACAATTGAAAATGTGATATATCTGGCTGATACGAGTACCATAATTAATGTTCTTAATTAAAAAGATTGACTTAGCATTAAGAATTAGAATCGACAACTTATTCCGGTAATAAACATTCTTAAATACGGTGTAGCCAACCAAAGGTTGTTATTTTGTTATTGTAATATGAAACTTGCTGTTAAATCGCTGTAATTTGATAATGATAATTAATGTTGGATTATTTCGTTATGTTTAACGCATATAGCACTAAGATAATGTCGTTTATTATGATTTAAGTTCTGAGTGAACAGATGGCGTTTCGAACGCGCCATTGGACGGGGTTGTCGGTAGCGAATAAGAGTGGGGATGCCCTATAAAACGGCCTGCAGCCGTCATATCGTCAGTCTTGCTTAGTCTCGACTCAAGAGCACTCGCTCCCGACAAACCAGTCGGTTTACTCTAAGGGTTTAATACACCCTCATACAGGTTGATGCACGGTACTTTGGAAACCAAGTACATTGTTACTCTGCCTCCCTGTACTTACACCCTTAGTGGTGTTACTTCGTTTTTAGGGTTCCGTACCCAAAGGGTGCCAACGGGACCCTATTACTGAGACTCCGCTGTCTGTCTGTCTGTCTGTCTGTCTGTCTGTCTGTCCGTCTGTCACGGGGCTCTATCTCTTGAGCCGTAATAGCTAGGCACTTGAAATTTTCACAGATTATGTATTACAGTGGCCGCTACAACAACAAATACTAAAAATAAAATAAAGTTAAAAATTAAGGGGGGTCTTCATACAATAAACGTGTTTCATTCAGCGGTTTTTGGTTGCTAGGCTGCTAAGATTCGGCCGTCAGTTGCTAGGGGCAACGCGAGTGACCCTATGTTGTTTTTAATGTTTAACTACTTATTCATTTGTGATTTTATTAGCGCTATTTTATAAAACCTTCGATAGTATAATAATTATCTCTAAGGCCGTGGTTTATTTTTGTGTGCAGCATTAAGACTAAATAACAATTTATGATCCACAAACCTCCGACACACACTACACACACTTCACAAAATCCGACGTCAATTATGCACTCACAGCCGCTATGTTTAATGTTTTTTACACTAAAAAATGTCCGTTGTAATTTATACTAAGTAACAATATTTATTTACAAGGTCAAAATTTAAAATCAGGTTATGATTAATTCACTAATAATAATAAGTACGCGTCGTGCGTCGGCCGAAATTACCGCGCTTATATTTTTTTTTAAATTGTACATTTTTTTCTGGCGCGAGCATGGCATAAGTCTGAAGCGCTATTCAGCCTACTACAGGGCGACAGCCAAAGAGGATGAGAATTTAAAATTATTATTTATTCAAAATACTTGCACCTAGTCCTAGTGCTTACATTTTGGTGACATGTTTTTATTAACTAGTAATGTAACTAGTTGTTTGTTGGGGTGGAATTCATATTTCAACTTAAATTTGAAGTGGCTATCTTCAACCGATTTAGCTGAAATTTTTGCGTGCATGTTTTTTTTATTCGACTGGAAGGCAAACGAGCAAGTGGGTCTCCTGGTGGTAAGAGATCACCACCGCCCATAAACATCTGCAACATAAGGGGTATTGCAGATGCGTTGCCAACCTAAGGCCTAAGTTGGAATACCTCAAGTTTACTTAACACTATCTAATGTAAATCTAGTGAACTCGCACTCGCAGACTACCGAGATACAGGCTTCGCCTAGTTCGGAGTCTGAAGGATAAGACATAACTATGTAAAATGTGTTTTGTGAAATAAATCATTATTATTATTATTATTAAGTTCCAGTAATTTCACCGGCTGTCTTACTCTGCCGAAACACAACAGTGCAAGCGCTGCTGCTTCACGGCAGGATTAGCGAGCAAGATGGTGGTAGCAATCCGGGCGGACCTTGCACAAGGTCCTACCACCTGCAGGATGACATGTGTATAAATCCGATGGCAATGCAATATTATTATGACGTAGAGCTGATCTGATGATGAAATTAGACGTTGGCCAGAGGAACTCTGTAATAAAACGACACGACCGCATCGTACGGAACCCTACATGCGCGAGTCGTTCGCACTCGCACTTGACCGATTTTTAATTAAAATAACATGAGTGATTATGATTAATTATTAGGTCACCTACCTTCTGTTTAATAAATTGCCGTTGTGTCTACCGTCAATACTTTGATCTTTTATTTGGTTTACTACGAATTATGGGCTTGGATACCCCTATCCAGATCATATACCGCCCTCCTGACACATCCATGATCCTACATATATATATATAATTTAATAATAATAATAATTTAAATTAAATATTTACTATTATTATATAAAATTTTTAATATAAAAAAAACAATTAAAAAATTATATATAAATAATTTTTTTATGATTTAAATTTTTTTTCTTAAATTTATTTTACATATAAATTTTAGTGAACATTTTAAATATTTAAATAATATTTAATTTAATAAATTAGTAATTAATATTAAAAAAATAAGAAACTAAGATTTAGTAATATTAAAATTAATAACAAATTTTGTGCCAGCAGTTGCGATTATACAAAAATTAAATTAAATTTTATTAGTAGTATTTAATATAAAATAATCTAATTTAAAAATTAAATTAATAAATGAAATTTTAATTTAATTAAAAATTATAATAAAATATATGATTTAATAAATTTTAATATATACTAGGATTAGATACCCTATTATTAAAAATTTAAATTTAAAATACTAAAATAGTAAATAAATATTTATTTGAACTTAAATAATTTGGCGGTATTTTATTTCATTTAGAGGAATCTGTTTATTAATGTTAAAAAAATATTTATAAATAAATTTATTACTTTAAAATTATAAAAAAAAAATGAAAGCAGATCAAGATGCAGATAATAATTAAGAATATAATGGATTACAATAAATTTATTTATATGAATATTAAATTGAAAAATTTAATTGAAAATGTATTTAAATGTAATTTTATTTCATTTAATAAAATGATTTAAAATTAAAATATGTACATATTGCCCGTCGCTTTCATTAATAAATTGAAATAAGTCGTAACAAAGTAGAGGTACTGGAAAGTGTTCCTAGAAAGAACAAATTAGAGCTTGAATAAGCATTTCATTTACATTGAAAAGATATTAATATTTTATTTAATTTGAATAAAAGAAAAATTAGTAAATATTAAATTAAGTAATAAAAAAAAATTAATAAAATATTTAATGGGGGTTTAAGAATTTTTTAAAGAAAACATTTTTTAATTTATAGAAAATTAGTATAGTGAAAGAATTTTGAAATATTTGAAAATAAAATTTTATTTAAGTAAATTTTATTTATTGTATCTTGTGTTTACACAAGATTATTAAATAATTATTTAAGTTATAAATTTTCTCGAATTTGAAAGTTTATTAATTAATAAATTTACCGTAGCAAAAGTATTTTTTATAATTAATTAGAAATGAAATGTTAATTGTTTTTAAATATATCTAGTTTTTTTAGAAAAAAAAAATAATTTTTAATTAATTTAATAAAAATATTAATGAAAAATATTTTTAAAATAAAATTTAATATATTAAGGGATAAGCTTTAATTTAAATTATTATACTATTATTTTATTAATAATGAAAATTTAAAAATTTATATTATTTATAAATTATATTTTTTTATAAATAATTTCATTAAAAATAAAATTTAATAAATAAATTTAATTTTTTATAAAAAAAAAATTTAATAATAAATTTTTAGTTATAATGATAAAATTAGTATAAATAATATTATTTTATAAAAAAAAATAAAAAATATATTATAAAATTTATTTTATAAATTTATTATAAGGAATTCGGCAAAAATTTATATTCACTTGTTTATCAAAAACATGTCTTTTTGTTTAATAATTTAAAGTCTTATCTGCCCACTGATAAATTATTAAAGGGCTGCAGTATTTTGACTGTACAAAGGTAGCATAATCATTAGTCTCTTAATTGGTTGAGATATATACTGTCTTATTTTTATTAATAAAATTTATTTTTTTAGTTAAAAAGCTAAAATAAATTTAAAAGACGAGAAGACCCTATAGAGTTTTATATAAAATAATAGTTAAGTTTTTTTTTTATAAATTTTAAATTAAAATTTAATTTTATATTTTGTTGGGGTGATAGAAAAATAAAATAAACTTTTTTTTAATTAATACATATACATATATATAGAAGCCGTGGTGGCCTAGTGGTTTGACTTATCGCCTCTCAAGCTGAGGGTCGTGGGTTCAAATCCCGGCTCGCACCTATGAGTTTTTCGAAATTCATGTGCGCAATTTACCACGAGCTTTGCGGTGAAGGAAAACATAGTGAGGAAACCTGCACAAACCTGCGAAGCAATTCAATGGTGCGTGTGAAGTTCCCAATCCGCATTTGGCCCGCGTGGGAACTATGGCCCAAGCCCTCTCATTCCGAGAGGAGGCCTGTGCCCAGCAGTGGGACGTGTATAGGCTGAGATGATGATGATGATGACATATATATTTATATATGTATATATATGTATGTATGTATATATATATATATATATATATATATATATATAAATGAATAATTGATCCATAATTTATGATTAAAAGATTAAATTACCTTAGGGATAACAGCGTAATTTTTTTTTTTAGTTCGTATAAAAAAAAAAGTTTGCGACCTCGATGTTGGATTAAGATAAAATTTAGATGCAAAAGTTTAAAATTTTGATCTGTTCGATCATTAAAATCTTACATGATCTGAGTTCAAACCAGTGTAAGCCAGGTTGGTTTCTATCTTTAAATTAATAAAATATTTTAGTACGAAAGGATCAAATATTTGAAATAATTTTAAAATATTAAATTGGAATATTAATAAATTAAATATATAATTAATAAATTTATTACTATTTTGGCAGAAAAGTGTAATGGTTTTAGAAATCATTAATATATAATTTAATTATATAGATAGTATATGTTTTTAAATGATTATATTTTAATTTTATTTGGTTTATTAATATTAATTTTAGGGGTTTTAATTGGAGTTGCTTTTTTAACTTTATTAAACGTAAAGTTTTAGGTTATATTCAAATTCGTAAAGGTCCTAATAAATTAGGATTTATAGGAATTTTACAACCTTTTAGAGATGCTATTAAATTATTTACTAAAGAACAAACATATCCGTTATTTTCTAATTATTTAGCTTATTATTTTTCACCTATTTTTAGTTTTTTTTTTTTATCTTTATTAATTTGAATGGTTATTCCTTATTATTTTGATATAATTAAATTTAAATTAGGATTTTTTTTTTGTACTAGATTAGGGGTTTATATAGTATACTAATAATTTCTGGTTGATCATCTAATTCAAATTATTCATTATTAGGTGGTTTACGAGCTGTAGCTCAAACAATTTCTTATGAAGTTAGTTTAGCTTTAATTATATTATCTGTTATTATTATAATTATAGATTTTAATTTAATAAAATTTAATTAAGTATTATCAATCTATAATTTGATTTATATTTTTAATTGGGAGACAAGTAAATGCTACGAGTTCCGAGTAAACACTGTCTTTATTGTCTAAGCTTAGGGCTATTATATACTACATAATGGGAGAGTGTGAGTGTGGCGCAGCTCACACTACACCTCCCCCGTTGAAAAAAAAAAGAAAAAATGTAAATACACATTTTTTTTTAATATAACAAAAAATAATTGATGATGTTCTATAACTTAAATTTGTAACTAAAAATACGATTAGATACCTGCTTAATTTCTAACTTTTGCACGCTTTGTTGACGAGATTCAAACCTGACGTAAATTTACTAAAATGCAAAAATTCTTATTATCATTTATAAAATCACACAAATTAATATTTTTAACACTACAATAATAGTAGGTACTTGAAACGAAAAAATAATGATGTACAATATATTTTAAATTCAATTCTGGGACGCTGTAAACGTCCTTGTTTTTGATAGCTTCTTTAATTGCAACATTACGTGTATATATATTTTTTGAAATAACAATTTCATTCCCAAATTAATACTAATTCATACATGATTGGTTACATATAGTGATCGATTTAATATGTACTGTGCTCTCTGACTATGTTTATTATTTTTATGTAAAAACAACTGTATTTCCTATACTGGCTTGCAACCTACCTTTACCTTTTTACTACATACTTATATTCTTTAATGTCTTTTTCCTATTACTAAAATACTTTCTGTTTATACCCATACCTAAGTATTCAACTTCTCTACCAGTGTGCTTCTTTGGCATCACTGTATTTTTACCCGACTGCGAAGAAGGAGGGTTATGTGTTTGACGCGTATGTATGTATGTATGTATGTATGTCTATTCCTATGTCCTCTCGTAACTACTCAACGGCTGAACCGATTTTGACAAATGATACGTCATTGGATTCATCTTGGTGACGCGAGTGACACTGGGTACATGAATTTCTTGAAAAATTAAAATTGCGGATTTTTGGCGTCAAATTGTGAGTCTTAAAAAAAAATTTTTTATTCAATCCTTTCGAGTAGGGTATCAAAATGAAGAGATTTAAAGAGAGATTACAAATATTATATACAAGTCATATGATTAAGTTTAGTTTGGAAGAATAAATTGGCAATCAATTCATTCAAACAACGGTAGGCAGATAAATATGCCAACTACTAGATATCATTGTACAATAATTTTCTCTATGAAACCCATGTAGAAAAGAAGCACTAAGATACAAATAGTGTAATAGTACATTGTGTCTTAAGGGCGGTAAATAAGGAATTTCTAACGAGAGTCTATTAATTAGAAACCCGAAGTCGACAACTGAGGGCTTTAATAAGTATGATGTTTTTCATCACATTTGTGAGTAAAATAGTATATTTGTTAAAGAAAATAGTACAGTAGTTGTCTGTTTGTCATTTTTTTTCCTTTGTCAGTTTAATGTTAGTAAGCAAAGTAAATTAATCCCTATCCTACTAATATTATAAATGTGAAAGTTTGTGAGTGAGGATGTGAGTGAGTAAGTGAGTAAGTATGTTTGTTACTTCTTCACGCTAAAACGGCTGGACAGATTTGGATGAAATTTGGCAAAAAGTTAGTTTATAACCTGGATTAAAACATAGAATACATTTTATCCCGATATTCCCACAGGATAGGGATAAAATCTCGAAATAACAACCGCTGGGCTTGGAGTCATTAAATTTGGTATGTAGGTAGGTGGACGTCTGGAATTACTCATAGGCGACTTTTTGACCCGATATTCCCACGGGATACCTAGGGATAAAATCTCGAAATAACAACCACTGGGACTAGAGCCATGACATTCGGTATGTAGGTAGCTGGACCTCTGAAATAATATATTATGCTATTTTTTCACCCGATATTCCCACGGGATACCTAGGGATAAAATCTAGAAATAAAAACCGCTGTGATTAGAACCATGAAATTTAGTATGTAGGTAGCTGGACCTCTGGAATAATAGATAGGCTACTTTTATTATCTCGATATTTCCACGGGATAGGGATAAAATCTTGAAATAATAACCGCTGGGCTAAGAGTCATGAAATTTGGAATGAAGGTAACTCGATGTCTAGAATAACACATAGGTACGCTACTTTTTATCCGGATATTCTCACGGGATAGTTTTGAACTATTTTGAAAACAAATGACTTTCTGCCAAGTACCTATCTTGCGGCGCATTTTTCTTGGCAATGATGGTCTTTCCGAAAGCGCTGGTAGTTTAAAAAATGACGTGTTAAAGTGCCCATTGCGGCCTATTTACTGAATAAATGATTTGAATTTGGATAGGCAACATTTTTGAAATTTCAGCACTGGGTTTAGAGTCTTGAATTTTGTACAGCTATTCACAACACAACCTCAATGAAGGAAGACCACGATATAATTTTTGGAAATTGCCAGGGGAATTTTTTAAAATCCCGAAAATTTCAAGTGCAACTACCAGACCGATTAGTTTACGCGTGCGAAGCCGCGGGTAAAAGCTAGTTAATATTATAAATGCGAAAGTAACTCTGTCTGTCTGTCTGTGTTACGCTTTCACGTCGAAACCACTGAACCAATTTTGATCAAATTTGGTATATAGATAGTTTGAACCCCAAGGATCAACATAGGATACCTTTTATTTCGATAGAGGGCGCCACCGCGCGATAACCTAGATCCGCGCAGACGAAGTCGCGGGCATAAGCTAGTTTGCCATAAATGAGAAACTCCATGATCCTGTAAAGTTCCCCCTGCTTACGCATAATTTTTTATGTCATAATTCTATTTTGCATAATCTGTTTACGCATAATACTACTTACGCCGAAACTGTTTTCGCATAACAGTTTACGCCGAATTCTTATACGCATAACCAATGTAAGCCGAATGGGCTTTACGCATAATTTGTGAATTCCAAATATTGCTTAGGCAGAAAATTACTTACGCATAAATCAGTTACGCAGAAAGTAACTTTCGCATACTTAATGTAATTTTGCCAATATAATCAAATGAGTATCCTTTAATATTGCAACAGCCTTTAATATTACCTAAACTTACTTACCTAATCCAATCTACTTCTCTGAAAAGTAGTAACTAGTGAGTGGTAGTATTTTAATAAATGGGGACATGACTGTGACAAAGTCGACGAAGCCCCGCTTCGCGGGGCTTCTATTTTTAATCTGAGGGATATAAGGTAACTAACGAACCTATCCAGGTTAAAAGGGGGGTAGATGATGTTCGATTTTACATTCGGGGGGCTCCGCCCCCCGAACCTCCCTGCGGGGGGCTTCGCCCCCCCGTCCCTCCCCTTTATGTCCTTGCCTCTTTTACTGGTTCATTCCGTTACAAATACAATAAGGTTAGAATTATTCTAACCTAACCTTTTTTTCTAGTCATAAATAGTAAAAGTCCAGGTTAAAAGGGGGGTAGATGATGTTAGATATTACATTCGGGGGGCTCCGCCCCCCGAACCCCCCTGCGGGGGGCTTCGCCCCCCGTCCCTCCCCTTTATGTCCTTGCCTCTTTTACTGGTTCATTCCGTTACAAATTCAATAAAGGTTAGAATTATTCTAACCTAACCTTTTTTTCTAGTCATAAATAGTAATTCGGTAATTTATTTTCGGACACAGATTTGGATGGGATTTCGGCCTATTAAAATTCGGCTAAATTACATATATGCTAAACTAGATTATACATAATGAAATTCGGCCTTGTTAATATTATGCTAAACAAAATTCGGCTAAACCATGATTCGGCTTATACAGAATTATGCCAAACTAAGTTTCGGCAAGTTTAAGATTCGGCGTAAATAGATCATGCGAACCTTGTTATGCGTAATCAGTTTCGGACATTAAAAAGTATGCGAAATAAAGGGCACCCGGTCGTATGGTGTGATGATATGCCCTCATTTGATACTTCAGAAGGTATTCAGATGCTTGACCAAGTCGTAACGTGTGAGCTGCCTGATGATGACCAAGAATTGAAAGATTTAGTAGAACGACTTCAAACACACAAATATACCCACACTTTCTTCAAAAATATAAATTATTGCAGATTTAGCTTAGCCATTGGTGCACTAGATCCAAGAAAACTATTAAATAACCCTCATGACCTCAATTCATTACAAGAATTAAATCGTTTGCGAAATCTTGAAATAGCTCCAAATAACACACCTTAGTTCAAAACAAAGCAGTTACATATTTTTCGTAGTTCTATACTAAAAAGCAAGAAATAAAATGAAGTAATTAAAAAAACTAAAAAACCCGACTGCGATGTAAAAAATACAAAGTTTAAATGATTTCAATCATTACATTCTTCATAGAACTAAAAAGCACAAAATAAGCAAATCACTAAGGAAAGGACTTCATCACATTTCCTAACGTTGGGCATGCTGTTAAGGTTGATTAAGAGGTTTTACTAAAGAAGGTAGATATAAACGTAATCAGAACATTCCATCCTCGCCCTTTTCCACCTTTCCCAGTAGTTTACACAATTATGAATAGACTGAACTGAGAATTAAAATATGACAAATTAAGCATGACAACATTAAGAACCAAATTTCGTAGCAGGCGGGACCCATTTGCAAATTATAAATCGAAATAAAATTAATGGGTCCCGCCTGCTACGAAATTTGGTTCTTAATGTTGTCATGCTTAATTTGTCATATTTTAATTCTCAGTTCAGTCTATTCATAATTGTGTAAACTACTGGGAAAGGTGGAAAAGGGCGAGGATGGAATGTTCTGATTACGTTTATATCTACCTTCTTTAGTAAAACCTCTTAATCAACCTTAACAGCATGCCCAACGTTAGGAAATGTGATGAAGTCCTTTCCTTAGTGATTTGCTTATTTTGTGCTTTTTAGTTCTATGAAGAATGTAATGATTGAAATCATTTAAACTTTGTATTTTTTACATCGCAGTCGGGTTTTTTAGTTTTTTTTGCAATTTATGTATTGCAAGTGCAAGGTACACAGCACATTTTTATTTGTGGTCGGCCGACCTTAACTTATTATTATTATTTATTTTGTTCAGGATACAAGGATTATTTATTTTTCGTGCGCGCACATACATAATAATCATTTATTTATCATCATACAGTTTGTTTATGGTGTTTTTAAAAGAAAGAATATTAGAAAATAATTGTCTCGTCAACAAGCGGCACCTACACTGTAAACACATGGGGAAAAAAAAATTATTAGTAGAATATGGATTTAAAACACTAACATAACATTTAACATAAAATAAAATAAAACATTGAATAAAATAATACAAATTCAACAAATAGCAAAGAATTGACAAATAATCAGTAAAATTGTCCAAAATCGCAAAATGAAGGTTTTTTTTTTTTTATTTAATTTTAAACTGTAAGAAAGGAATTCAACAGGCACATACCAAAATGTTTGTACTTTATATTCGAAAAAAAAAAAACTTGCTGTTTTGCTCAGTCCTCTCATCAGCTCGACGGAACTGATCGACGTCCTGCATCTCGCTCGACTCCATGATCATGTCCGTGACACCATCTACTACCCTGCTGCTTCCAACTCATCCTTGGAACTCCAACTTATCCCGGCAGCATCAAACTTCAAAACAGCAATCTTCCAAAATTTTATTCGTTACATTTGGTTTTTCTTCATTTTGCGCTTCTCTTTTTCTTCTTTGTTGATTTTAATTAATATTTCATAGTCATCTTTCTTACTTCAGTTTGTTAACTTATTGCTTCGTTCTTCATTTTCATAGCTTTTAGTATTCTACTCTTCTTAATTCATTTCATTTTGTTATTTTGTCTTCTTACTTTCTTCATTTCTTCTATATAATAAATTCTTCATATTCAATGTTATTTTTTCTCTTCTTTCTTCTTCTTCAGTAGATTTTTTTTTCTTCTTAATTCTTCTGCCGTTTATTCCTTGATTTTTTTTTTCTTCGCCCGTGGGTTTTTTCCTTAAATTCTTAAATTGCTAGTGTCTTCCAATAAGTATGTTCTTAATTTTAGGTTCTTGCATCTTCTTCCTTTCTACGACATATTAAATCTTGACTTAACTGGTTACATAGAGGATATATCATTTGTTGGAAAAAAGGGACGAAATAGGCCGCTAAAAATTGAATTAATGAGCAAAAGGCTGAAAAAAACTATACTTGAAAACTCTATATTTCTTAAAGAAGCCGGTCTCAGTGTCACTGAATACCTGAATCAGGAGGAATTGAAGAAGAGGAGGGAGCTTCAGCGAGCTCTTCAAACTGCCAGACAAAATGGATCTCATGCAATAATAAGGAATAACCAGCTAGTTATAAACGGGAAAATAGTAAATACAACACAATTAAAAACTACAGAAGGGACAACTATCACTGACACGCCAAGATCTACTAGTACTGCAGACAATACAAAAGACGAATCTCCCGGGCTCTCCCTAAGCAGTAAACAACGCGAGCGCATCGATTCACAAAAGAAAAATGATGCGAGAAACCCTAATTTTCGATACTAACTTAACTATTTTTTTCCAGAATATGCAAAGTGTTTGGAATAAAATTCATTTATTGCAAGAGTTCATTGAAGAAAACAAAAACTTACACTTAATTTGTATAACTGAGTCCTGGCTAAACAAGGAAAAGTTAGACTTACTTAATTTAACTAATTTTAACATCTGTTCATATTACTGTCGTGACCAACACGAGGGAGGTGGTGTACTGGTGTTGATAAAAAACCCACTAGAATATTTAGAGCGATTAGATATTGCATCCTTGTCTTTAGAAATGATATTTGAAGTAAGTGCTATAGAATTAACTAAAATTAACACACTAGTAATCACTCTATACTGGCCAAATAGTCAGAGAGAACCTGAGACTTTTTACGCTTGCCTTAGTAAATTATTATGTCGCATTTCGCTTAAGGACAAAAATAAGAATGTCATAATTGGAGGTGATATAAATGTAGACTTTCTTACTGATAATAATGCAAAATACCGACTTTTAAATATGTTGTTATCATATGGCTTCCATCAAAGAGTCCACAAACCCACACGGGTTACTTGTACCAGCTCCACATGCATAGACTTGATATTCACAAACTTTAAATTAAAAGATTCAATGATAGATGTGTCGGATCAAGGTTTTTCAGATCATAGAGGTATCTTGGTTTCAACACCTATCGGTTTAGGGGCCGTAAAGGTTCTGTCAATTCAAAAAAGAAATTTTAACATAGTAAATATAACGAAATTTAAAAATGAGCTCTTAAAAGTAAATTGGAACGAAGAAATCCAGCAAAACAAAAATGTAAACGAGAATTATAATAAATTCAATGAAATCTTACAACAAAAATTAGATCAATGTATTCCCAAAAAAAATATTAAACTGAAGGAAAGAAAGCCGTATTTAACATCAGGCTTAAAAATCTCATGCAAGAATAAAAGACTTTTAAAAATATTAGCGTCGCAGTCCAAAAATAAAGTATTACAAAATTATTATAAACAATATAGTAAAATATTAAAAAAAGCGGTTTATACATCAAAAAAATTAAGTAACAAACAAAATTTCAAAATCTCCTTAAACAAAACTAGGACGATGTGGCAAATAATAAATAAAGAAACAAATAAGTCCTCACAAAAACCTAGAAAGAACACAGAAATAAAAAAACCGGATGGTACAATATTAAGTGATCCAAAAGCTGTTGCGAATACATTCAACAATTTTTTCTCCGAGATTGGGAACTCTTGCAGCTCGGCGTATACTAGAACATCAATGACCAACTCTGTAAGCAAAACTTTCTTTCTAGGCCCAGTTGAACCCAATGAAATATACAAAATATTGAAAAACCTTAAAAGCAAGTCATCCTTCGGTATAGATGAAATCCCTCCCATATTAATAAAAAACTGTGCTGAAATCCTTACCATTCCGTACACTGCCTTAATAAACCAGTCTTTTTCTGAGGGTGTCTTCCCGGATGCACTGAAAATATCACTAATCAGACCCATACACAAGAAGGGAGACATCACAGACTTAAACAACCATAGACCTATTGCATTACTGCCAACTTCAGCAAAAATTTTCGAAACCGCTATGATAACCCGCCTAAACTCTTTTTATGAAAAATTCGATGTCCTCCATGACAGCCAAAACGGCTTTAGAAAAAATCGATCCACTACTTTTGCAGTCTATAAATTTTTAATTGAAATTCTCAGCCATATCAACAAAAAAAAGTATGCCTTAGGATTATTACTCGATATGAGTAAGGCATATGATAGAGTCTGCCATAAAACTCTCCTAGATAAATTATACAACACGGGAATCAGAGGTATAAGTCATAAATGGTTTGAATCTTACTTCGACAACCGATCACAATACGTAGAAATCGAGTATACAGACTTTAAAACTGGTAAAATCCAACGAATTAGATCTAATAGAGTCCCTGTTCAGGGCTCTATCCCCCAAGGTAGCGTCTTAAGTTGCATTTTGTTCCTGATCTACATTAATGATCTACCCTCTATACTAACTGAGCACTGTACGCTCTTTGCCGATGACATTTCCGTTACATTTCCATGCTCAAATCCTAGTGAGGCAGAAAGTAAATTAAATGATGTACTCGATCAAATTGTAAAATGGCTACAAATTCACAACTTGCAACTCAACTTGAAAAAAACTAAAATCATTCAATTTAAACCATACCAGAAACCTGCCTTAACAATTAACTACACGTTTAATAACACAGTTTTAGAAAACGTGAATTCGGCTAATTTATTGGGTATTGAACTAGATACGGGCTTAAATTGGCAGATGCACATAGAGAAACTGTCCAAGAGACTCTCTTCTTTTATTTATGCCCTTCAACACCTGAAGCGCGCAACTGATTTTCAGACAGCCCTTTCTGCATACTACGCCTACGCTCACTCAAGAATTTCGTATGGCCTTGTGCTTTGGGGAAACAGCTGCAATGCTCAAAAAATTTTCGTCCTTCAGAAGAAATGTATCAGAATACTCACAAATATTGAACAAATGGAATCATGCAGGCCCCACTTCATCAAACATAAAATACTCACCTTTACATCTATGTACATCCTAGAATCCTGCAAGTTTGTTAGAAAGCATATAAATTTGTACACAATAAAAACTGACCATAAAAGAAATAACCGCAATAAAAATATAATCAAACTGCCATTTTCCAAACTGAAATTAGTAAAATCAAACCCTCACTATATAACAATAAAAATTTATAATCATTTACCGAATTCATTAAGGGACATTGATAGTACTGTAACATTTAATAACCAATTAAAAAAAATCTTAATCAATAAATGCTTCTATAGCCTAGATGAGTTCTTCAACGACAAAAACGAGTGAGCTCTTTGGCCGAGGACTGGTGGATGGTTTTTAGAGTTCATAGGTGGCTGAAACTTAAAATGTCTCAGGAGTGTGTAATTATACCTATATGTTTGTTTTTTTTTTTTCTTTTTCATGCATGTTATATAATACATTCTAATTATAATAAGCACCCTCTGTTTACTTGTATTGCCGTGCCCTATCAGGGCGTCACATGTATACCTAGTTTGTAATTTACCATCCTACAGCCTGTAATGTGACATGCAATAAACAATTTTGAATTTTGAATTTTGAATTTTCCTTAAATATATTTTCTTAATTAATTTTACATTATTTTAATTTATATTAATAAAGTTCATGTCTTTTTTTTTATGTCCGTAAAATAACACTTCACATCTTTTCACTTCATTATTTAGTCTTTTTTTTCACTACACTAATATTATTAGTCCGTTTACAATTACTGGTGGCGCAGCGCGCCGCCAGCGCCGCACGAGGCAGCGGCACTGGCAGGGTCGCCATGTAATTTGGAGACAAGTAAATGCTACGAGTTCCGAGTAAACACTGTCTTTATTGTCTAAGCTTAGGGCTATTATATACTACATAATGGGAGAGTGTGAGTGTGGCGCAGCTCACACTACAAATACCTTTATCATTATGTTGGTTATCTTCTAGATTAGCAGAAACTAATCGAACTCCTTTTGATTTTGCAGAAGGGGAAAGAGTTAGTTTCAGGGTTTAATATTAAATATAGAAGTGGGGGATTTGCTTTAATTTTTTTAGCTGAATATTAAAGTATTTTATTTATAAGAATATTATTTATTTTAATATATATAGGAGGATATGATTTAAGATTATTTTTTTATTAAAAATTAGTTTTTATTTCATTTTTTTTTATTTGAGTTCGAGGAACTTTACCTCGTTATCGTTATGATATATTAATATATTTAGCTTGAAAGAGATATTTACCATTATCTTTAAATTTTTTAATATTATTTATTGGTGTTAATTTTTTTTTATTTAATTAAACTTTTTAAGTATAAATTAATAGAATATAATAATTCTTTCTTAAGTTTTCAAAACAAATGCTTTAACAAGCTCATTAATTAGTAAAAATTAAATTATCTCAATATTTTCTTAATAATGGGTTTAAAATGAAATATGAAAAATAAGTTACAGTAAGAATTTGTCCTGTAATAATGTATAGATCTTCAACAGGACGTGCCCCAATGCAAGTTAAAAGAATAATAGTTATTACTATAAATCAAAATAAGATTTGATTTAAAGGATAAAATTGAATTCCTTGAATTTTTTTATTAAAAGTAAAAGGTAAAATAATTAAAATAAGAATAGATGTAACTAAGGCAATTACTCCTCTTAATTTATTAGGAATAGATCGTAAAATAGCATAAGCAAATAAAAAATATCATTCTGGTTGAATATGAACAGGAGTTACTAAAGGATTTGCGGGAATAAAATTATCGGAATCTCCTAATAAATAAGGATTAATTATAATTAATATAATTAATAAAAATAATATAATTAAAAATCCAATTAAATCTTTAAAAGAAAAAAAAGGATGAAAGGGAATTTTATCTTAATTACTAGTAATACCAAAAGGATTATTTGATCCTGTTTGATGAAGAAATAATAAATGAATTATAGTTATTATAGCTAAAATAAAAGGTAAAGTAGCATTATCAACTGCGAATCCTCCTCAAATTCAATTTACTAATATATTACCTAAATAAGGAATAGCTGATAATAAATTTGTAATTACTGTTGCTCCTCAAAAAGATATTTGTCCTCAAGGTAAAACATACCCTATAAAAGCAGTTCTTATAAGTAAGAATAATAAAATAATTCCTACTATTCAAGTATATTTTAAATTGAAAGATTCATAATAAATTCCTCGACCAATATGTAAATAAACACAAATAAAAAAAAATGATGCTCCATTAGCATGAAGGGTTCGAATTATTAATCCATAATTTACATTTCGGCAAATATAGTTTACTCTATAAAAAGCTATTTCAATATTAGCTGTATAATATATTGTTAAAAATAATCCAGTTACAATTTGAATTACTAAACATAATCCTAATAAAGATCCAAAATTTCATCAAGTGGAAATATTTGATGGTGATGGAAGATCAATTAATGATCCATTAATAATTTTAAAAATAGGATGAGTTTTTGTAAAGGTTTATAATTATTTATCATTAGTTAATATTATTATGTTGTTTGCCGAAGAGGACCATAAAAATATTTGTAATTTTTACAACTGCAACTAAAGCAATAAATAAATAAATAATAATTACTATTATTATTAAAAATGTTTGATTATTATATAATTTTGAAAGATTAATTTTATTTTCATTATTAAAAAATATATTTTATTAAAAAAAAAATCTGTTTCATTATTGAAAAAATTATTTAATAGATTTAAGTTATTAAAAATATATAAACTAAAAATAAAATTAATATTATAAAAAAAAATATTTTTAAATATTTTCATTTCAGGCAATTCTAGAAACAAATAAATAATACTAATAATCCTCCTTAAAAATGTTAAAAATAAAATATAAGGAAATCAGTATGTATTAATTAATATTCCTGATAATAAACAAATAAAAATAGTTTGAATTAAAATTATTAATCCTATAGATAAAGGATGATTTATAAAAAATATTAAAGTTGAAATTACTATTATTATTAATGTTAAAAAAAATATTTCAAAGAATAGTTTAATTAAAATAATAATTTTGGAGATTATTGATAGAGAATATTCTTTTTCTTTGAAGTTTTTAAAGAAAATTCTTATTTTTGATTTACAAGACCAATGTTTTTTTTAAACTATAAAAACTAATGAATACTTTTCATATTATATTAGTTATTGTTTTTATATTTATTATTGGAAATTTAATTTTTGTTTCTAAACAAACATTTATTATTTTATTAAGTATAGAATTTATAGTATTAAGTTTTTTTATTTATATTATTTATTTTAAGATATATAAATATAAAATATATATATTAATATTTTTTTTAGTTTTTGCAGTATGTGAAGGAGCCTTAGGATTGTCAATTTTAGTTTCAATAATTCGTACTCATGGTAATGATTATTTTCAAAGTTTTAATTTATTATAAATGATAAAATTTTTATTTATAATAATTTTTATAATTCCTTTGTTTTATAAAAATATATGATTGGTTCAAATATTTTTATTTGTTATATTTTTTTTATAAATTTATCTTTAACATTAAATAATTTTAATAATTTAAGTTATATATTTGGATGTGATATAATTTCTTTTGGTTTAATTTTATTAGGAATTTGAATTTGTGGTTTAATATTAATAGCAAGAGAAAATTTATTTAAAATTTATTTTTTTATTTTTTTTTTCTTTTTAATATTATTTTTTTATTAATTATACTTTATATAACTTTTTCTGTATTAAATTTTTTTATATTTTATTTATTTATATTTTATTTATTTTTTGAGGGGAGATTAATTCCAACTTTATTATTAATTATAGGTTGAGGTTATCAACCTGAACGAATTCAAGCAGGTTTATATTTATTATTTTATACATTATTTGCATCTTTACCTTTATTATTAGGAATTCTTTATATCTTTAATGAAATAAATTGTATTATAATATATATTTTTTAAATTTATAAATTTAAATTTATATTTATTGGCGCTAGTATTATTTCACGAAAAACTTTTTCACGAACGACTTTATCACGAAAACTTTATCACGAAAAACTTTATCACGAATAGACTTTACCACTAAAGACTTTTTCACGAAAACTTTTTCACGAACGACTATCACGAAAACTTAATCACGAATAGACTTTATCACGAAAAAACTTTAACACGAAAAAACTTTATCACGAAAACTATATCACGAACAGACTTTATCACGAAAAAACTATATCACGAAGAGACTTTACCACGAATAGACTTTATCACGAAAAATGTTTGTTACTTCTTCACGCTGAAACGGCTTGACGGATTTGGATGAAATTTGGCAAAAAGTTAGTTTATAATCTGGATTAAAACATAGAATACTTTTTATCCCGATGTTCCCACGGGATAGGGATACAATTTCGAAATAACAACCGCTAGGCTTAGATACATGAAATTTAGAATGTAGGACAGTTGGACGTCTGGAATAACACATAGGTTACTTTAATCCCGATTTTCCCACGGGATAGGGATAAAAATCTCGAAATAATGACCGCTGGGCTTAAGAGTCATGAAATTTGGTATGTAGGTAGCCGGGCAACTGGAATAATACGTACGCTACTTTTTATCCCGATATTCCCTCGGGATAGTTTTGTGACTAAGGGACCCTGTACATCCCTGTTTTATTATTATTTTGTATTTTTTTCTTTAGTCGTATAATGAAATTTTTACGTAACTACCTATATTATTTGTAATTATTTTATATTTGAAAAAAAAAACTTTTTGCCGAGTTTCTTGCGACGCATTCTTCTTGGCAATAATGGCCTTTCCGAAAGCACTGGCAGTTTAAAAAATGATGTGTAAAAGTGCCCACTGTGAGCTAATTACTAAATAAATGATTTGAATTTGAATTTCGATAGGGAAAAATTATGAATGTTCAGCACTGAGTTTAGATTCAAATTCAAATCATTTATTCAATAAATAGGCCGCAATGGGCACTACCAGCCCTTTCGGAAGGCCCATCATTGTCAAGAAGAAGGAGCCGCAAGAAACTTGGCAGAAAGTCATTTTTTCACAATAAAATAATTACAAATAAAATACTTAAAAAATACAGTATTCAATTAAAGAAAAAAATACAAAATAATAATAATAATAATACAGGGATGTATGGGGTCCATTAGTTACAAATCTATCCCGTGGGATTGTCCGGATAAATACTGGCGTATGTGTTATTCAAGACATCCAGCTACCTTCATATCAAATGTCATGACTCGAAGCCCAGCTGTTATTATTTCAAGATATTATCTCTATCCCGTGGGAATGTCGGGGTAAAAAGTAGCCTGTGTTATTTCAGACCTCCAGCTACCTACATACTAAATTTCATGGCTCTAAGCCCAGCGGTTGTTATTTCAAGATTTTAATCCTATCCCGTGGGAATATCGGGATAAAAAGTATTCTATGTTTTAATCCAGATAATTAACTAACTTTTTGCCAAATTTCATCCAAATCCGTCAAGCCGTTTCAGCGTGAAGAAGTTTTTATCCCTATCCCGTGGGAAAATCGGGTTAAAAGTAACCTATGTGTTATTCCAGAGGTCCAGTTACCTACATAGGCACCAAATTTAATGGCTCTAAGCCCAGTGGTTATTTCGAGATTTTATCCCTAGGTATCCCGTAGGACGGATCAAAAAGTCACTTATGCGTTATTCCAGATGTTCAGCTACCTGCATACCAAATTTCATGACTCCAAGCCCAGCGGTTATTATTTGAAGATTTTATCCCTATCCCGTGGGAATATCGGGATAAAAAGTTACTTATTCCAGAGGTTCAGCTACCTAAATACTAAATTTCATGGCTCTACGCCCAGCGGTTGTTATTTAGGGATTTTATCCTTGGGTATCCCGTGGGAAAATCGGGTCAAAAGTTATCTATGTGTTATTCCAGACGTCCAACTATCTACATGCCAAATTTCATGTATCTAAGCCTAGCGGTTGTTATTTAAAATTTTTATCCCTATCCCGTGGGAATATCGGGATAAAAAGTATCCTATGTTTAAATCCAGGTTATAAACTAACTTTTTGCCAAAATTCATCCAATTCCGTCGAGCCGTTTTAGCGTGAAGAAGTAACAAACATTTTTCGTGATAAAGTCTATTCGTTGTAAAGTCTCTTCGTGATATAGTTTTTTCATGATAAAGTCTATTCGTGATATAGTTTTCGTGATAAAGTTTTTTCGTGATAGTCTATTCGTGATTAAGTTTTCGTGATAAAGTCGTTCGTGAAAAAGTTTTCGTGAAATAGTTTTCGTGATATGGTCTTTTCGTGATAGTCTATTCGTGATAAAGTTCTTTCGTGATAAAGTCGTTCGTGAAAAAGTTTTCGTGAAAAAGTTTTTCGTGATTAAGTACTGACACGAATATTAATTATGAACGTTTACATAGACGAAGTTTATTTATTAATAAGGGTTTAATAAATTTTATGCCTTCAATAAGTTTGTGATGATTTTTATTAATATCAAAAAATATAGCTGCTCCCCCTTCTTTAAATTTAATAGGGGAAATTATATTAATTAATAGATTAATAAGATGATATTGATTTTCAATATTTTTTTTAATATTAATTTCTTTCTTTAGTGCTGGTTATAGATTATATTTATATTCTTATTCTCAGCATGGAAAATATTATTGTGGGATTTATAGATTTTATACTGGTGTATCTCGTGAATATTTAATATTATTATTACATTGCTTACCTTTAAATATTTTAGTATTAAAAATTGATTATAGAATAATTTGATTTTACTTAAATAATTTAAAATAAAATATTGATTTGTGGTATCAAATATATGAATTTCTCATTTTAAGTCATTTATAAAAATAACTGTTTTTTCAGTTTTTTTTCTTTTTTTTTTTTAGTATAATAAATTTTTTATTTTAAATTTATTTTATTTATGAAGATTTAATTATTTTTTTTAAATGAGAAATTATTTCTTTCAACTCTAATATAATTGTTATGTCAATTTTATTAGATTGAATATCTTTATTATTTATAATATTTGTTTCTCTAATTTCTTCTGTTGTTATTTTTTATAGAAAAAGATATATCATCTGAAAAAATTTTAAATCTTTTTATTATTTTAGTTTTATTATTTGTATTTTCTATAATTTTATTAATTATTAGTCCTAATATAATTAATTTTTTTTTTAGGTTGGGATGGTTTAGGTTTAGTATCTTATTGTTTAGTTATTTATTATCAAAATATTAAATCTTATAATGCTGGTATATTAACTGCATTATCTAATCGAATTGGAGATGTTTGTATTTTATTATCTATTTTGCCTGCGGCTTCGCCCGCGTGGAATTCGGTTATCGCGCGCTATTTTACCCCTTTAGAGGGAAATTTTATCCATTTCACCTACACATATGATTTTTAATTGTTATCGGGAACTTAGACACCTATTTTCATACTTCCAAGTCCAGAAATGAGAAAATTTCCATACAAACTTTACCCCCCCATTTTATCCCTTTAGGGGGGAATTTTATCCATTTCACCTAGACAAATCATTTTTAATTGTAATCAAGAACTTATACACCTATTTTGATACTTCTAAGTCCAAAAATGACAAAATTGCATATAAGCTTCACCCCCCCATTTCACCCCCTTAGGGGATGAATTTCCAAAAATCCTTTCTTAGTGCTCACTTACATCATAAAAGGAACCCCTGTACCAAATTTCAAGTATCTAGGCCCAGCGGTTTGGGCTGTGCGTTGATATATAACCCAGTGAGTCAGGTTTGCCTTTTATATATATAGAAGATAGATTGCTTGAATAATAAATTATGGTAGATGAAATTGTTTTTTATTTAAATTTTATAAATAATGATTATTCTATAAAAATAGTTGGGACTATAATTATTATAGCAGCTATAACTAAAAGAGCTCAAATTCCATTTAGATCTTGATTGCCAGCTGCTATAGCGGCTCCTACTCCTGTATCTGCTTTAGTTCATTCTTCTACTTTAGTTACTGCTGGAATTTATTTATTAATTCGATTTAATAATTTATTATTAGATTTATTTATATTAAAATTTTTATTATTATTATCAGGTTTAACTATATTTATAGCTGGAATTACTGCTAATTATGAATTTGATTTAAAAAAAATATTGCTTTATCAACATTAAGTCAATTAGGTTTAATAATAAGAATTTTAAGTATAGGTTTACCTGATTTAGCTTTTTTTCATTTATTAACTCATGCTATATTTAAAGCTTTATTATTTATATGTGCTGGAGTTATTATTCATATAATAAACAATATTCAAGATATTCGTTATATAGGGGGAATTAGATATTATCTTCCTTATACTTCTTTATGTATAAATATTTCAAATATAGCATTATGTGGTATCCCTTTTTTAGCAGGTTTTTATTCTAAGGATATGATTTCAGAAATAGTATCTTTAAGATATTTAAATATATGTATATATATATATATATATATATATATATATATATTTTATATTATATTTCTACAGGTCTTACAATATATTACAGTTTTCGATTGCTTATATATTTAATAATTAATGATTTTAATTTATCAAGTATTTATAATTTATTTGATGAAGATTATATTTTATTAAAAAGAATATTTACTTTATTATTTACTAGCTTTTGCCCGCGGCTTCGCTCGCGTTAAATTTGGGGTAACACAGATTTACTTTTTACGATCTTTATTTTCGTGATTTAATTAATTTTTCGGAGGATTAGGTATATTCGCAAGTTTTCGAATTCAACTTTGAAGCTCTTTTTCACATCTTCAGGTCACAGGTGTAATTTTAGTAAACCTACTTGTTTCTTTTGCCTGCGACTTCCTACCTACGCAACATAGGATTCCCGTGGGATAAAAATACCTAAGTGAATTCAATAGAAAACGACACTTGCCGTGATTGAATAGAAACAGGCTTCTATTATTTAGGGTATCGATTTCCAAAAAGCTTTCACTAATAGTTTTTTCTTTTAAATTAGGTAGCTTATTTTTTCAGAGATTACCCCCAATAAACAGCCAAAGTTTAAAAAGTTTAAAAAGACAAAAACCTACATCGAGTATATGTCATTAGTAGCACATAATAGGGTTTTGCGATAGTCAGCCCTGTGCATCTTATGCACACACTGACGCGTGTACAGACGTCGTCGTGCCTATGTAGATTCAAGAACGCGTATTTTGTAGGTACGGCGTGGCCGCCATGTGGTTTGGCGTAGGTACTAATGTGTCCTAACCGTTAAGGAGTTTTATACCTTCCAGCATCAGCTCATCTGAATAACAAGAATGAAAACAACTAAAGGTCTATGTACCTATAATATTTTAAAAAATATTCTCAATAGCTTTTGCCCGCGGCTTCGCTCGCGTTAAATTTGGGGTACACAGATTTACTTTCTACGATCTTTATTTTCGTGTTTTAATTGATTTTTCGGAGGATTAAAAATCCCGTTTTTCCCGTTTCCGTAATATTTTCGGGAAATTCTATCTTAATGCTTCTCTCCACTCTTCAAGGAACCTATATGCCAAATGTCAACTTTCTGCAACAAGTAAAACGAAAAATCCTGTTTTTTTCCGTTCCCGTCAGAATTTCGGGAAATTCTTTTGTCAATCTCAAGCTCACAACATTTATTTACAACAAAAACACACTACATCACAACAAAAACACAGTATAAACATAAATAATATGCTCCCTTATACTCCCCAAAGAACCTAAATGCTAACTTTCAGTTTTCTACAACCGGTAAAACGAAAAATCCCGTTTTATCCCGTTCCCGTAGGAATTTTGAAAACTCCACTCTTAATGCTCCTCTACACTCCCCAAGCAACCTACATGCCGAATTTTAGATTTCTACGATAAGTAAAACGAAAAATCCCGTTTTTTCCGTTCCCGTCAGAATTTCGGGCAATTGTTTCGTAGTGCTCCCTTACACTCCCCAAATAACCTTAATGCCAAATTTCAGTTTTCTATGACCAGTAAAACAGAAAATCCCGTTTTTTCCCATTCCCGTAGGAATTTTCTCTCAATGCTCCTCTACACTCCCCAACCAATCTACATGCCGATTTTCAGCTTTCTACGTCCAGTAAAATTAAAAATCCCGTGTTTTCTCTTTCCCATGGGGATTTCGGGAACTTATCTCTATAATGCTTCCCTACACTTCTCAAGCAACCTACATGCCAAATTTCAGCTTTCTACAACCAGTAAAACGAAAAATCCCGTTTTTTCCCGTTTCCGTCAGAATTTCGGGAAATCCTTTTGTACTGCTCCCCTACACTCCTCAAGGAACCTAAATGCTAAATTTCAGTTTTCTACGACCATGAAAACGAAAAATCAATCCCGATGAACTGAACATAAATCCCGTTTTTTCCTTATCCCGCAGGAATTTCTAAAAATCCTTTGAAATAGTTTTTTACTATTGTAATCACCTACTTTTATGCCAATTTTAAAGAATCTAGTAATTATTGTTCATGGGATTCCGTTGAACTAAATATATAAATCCCGTTATTTCCTCATCCCGCGAGAATTTCTAAAAATCCTGAAACATATGTTTTAGTTAATGTAATACCTACTTGTGTGTTAAATTTGAAGAGTCTAGTTATTATAGTTACTGAGATAGGGTCATTTGGAATCGAAGATATAAATCCCGATTTTTCCCGTTCCCGTGGGAATGTCCAAAAATCCTTTCTTAGCGGATGGCTACGTCATAACATCTACCTGCATGCCAAATTTCAGCCCGATCCGTCCAGTGGTTTGGGCTGTGCGTTGATAGATCACTATGTCAGTCAGTCAGTCAGTCAGTCAGTCACCTTTGAGTTTTATATATTTAGATTCCTAACCGTTAAGGAGTTTTACCTTCCATCATCCGCTCATCAACATGAGACGATGTCTATCAGACACAAATACTTAAATAGCTCGAGTAAATTTATGAAAAACGTAATGTGTGCCTACAAAATTTGAGGGTTGCTCTCGATTTCCCTGTGATCCCGTCATCAGATCCTGATATGGTGACAGTGGGATCATCTCGGGAGTACACTCTTACAAAAAAAACATTAAAATAAATAGGAAAGAAAAAGAAAAATCCCGTTTTTTCCCGTTCCCGTAACTATTTTTGGGAAATTCTCTCTCAAAGCTCCCATAAACTCCCCAAGGAACCCACTTGCCAAATTTCAACTTTATACAACCAGTAAAACGAAAAATCCCGTTTTTCCCGTTCCCGTGGGATTTTTTTTAAGTTCTCTCTCAATGCTCCTCTACACTCTCCAAGCAATCTACATGCCGATTATCAGCTTTCTGCGTCCAGTAAAACGAAAAATCCCGCTATTTCCTTTTCCCGTGAGAGTTTCGGGAAATTATCACTTTAATGCTTCCTTACACTCCTCAAGTAATCTACATGCTAAATTTCAGCTTTCTACGACCGTAAAACCCGTCAGAATTTCGGGAAAACCTTTTGTAGTGCTCCCCTACACCCCCCAAGGAACCAAAATGCTACATATCAGTTTTCTATCACCAATAAAACGAAAACCATCCCGTTGAACTGAATATAAATCCCGTTTTTTCCTTATCCCGTGGGAATTTCCAATAATTCTTAATTTTTGTTTACTAACATTATCACCTACTTCTATGTATGCCAAATTTGAAGTCTAGTAATTATTGTTCATGGGATTCCGTTGAACTGAATATATAAATCCAGTTTTTTCCTTATCCCGTGGGAATTTCCAAAAATCCTGAAATTAATGTTTTGATTAATGTAATACCTACTTGTGTATCAAATTTGAAGAGTCTAGTTGTTATAGTTACTGAGATAGGGTCACTCGGAATCGAATATATAAATCCCGATTATTCCCGTTCCCGTGGGAATTTCCAAAAATCCTTCCTTAGTGGATGTCTACATTGTATAAGGTATCTATGTGCAAAATATTTCAAGTTTCTAGGTCCAGTGGTTTGGGCTGTGCGTTGATATATCAGTCAGTCAGTCAGTCAGTCAGTCAGTCAGTCAGTCAGGACTTTGAATTTTATATATATAGATAAGAGTTTTAAGAGGGAGATTTTTAAGATGAATAATTTTTCCTTATCCTTATATGATTTATTTACCTTTTAATATTAAAATGATAGTAATTTATGTAAGAATTTTAGGTATAATAATGGGTTATATTGTAAGTAATATAAAAATTTATTCTTTAAATAAGTTTTTATTTACTTATACTTTAAGAATTTTTTTAAGTTTGATATGATTTATTTTTCTTAATTTTGGTCAAAATTTATTAAAAATTGTTGATATATCGTCGGTGCGAATCCAAAAATCGCTATGTGATTTTTTTCATTTTTTTAATTTATGCACTAAACGATTTGATTTTGTCAAATCCATCTACCCTCAAAACCATTTTTTGATATCTTTACTGGTTTTGAAATTTGACAATTCCACTATGTGTTAGTAATAAGAAATATGTCTTACTAAATTAGCTATGTGCAGTTTTCCAGATAGCGGATTTTTTTACAAACACATTTTTAGTATTAAGATGGTCTTTTTTTCGTCATGTGCTACTTCTACCCACATATCCATATTTTATAAATTAAATTTGTTGTATTTTTGCACATACTTAGTGACCATAGGCTGTTCAACCTATTCATGGATAATTGTTTGACAGATCTGAAAGATAGTGATCGTGGACTGAGAATAAATGAGTTACCTATCAAATGCCTTCTTTACGCCGGTGATCAAGTATTACTTGCATCGTCGGCTGAAGATTTGCAAGGGATGGTAACTATTATGAATGATGCTTTAGAGAGACAGAGAATGAAAGTGAACGTAAAAAAGACGAAAGTTATGGTATTTGAAAAGGAAGAGAACGTAACGGAAGTGTGTGTGAAAATGGGGATTCTTTAAATAAATACATACAATCAGAGTAGTTTTCATTGCTCTTTAATTATTTTTCTTCTTTGATGCTAATATTTCAATGCAATAATAATAGGATATATGCAGATCAAAGAACTTGAAGTATATGAGAGATTCACCTAATTCACAACCCGATTTGACCAATTTAAAAATAGAAGACACAGTATCCTCGAAAGTGCTTACCAATCATGGTTGTTCGGCAAATAAAAATAACCTAACTGTACCCTCTATATGGCTTGAAAATAACACGTTTGATACATCACTAATAACATCATTGTTGCTAGACGACGACCAACAAGATCTCCTTGCCAGTGTAGCTGCAGAAAGTTTCAATACTCAAAGTGAACAGGCTGACTCTAATAAAATTCAACAAAGCAAGAATTCTGAAAAATCCTCAGGGATAGATAATTAAGGAGCTTATCAATTAGTTTTAAATAATGAAACCGGCTTTTTTGAAAAGCAACGTTTGGAAACAGATAAAATAAATAACGAAATTATCGATGTAACCTTACTGTTAAATAAAAAAAAGAGCACCAACCAACAACTAGGAAAAACATACAAAGGTTCTAAGAGACAGCCAGATCCTACAGCAAGAATTCATAGTTTTGACGTTGCAAAGAAAAGTCGCACTATGAATGAAAAACCTTGCCGTCATGGAGCAAACCAAAAATCTGCTAGGAGTTTTCTTTGTTCGGGTTTAAATGAAGACTATCGGAATGACCTTTTTAACTATTTTTGCCAGCTCACGCCGTGGGAAGCAAAGAAATCGTACATAAATGGCTTAGACCTACAACTTCGTACCAAGCTTCGTCAAACCTTATAAACTATAACTTCGTACTATATTGAAAAGAAGACCAAAAACGTCAGAAGTGAACGCAACAAAATTTTACGGTTTTGATTGCTTTTTACCTGGTCAGAATGGGTCTAAAATACGTGTTTGTAAATATTTTTTTTCTAGCCACGTTCGATTTGAAGAAGGAGATATTTCAGGAATGGATAAGGACTGGAGAAACAATTGAAACTGTAACTCATAAGCTTCGTAAAATTGACAAGAAATAGTGTTTCAAGTAAACCTTTAAAATAAAACTCTGTGTACCTATGGCTCTGTGTACCAGTAACAGGACATACGTTGAAGACACTTTTATTTCAAAAAGTCATAATATGACTTATGCACAAAGTGTATTCTGATTGTTGCAATGAAAATGGCAAACATGCTATCATAAGAAAACTTTTTGTTAAAAAGTTAGAAGAAAAAAAGATCTCCATTTTCAAACCACGAAAAAACCAGTAAGACATGTGTGTTGGTTATAAAGAAGGCAATATTTCACAAGAAAATTATAATCTCCACATCATAAACTATGAAGCTAGGGCTGCCAAGAAAATGGCAATCAATAAGATATTATTGGGAGTGTTAGTTTATAACAAGGAATATGCAGAGCGTTCTTCTCTGTTCTAAACTACTAGTAGTACTATAAAATGAATTTGGCTATTCATAATTTTACGTTTTATGTAAAAAATAATAAAATACGATTGCCCTTTTAAGATTGACTCATCAAAATATGCTAGCTTGCAGTCTTTAAAATTATGTATGCACAAAGATTATCATATTTTTTATGATAATCTTCATACTTAAATTACTTTCAGGAACTTTTTTTTATTTCTTATTATACGGGTGGGCTTTCTACTTCGATTCTACTTCTTCAGACTGAACTACTTCTCTGTGCTTAAAGGGCTAAAGATTGAATATATGTATAATCAAAAGAAATCTTAAAAAAATCGTTTAGCTTGCGTGGTAGAATTGATCCCTGCTTTTCGTCTCGTCTTACTTGACTTTCCTGACATTGTTGTTTATGATGAACAGTTTATTACTTGTATTATATAGACAGCGTAGGGAATCTAAGTGCTAACGTTTATAGTTGATCTACTTATTGTTTGTAAAACAATTAAATTAAATAAATACAGTACAATTCAATAGAATTTGACAATTTTCTACATATTTAAGACACCCTAACACGGGCACGTTTGATTATATATGTCCCTGTTTTTGCAATTATCATCCAAAAGGAATCAAAAAAGAAAAATAGTCACATCACAAAGCCTTAGGCAGCCCGGTGTTCATATTAGTAGGCTGGAAGTGACTACAGGATTGTCAAATTCTATTGAATTGGGATTTAAATATGAACTTCTAATGATAAAATGTTTCATTAAAATCCCGCTTTGTGTCAATACGGAAACAAATTACACTATAAAAAAATAGTAAAGTACTTGTTTGTTACATGGCGATATTAAATGTCCCAAAATAAACCCGCTATGTGTTCCAATTATAATTTTTTGGCCAATATAGGTAACAATTTAAAATAATACTTAATTTTGGTAACTACGAATAACACAAAACCATATTAATGGTGCATAAAAAAATAATTCACGTATTAATTTAACTTACTTTACGAGATATTCCGTTTTTTTGCTCTGGTGAAAAGTTGGTATAAAACACATGGCGATTTTTGGAATCGCACCGACGATATGTTGTAACGTAGTTGTTTATTTATTTTTCCACTTTTTGAAATTTATTATGAGTCACCGCCTCTCGCGCGTGACTAACATAGAAGTAATCCTCTCTTCCTATGTTTTGTCTTTGGCATCGAATGAATGATATTGTGCTTCATTCGTTCGCGCGGCGCGTGGATCATTATATGCGCCGGCGCGGCCGGTCGGCACGGCATTACCTCTCAGAACTCGGCGCGAGCGCACGCTCGTCCCTCGCTCTACGCGGGGAGACGTCTGTCACGTCTCCCGCGTTAAATAAATAATTTAATTAAAATATAATAATGTTAAGTCCTTGTAAAGACCTGGTGGTGCTTTCATAGTATAGAATCAGTGCTAATTCCCGAATCCGGTAAGTGTGGAACGAACGTTTATTGTTTTAATTGTAATTATCAGGTAGTTTTACTCTGCGCAGCGTAACGTATTTGTTAGTGCAATAAATGCGTAGGATTATGTGCTAAAGAATAAACTTTTGCTTGTTCTATTTGTTAGCACTTTGCACGTATAGGTAAATGTTAAATTATTAGCTGTTGCGAGTAACGGAGATTTAATAGTTCTGCCGTTACTATTTCAATTGCGTCAAATGTATTTCTGCTTCCTGCCTTTCCCAAAATGCTGTAACTCCGTTCTGATTGTGAACCATGGCACATCATCATCACTCCTAGCAGCAGTTCCTCACGCTTTGCTTCGGCACGGGTCACAATCAGCGGAGAGTGTCCGGCTATATTGTTAACACGGTGTACCTATTCTCAGGGGGCTACGCTCGGGGTACCGGTACCGCTGAAGACCTCGGGGGACGGCACGTTTCGACCACGGCCTACATCATCACGACGGACGTCGTAGCATCAGGGGAGTACTGCGCGAAAGGGGGAGCAACCACGTAAAATTTGTTATCGCGTTAATTCGTAACGGGCACCTTTTGGCCGTTACGGGTTTTTCCATTTTAAATTTGTAACTAGCTTTAACGGTCACCCTTTTTAACCGTTGGGGCGTTTGAATTGTAAATTTTCCTACCTCCTTAAAACAAGGAACCAGACGGGCATCGAACCCTGGCCCTGTTATAAAAATTAAGTTTTAGTTTTTTTAATTTAAATAATTTATTCCAAAATTGTTAATGGTAATAAATAGAATTTTATATTGTTCATCTTGGTTTTTATTTTTTTATTTTTTTTAAATATGGCTTCTGTCCTAATTAATAAGACAATTTCGCCAATGTCAAAGTATTCTCTTTCGAGAGGCAACGTTGTACGGTGATTGTAGTTTTTGCAACTTGATAGCAAAATTCCAGAAACCACGTGGAGACGACTTGCGCATTAAAAAATGTCAGACACGAGAGCAATATTGAATATTGCGATCACTGTTCACTGTTAAGGTTAATCGCCGCATAAAACACTATCAAAATTATACTTCAACTAGCCAAAGAAACAGAAATAGCAAAATTAACATTGTTCACATCCTCCATGTTCGAATGCCACAAATCGAATCTGGTTTTTATTTTAATCTAACCACTAAAGGTGACATTGGCGCCCAACGTGGGACAATGACAATGTTGAAGAGAAATATATAGAGGTTAAGGAATATTTTATATTTAAAAAAAAAATCTATTTTTTATTATTTTTTTCAAATAAATAATTTTAAAATTTATTTATTTAGATTTGTTTCATGAATAATTATTATATTATTTATATTATTAATTTATTTATATAGCTTATAAAATAGAGCGTAATATTGAAGATATTAAGGAGATTTATTAATTTTTAGATATATTTAAAAAAATATATATATTTATAAAAAAAAATAAAAAAAAATATTTTTACAATGAAAATGTAATGTTTTATTTTAAACAATATAAATAGAAATAATAATGGAATTTCACCACTAAAAATTAAGTTAGCAGCTCAATTTTAAATATTTTATTTCTAGTTAATTTAATTGGAAATTTTCTTTCAATAATATCATTAACAGTGATATACCTCTATTTTGGTTTCAATTAATAAATAAGGAGTTAATTAAACTCTTTCTTTTAAGTCGAAATTAAATGCAAAATTGCTTCTTATTTTAAGATAAATTATTTTTTAATATTTTTTGAATGCAAATCAAATGTTTTATATTTCAACTATTGTCCTAAATTAATTTAATTTGTTCATTTTAATATATTTTGGTTTCATTCATGATAAAGTCCTAAAATTAATATAATTTAAAAAAAATAACTGATTTTAGATCAAATAATTAAATTTACAGATAAGAAAGTTGAAATTATTGGGAAAATTAAAGCAATTTCTACATCAAAAATTAAAAAAATAATTGTGATTAGGAAAAAATGTAGTGAAAATGGAATTCGAGCTGAAGATTTTTGGATCAAATCCACATTCGAATGGAGATGATTTTTCTCGATCAGAAAAAGATTTTTTTATAAAATCATAGATTAAAAATATTACAATATTAGATAAAATAATAAAAATAATGGAAATAGTAAATATAATAATAATTATTTATATTATTGATGAATTAAACCTTTTGATTGGAAGTCAAATATACTAAATCTATATTATATATATAAAAGGCAAACCTGACTCACTGGGTTATATATCAACGCACAGCCCAAACCGCTGAGCCTAGAGACTTGAAATTTGGTACAGGGGTTCTTTTTATGATGTAAGTGAGCACTAAGAAAGGATTTTTGGAAATTCATCCCCTAAGGGGGTGAAATAGGGGGGTGAAGCTTATATACAATTTTCTCATTTCTGGACTTAGAAGTATGAAAATAGGTGTGTATAAGTTTTTTATTACAATTAAAAATGATCTGTCTAGGTGAAATGGATAAAGTACCCCTCTAAAGGGGTGAAATGGCGGGGTAAAGTTTGTATGGAAATTTTCTTATTTCTGGACATAGAACTATGAAAATAGGTGTATGAGTTCTCGATTATAATTAAAAATTATCTGCGTATATGAAATGGATAAAATTCCCCCTAAAGGGGTAACATGGGGGGTAAAGTTTGTATGGACATTCTCTTATTTTTGAACTTAGAAGTATGAAGATAAGTGTATAAGTTCTCGATTACAATTAAACATTATCTGTGTAAGTTAAATAGATAAAAATCCCCCCTAAATGGGTAAAAGGGGGGGGGGGGTAAAGTTTGTATGGAAATTTACTCATTTCTGGACTTAGAAGTATGAAAGTAGGTGTACAAGTTCTTGATTACCATTGAAAATTATCTGTGTAGGTTAAATGGATAAAATTCCCCCTAAAAGGGTAAAATGGGGGGTAAAGTTTGTATGGAAATTTTCTCATTTCTGGACTTAGAACTATGAAAATAGGTATATAAGTTCTCGATTACAATCAAAAATTATCTGCGTATATGAAATGGATAAAATTCCCCCTAAAGGGGTAACATGGGGGGTAAAGATTGTATGCAATTTTCTTAATTTCAGTATGAAAATTGGTATACTTACAGGGTACTGATAGCAAATAAATATGATCTGCGTAGGCCAAGATAAAGAAAGAAGAAGTAGCGTTCGACTTATTAGGGGGGAGTTTCTATGAGACTTCCTCATTTCTACACTTAAAATATGGCTGGTCACAATTTAAAATGATCCGTATGGTGTTGACGACTTCAATAGGGGAGGGGATTTTTTATACAAAATGTACAACTAAAATGTGTAAATCAAATTTATATTTAAAATGTTGTGTTAAATAAATTTGCAGTACTTAACTTATTATTACATTATTTGTAATTTAGAACTTATTCAACCAAAATTAGTAGTAAGAAAAATTGAATGTAATAAAATAATTTGGGGTGACAGGGACGGTACTCAGATAAATCAGTATTATGAATTATGTAATGATAAATTTAATTTAATGCACATTTCACATGAATTTGACATTGATTGTGATATTAATTGTAATTGTAATAATGTAAGCCACAGACATATGATAGATAGACTATACAAAAATATTGTTTATATTTTGTCGGATGCCGCAGTACAGACTCGTTGTGCCTCTCGTCCTAAGAGGAACCATCGTGTGGTGGGATGGAACAAGCACGTGCGCGACGCGCATGGGCGGGCCAGGATGTGCTTTCAGGCTTGGCTCGCGTTCAATAAGCCTAAGTCAGGGAAAATATACGAAGACATGTACCTGAGTCGCAAAATATTTAAGAGCAAGTTAAAGTGGTGTCAAAACCACCAAGAGCAAATTAAACTCGACATTCTTGCGACTCACCGTGCATCTAATAACTTTAAAAAGTTCTGGAAGGCAACGAAAAAGTTTGAGGGTGCTCCTGGGGTGCCCGTGTGCGTCGAGGGCATTAACGAACCCGATTCTATCGCAAACATGTTTGTGGAGCACTTTAGGATGGACTCTCCACTGGGCCCAGCACGGTGCACGGTTGATGGCGGGGCTTGTTGTGACTCTCACTTTATTCGTTTTACCTCTAAACACATCAAGGATGCGGTTCATAACATGACTAGAGGAAAGTCACCGGGTTACGATGGGCTCAGAATTGAGCACTTGCAGTGCGCTGGTGACATGATATTTGAAGTGTTAGCTAAATTCTTTTCCTTATGCATGTCGCACTCTTACCTTCCTGAAGATCTAATGAGAACTGTAGTCATACCAATTGTCAAGGATAAGACAGGTGACGTGTCTAAAAAATGTAATTGCCGCCCTATCTCATTGGCTACTGTGCTGGCAAAGGTTCTGGATAGCTTACTCGATTCCAAACTTCAGGATCATTTAAATCTGGACTATGCGCAGTTTGGCTTTCGCCCGGGGATGTCCACGGAAAACGCGATCTTAGGGCTGAAAAATACTGTTCAGTACTACACCGAACGCAAGACGCCCAATTTACGCTTGCTTCCTGGACTTGTCCAAAGCGTTTGACCTTGTGTCTTACGATGTGCTTTGGAAAAAGTTGAGGGAGCAGAAAGTACCGGCGGAGCTACTGCGTATATTGCAGTATTGGTATCTTAACCAGGTGAACAGTGTGAGATGGGCTGGTAGGCTTTCGCGTCCGTACAGATTGGAGTGTGGAGTGCGGCAGGGGGGAATAAGCTCGCCTAAGCTCTTCAATTTGTATGTGAATGACCTGATTGCGGGGCTGAGCAGCAAGCATGTGGGATGCCGGGTTGATGGCGTTAGTGTGAACAACATCAGCTACGCTGACGACATGGTGCTGCTCAGCCCAACTGTCAGGGTATTGCGAGAGCTCTTGCGCATATGTGAAGATTATGCACGTAAACATGGGTTGGTGTATAATGCAAAAAAGTCAGAACTTTTGGTGTTTAAGGCCGCCGGCGGTAAATTGCCCGAGCGTGTGCCCGTTATTAAATTAGATAACAACGAGTTAAAGCGGGTATATCATTTTAAGTATCTCGGACACTATGTTGCCGACGACCTTAAGGATCAAAAGGATATTGAGCGGGAGCGTAGGGCGATGGCGGTCCGATGCAACATGCTGGTTCGAAGGTTTGCACGCTGTAGTGAGCAAGTGAAAGTATCACTATTTAAAGCCTTTTGTCAGGTGTTCTACACGTGTAGCCTTTGGACTAGTTACACGCAAAGGACCGTCAGTACCCTGCGAGTCCAGTATAATAATGGCTTCAGGATGCTGTTGGGGCTGCCCCGATTCTGCAGTGCTTCGGGTATGTTTGCACTGGCTCGTACAGACGACTTCTTCGCAATAATGCGAAAAAGACTCGTATCTCTGCTTTGCAGGGTGCGGGCCAGCCCCAACCCCATCATGACCACTGTGGCGGTATGACTCCCCTTTTATGAGGCACTATGAGGCTGTCATGACTGCAAGGCGGTAAATATTTTGTTTTGTATAACTTACTAACATAGTTTATAAGTATTTTATTGTTTTAATGGTACTAACAAAGCTGGATCAATTTTATTACGTCATCTGAAAAATAAATGAATTATTATTATTATTATTATTAACTTAGCAATTACTCATCGGGTTGTATTTAATAAAGTCAATAATATTAAGGAAGCGTTATTTATGTGTTATTATCCGTTCTTATTTATCTTTTACCAAATTTACGAAATATTATGTAAAGTGCAATTTCGAATATACATATACTTCGGGTTCTAGGTAGAGTAAAATTCGGTTCTCTCCGGAAGCATACAAAATAATTAATTTACTCTCGCGCTTTGCATAGAACTTTTCATAAACTAGCTTCAAAACTGGTAAAAAATATTGTTTATAGCGAAGTAAGTACTATAATAAACTGTCACCTATCGTTTACGGCAGTACTTCGCTATACACACAGATATACAGATGTCACAATTATAACGGGGGTTAGTTAAAACATATGCCCTGATAACTAAAGAATATGCGGACGAAGTCGCGGGCAAAAGCTAGTATATTATATACATAGTTAATTTCCTCATCAATAAATAGAAATATAAACGAATAATCATACTACATCAACAAAATGTCAATATCAAGCAGCAGCTTCAAATTCAAAATGATGATTTTTAGAAAAATGATTATTTATATGTCGGATTAAACAAATAAGGAGACAGATTGTTCCAATTAAAACAAGACCATGAAATCCTGTTGCTATAAAAAAAGTTGATCCATAAATTCTATCTGCAATAGTAAAAGGTGCTTCAATATATTCATATGCTTGAAGTAATGTAAAATAAATACCTAAAATGACAGTAATAAAAAGTCCTTGAGTTGTTTGAGTGAAATTATTTTCTATTAATGCATGATGAGCTCATGTTTTGCAGGTGGTAGGACCTTGTACAAGGTCCGCCCGGATTGCTACCACCATCTTGCTCGCTAATCCTGCCGTGAAGCAGCAGTGCTTGCACTGTTGTGTTTCGGTGCGGAGAGTAAGACAGCCGGTGAAATTACTGACACTTGAGGTATTCCAACTTAGGCCTCTAGGTTGGCAACGCGTCTGCAATACCCCTGGTGTTGCAGATTTTTATGGGCGGTGGTGATCTCTTACCACCAGGAGACCCACTTGCTCGTTTGCCTTCCAGTCGAATAAAAAAAAAAAAAAAAATGTAACAGTAATACCTGATGTAATTAAAATAATTGTATTTAATAAAGGAATTTGAAATGGGTTAAATGGAATAATACTTATAGGAGGTCATATTATACCAATTTCAATATTAGGGGATAAATTTCTATGAAAAAAAGCTCAAAAGAAAGAAATAAAAAAGAATACTTCAGAAACAATAAATAAAATTATTCCTCAACGTAAAACTTTGGAAACTAAAATTGTATGTTTTCCTTGTATAGTTCCTTCTCGACAAATATCTCGTCATCATTGGTATATTGTTAATAAAATAATAATATAACCTAAAATTTATATATTTATATTAAAATTATGAAATCATTTTACCTCGCACCCCCAACCGAATAAAGCGGTAAAACTTTTTACCCGACTTTTAATTTTATTACATTTTTGAATTCCGCACATTAACATTGTAGCGATTGAGGTACCTGGATTAATAAAAATTTAGTTAAATATTATTGTTAGCTTGCGCGCATCTTCTCAGCGGCCGCGCACCTCGCGCGGCTGTCGTCTAACGGGACTTATTTCGTACGCGGTCGTGTGCGCTCGGTTTGGCCGCTCCGACCAGTCGATTTAGCACTACGACGCCGAGAGGCTGCGCGCATGCCCTCTGCTTTAGCCATTGCTTATGCGACGTACCGCTTACGCTATTTCATTGTTTTGTTTATTTTTCCGTCTGAGACGTTCTTTATGCTATTTTTATTTCTTCTAAATTTCCTTCTACTCTTCTGTGAATTGTGCTAATTGTAATAAACTTTATAAGTACTTTTAGTGTGTGGCTTTTATTAATTTATCCTGTGCCACATAATTGGTGACTTTCCGACGTTCTAACAAACTTTTATAGTGAAGTGCCGCGTTATAACGCGCGTGTGGACTTTGATTTCTGCGTTAAGTGTGCAGTTTGCAAGTATGACGGACGGTGTTAAAGACGGCTCAGGAGAATCTACCGTTTGTGGCGTGGCAGTTAAAGTTCCGCCATTTTGGGCGGAGGAACCGGCGTTATGGTTTGCTCAGCTCGAGGGGCAATTTGTGCTCGCTAATATTACTGTGGACACGACTAAATTTTATCACGTCGTCAGTAATCTGGATCATAAATATGCAGCAGAGGTCAAGGACATCATAACGACCCCGCCGGCTATGGATAAGTATGATAAGCTGAAAACCGCACTTATTAGCAGATTGTCAGCATCTAAAGAACAGCGTGTGGAGGAAATAGTGTCCCAAGCTGAACTAGGCGATCGTAAGTCGTCTCAGTTTTTGCGGCATATGCGCGATCTGGCTGGTAGGGACATATCAGACGATTTCTTACGCAGTATTTGGGCTAAGCGGTTACCTCCTCATGTGCAAGCAGCTATTGCTACAATGCCGGACGCGAGTTTAGATAAAGTAGCAGCGCTAGCGGATAAAGTCAATGAAATTGCTGTGTATACGCCTAACGTCGCCGAGACACAAGGTCATGCTCCACGTTCGCCTGCTGCTTCCTCGTCTACGCCTGCTGCTTTCGTCACACCAGGCGCGAATGCTGTTAGTGCTATGGAAGAAAGGCTCAACCGTCGCATAGACGATCTTGTGCGTCAAGTGGCTGCTTTGTCTACTGGTACTCGTAACTTTCGTGGACGGTCGAAATCGCTATCTCACTCCAAAAATCGACGTGGTAATTTTCGATCTAGGAGCCGCTCACAGAACAAAGGGTTGTGCTGGTATCATAGCACGTATGGCCCACGAGCAACGAAGTGCCGCACTCCCTGTAAGTGGAACGAGAGAAACGCCAACGGCGGTCGCTGATGGCGGCAAGTGACTGTCACGGGTCCCCTGGCCGCCTATTCGTTACGGACAAAAACACGCGTGTGAAGTTTCTCGTGGACAGTGGTTCAGATCTTTGTGTTTTTCCCATACATTCAGTGCGAAGTCCACGTAGGCACAAAGACAAATATGAACTTTACGCTGCTAATGGCACTCCTATTGCCACTTATGGCTCGATTTTAATTAGCTTTTAATTGGCGGTTCGTAGTGGCTGATGTGACAAAGCCTATCATCGGTGTAGACTTTTTATCATTTTATGGCTTGCTTATAGACATTAAAAACAAACGCCTTATTGATAATTGTACCTCTCTTATTGCACCTGCTTATTCTGCTGCTTCTTGTTCTGTATACCATGTTAAAGTTATTACAGGTACCTCGCCATATCATACTCTGCTACAACAGTTCCCCGAGATTACTAGGCCAGCAGGTGACCCGACAGAACGGAAAGTGAAGCATAACACGCTTCATTTTATCCGTACCACCCCGGGCCCACCCGTATTTTGTCGTCCGAGGCGTCTGGATGCTGATCGTCTCAAGATAGCCAAGCAAGAATTTGACGATATGGTGCGTTCAGGCATCGCGCGTCGCTCTGACAGCCCATGGTCATCGCCCCTTCATTTGGTACCTAAAAAAAGCAACGGCTGGCGACCATGTGGCGACTACCGCGCGCTGAATGCACGCACCATACCCGATAGGTACCCTGTCAGACATTTAGCAGATTTTGCCCATAACCTGCATGGATGCCAGGTGTTTTCCACGCTAGATCTAGTTCGCGCCTATAACCAGATCCCGGTCTTCAAAGACGATATTGCGAAGACGGCCATTACGACTCCTTTTGGTCTCTTTGAATTTGGCTTTATGGGTTTTGGGTTAAGGAATGCAGCGCAAACATTCCAGCGCTTCATCGACGAAATCCTGGGTGACCTGGAATACTGTTTCCCGTACTTGGATGACATTTTAGTGGCATCTTCTAGTGCAAACGAGCATGAGACCCATCTAAAGCTTGTTTTCGAGCGTCTGCGTGAGCATGGTGTCCTGATTAACACAGGAAAGTGTGTATTTGGTGAGTCGGAGGTTTCGTTCTTGGGCCACAGAATTTCTAGTGAAGGCACAACACCCTTACCAGAGAAGGTTGCATCCATATTGAATTTTCCTCGCCCCACCACCATCAAGGAACTTCGCCGTTTCTTAGGCATGCTCAATTTTTATCGACGTTTTTTGCCTCACGCTGCCCAGAAACAGGCGAAGCTGAATGGTTTGTTAGCTGGTCACAATTCTAAAAGCTCGGCAAAGATTGTCTGGAGTGACGATCTCGATGTAGCCTTCAACGATTGTAAGCATAGTCTTGCCGACGCTACGCTTCTAGTCCACCCACGTCCAAATGCCGATGTAGCTCTGGTTACGGACGCTTCCGATATGGCTTTAGGTGCTGTGATCCAGCAACGCGTGGGAAATATGTGGGAACCCCTAGGATTTTTCTCACGCAAGCTAAACCAGGCTCAGCGTAAGTACAGCCCTTACGATAGGGAGCTGCTAGCGATCTACGAAGGTGTTAAATATTTTCGGCATATGCTTGAGTTGAAACCCTTCGTAGTATATACTGATCACAAGCCGATTGTGTATGCATTCAGCAAACCCTTGGATAAGTGCTCACCACGTCAGTTCCGATATCTGGATTTTTTGGCTCAATTTTCCACTGACATTCGTCATATTTCTGGTCAGAAAAATGTTGTTGCTGATGCTCTTTCTCGCCCGGTTGACGAAATCAGTGGCATAGATTTCAATGCTCTGGCCTCTTCGCAGAGAAACGACCCTGAGCTGCAACAATTGCTGGAAACCGGATCTTCTCTCCAGTTGAAGAAGCTTATCGTCCCAGGACAAACTGGTGGTGCAGCGCTTTATTGCGATACTTCCGGCCCAGTAGCTCGTCCGTTCGTGACTTCCGAGTTCCGTCGTCATTTTTTCGACACGATTCATGGACTCAGTCATCCTAGTGGAAGAGCTACTTCGAAATTGATGACGGAACGAACGTCTGGCCTGGTATTAAGAAAGACTGTCGCGAATGGTCAAGGGCTTGCCAGCAATGTCAGCGCTGTAAAGTTTCCAGACATGTACACTCACAGGTGAAGGCTTTTTCTACACCTTCCAAACGTTTTGCTCATGTCCACGTCGATCTTGTCGGTCCACTGGTGATGTCACGAGGTTTTCAATATTGTTTGACCGCAGTAGACCGATTCACAAGATGGCCTGAGGTGATGCCTATTTCTGATATTAAGGCGGAAACCATCACCCACGCTTTTGTTTCCGGATGGGTGTCAAGATTTGGATGCCCAAAACGATTAACGACTGACAGGGGTCGTCAGTTTGTGTCAGAAACCTTTCGGCGATTTGCAGGAGTTATTGGTGCTGAACACGTTCAAATGACTGCGTACCATCCAGCTGCAAATGGCCTTGTCGAACGGTTCCATAGGCAGATGAAGGCTGCCATAAAGTGCCACGCGAGTGATGATTGGATGGAAGTCCTGCCTCTGGTTCTTTTAGGAATCAGAACGGCATGGAAAGATGATATTACTGCTTCCACCGCAGAGTTAGTGTACGGAGAACAGTTGCGCTTACCTGGTGATTTTTTCGAATCATCAGGTCAAGTAACTCCAACTGACTACACTGATTTTGTCACTCGCCTCCAACTAAAGATGCGGCATTTGCAACCGACGCCAGCTGCTCACCACGGCACGCGAAAAGTTTTCGTGCACAAAGACTTGGCAACAGCTTCGCACGTCTTTTTACGCAACGATGCAGTTCGTAAGCCTTTGCAGCCTACATATACTGGTCCATATCGTGTTATAGAGAGGGGGGACAAATTTTATAAGCTTAACATTAAAGGCAAGGCTAACAATGTATCAGTTGATCGGCTTAAACCCGCTTACATGTTAGGCTCAAGCTCAAGTGCTTCCCCGCAGCCCGATCAGTCTTTTCTAAACCCGCTGCCGGCTAGGAGTGATCGCACGACCCGCTCAGGACGTTTAGTTCGTTTCCCTAAATATTTTTGATCGACCTAAAGGTCTCCGAGGGGGCTGATGTAGCGATTGAGGTACCTGGATTAATAAAAATTTAGTTAAATATTATTGTTAGCTTGCGCGCATCTTCTCAGCGGCCGCGCACCTCGCGCGGCTGTCGTCTAACGGGACTTATTTCGTACGCGGTCGTGTGCGCTCGGTTTGGCCGCTCCGACCAGTCGATTTAGCACTACGACGCCGAGAGGCTGCGCGCATGCCCTCTGCTTTAGCCATTGCTTACGCGACGTACCGCTTACGCTATTTCATTGTTTTGTTTATTTTTCCGTCTGAGACGTTCTTTATGCTATTTTTATTTCTTCTAAATTTCCTTCTACTCTTCTGTGAATTGTGCTAATTGTAATAAACTTTATAAGTAATTTTAGTGTGTGGCTTTTATTAATTTATTCTGTGCCACAACATCTTTCACGTCAATTTTTTTCGTACTCCTCAGACGTACATTCACGGAGATATTTACACACACGTGTTTATCCCTCCGAAATTAAAATTAGTGTATGTCGGAGAACAAAACCATTACAATATATTACGCGGCCTCGATATAGAAAAAGTTACCTGAATAAGGACGTTAAAAATTAAAACATTTTTATTCGCCCAAAAAGTAGGAACACGTAGAATTGTACAACCTTTTACATCGTTATTTTTACTGATCAAATCTTTCACTCTAGATGTAAAGAATTTATACAAGTTCAATAGATTTCTGTTTTTAATGTAATGTACTTTTACAACCACAGTAAAAGTAATCTTAACAGTACTCCGACTCGGCCGTATTCTTGAAATTTATACCTACGGCTGCGCGGAGCGCTAGGGTTGACAACTACAAAAAGTAAAACAGATGTGTGTAGATTTTTATTGTATGTGTGTAGTTTTAGGTGTAGAAATAAAACGTATGTTAATTTTATGATTATTTTTTTATTAATTAATTATAAATTGGTAATCGAAAAAAATTTACGTCTATTACGGCAAATTTATTATTATTATTATTGAAATAATACACTAGCAGCTCTTAGAGCTGATGCGTGTACAGTCAACTGCAGAGAAAAGGTACCCCCCTGTAACGGCGGTATCCCTAGTACCGCCATTACAGAGGGGTACCCTTTCTCTGCAGCTGACTGTACATCACTGCACTTGTGTTTTTAGTCTTTCTTTTTTAAGTGTCTGTCTAGTCTATTTTTAAAACTGTTCACTGAAGGTGCACTTATCACAAGTTCGGGGAGAGCATTCCAGTGTCCTCTCAGACGAGTATTTTCACTAACCTTAAAAAGGTTTTTGATGTTTGGAGCATTGTAGTGACCATGCAAAATTTTATATGTCTCTATAAGGTCGCCTCGTTTTCTTCGCTCTCCTAATTTTGGCAGATCTAGTTCCAGAAGTCGCTCTTCATACGTCTTATTTTTAAGTGAAACAACCATTTTTGTTGCTCTTCTCTGGACCTTCTCCAGGGTAGCGATGTCCTTCTTAAAATATGGACTCCAGATCTGATAGGCATACTCCAGTAACGGTCGAATATATGTTTTATAAATTTTGATAAAAAGTTCCTTTGTGATAAAAAAAAACGCTTTCCTAATCATATAAAGCATGGAATTAGCCCGTTTCGAAATTTGTGCTATGTGTGCATCCCACTTGAGGTTATCAGCAACGACTACACCAAGATCCCTTTGAGTGTTCACTGGAGTCAAAAGTACAGCGCCAATGTTGTATTGTAGTCTTGGGTTGCTGTTTCCAATATGTAAAACTATACACTTAGTCGCATTCAGTGACAGAAGCCAATCTTTGGACCATTCCACAATGCGATCGAGATCATTTTGGATTATATTGTGAGTAATCAATGGATTTCCCATAATCTTCGTGTCATCCGCAAATACCGATACCTCAGACTGAATCACGCTCTTTAAATCCGTTAAAAAGATTCCAAACAAGATCGGTCCCAGCACAGATCCTTGGGGTACCCCGCTATCCACGTCATACGCCTCCGACAAGGTCTCTCCAACTCTAACTCTCGCGCGATCAGAGCGGTGGCGCGTAGTGCGCGTGTTGCGGCAGCCGCCGAGTCGCGTGCTCCAGTGATGAAGGGTTTCGAAATAACCCGAAACATGTCGAGCTAAACTCGATTCAAGACGTGAGTAATCCGATCAATATCATTTAATACCAAGACTGAGGTTATAAAGTTATTCCCGATTTAAACTTCAACCACAGAAAAGTTCATCAAGATAACACTTCCACCACTGTTTTAGCTTGCTATCAACACAGAACACCACTTTCCTGCCAAACTACTTTCTTTAATAATTATAAAATGCAATAATAAAAACATTCGTAACAAAACACAAGTGCATTATTTAATGTGGGTAGACAGAAAAAAAAACAACGTTTGAAACGACTTGTTGTTGAATTTTATGACGTAGAAAATTCTCATCCTTATGATAATTGGAATGGACGCATTAGCCCCGTAGGCCCCGGTCGACCTTATAGAAATAATAATGTATCCACTGCGGTGGGTTAAAAATCCTAATGCTACAGTTTTTCAGTTAAACAGCGGACAGACATATAGACGGATGGATGGGCAGAACAGACAGACGCACAGATAAAATATATTTTATCTTATCTTAAGAATAGCTGGACCGATTTTGATAAAACATGTCTAAGAATCATTGCTAAAAACCTGTTTTCAAATAAAAAAACCGGCCAGGAGCGTATCGGACACGCCCAAAATAGGGTTCCGTAGCCATTACGAAAAAATTAAGTAATATTTTTCTAAGGATTTCGTATTTTATACGGAATCTTCCAAGTTTAGGTATATTTTATACCTTACGCTGCTATTTACTCATAAACTACTAATAATTCTCAAGCAAACATAGCCGTTATACTTTTCCTTGAAAGTTTGATATACTGACTACTATCCTGAATTTTTTCAAATTTTTCCACCCACCGGTTTAGATTTTAGAGGGGGGGAACGCTCGATTTTAATGAAAATTTGCAATTTAAAGTTGAATATTTCGCAAACGCTTTACTGAATCGAAAAATTGTTTCAGCTAACCCCTAATGGTTTTAAAATACCTATCCAACGATACCCCACACTATAGGGTTGGATGAGAAAAAAAAAAACACCGCCACTTTACGTTTATGGGAGGTACCCTAAAAAAAATTGTTTTTGAATTTTTAATTGTACTATTTTGTTGGCATAGTTTACCTATATATCCGTGCAAAATAACAGCTTTCTAGCATTGATAGTCCCTGAGAAAAGCCGCGGACGGACGGACAGACGGACAGACGGACAGACGGACAGACGGACAGACGGACAGACGGACAGACGGACAGACGGACGGACGGACGGACGGACGGACGGACGGACGGACGGACGGACGGACGGACGGACGGACGGACGGACGGACGGACAGACAGACAGACAGACAAGCCAATAGGTACATCGACCTTATAGATAGTGACATAACGGATATAGATATTTTTGACGTCTTGATAACGTACCTACCTACCTACATATATTTGTGCACTTGACTGTACTTAAGAAAATGTAAACAACAAGACTGTTTTAAACTAAACACGTTTTTATTAAAAACTAGCTTTTGCCCGCGACTTCGTCCGCGTATTCTTTAGTTTTCAGGGCATATGTTTCAACTAACCCCCGTTATATTTGTGACATCTATATATCTGTGTGTATAGTGAAGTAGTGCCGTAAACGATAGGTGACAGTTTACTATAGTACTTACTTCGCTATAAACAATATTTTTTACCAGTTTTGAAGCTAGTTTATGAAAAGTTCTATGCAAAGCGCGAGAGTAAATTAATTATTTCGTACGATACCGGCGAGAACCGAATCTTACTGTAGAACCCGAAGTATATATTCGAAATTGCACTTTACATAATATTTACAATACCCCTGGTGTTGCAGATGTTTATGGGCGGTGGTGATCTCTTACCACCAGGAGACCCACTTGCTCGTTAGCCTTCCAGTCGAATAAAAAAAAATTGTAAATTATGTAAAAGATAAATAAGAACGGATAATAACACGTAAATTACGCTTCCTTAATATTATTGATTTTATAATGCACAACCCGATGAGAAATTTTTAAGTTAGGTACTGCATAATTATTTGCAAATTTATTTAACACATTAAATATCAATTTAATTACCACATTTTAGATATACATTTTGCATAAAAAACTTCCTCCCGCGCTGAAGTCGCCAACACCATACGGATCATTTTAAATTGTGACCAGCCATATTTTTAGTGTAGAAATAAGTAAGTCTCATGGAAACTCCCCCCTAATAAATCGAACGCTACTTCTTCTTTCTTTACCTTTGCCCACGCAGATCATTTCTATTTGTTATCAGGACCACGTCAGTATACCAATTTTCATACTGCTAAGTCCAGAAACTATACAAACTTTACCCTCCATTTTACCCTTTTAGGAGGGAATGTTATCTATTTCACCAATACAGATAACTTTTGATTGTAATCGAGAACTTGTATACCTATTTTCATACTTCTAAGTCCAGAAATGAGAAAATTTCTATACAAACTTTACCCCCATTTTACCCATTTAGGGGTGCATTTTATCCATTTCACCCACACAAATATTTTTTAATTGTAATCGAGACCTTATATATACCTATTTTCATACTTCTAAGTCCAGAAATGAGAAAATTTACAATTTTTACCCCCCCCCCCCCATTTTACCCCATTAGGGGGGAATTTTATTCATTTCATATACGCAGATAATATTTGATTGTAATCAAGAACTTATATACCAATTTTCATAGTTCTAAGTCCAGAAATAAGAAATTTTCCATACAAACTTTACCCCCCCCATTTTACCCTTTTAGGGGGGAATTTTATCCATTTTACTTACACAGATAATTTTTAATTGTAATCGAGAACTTATACACTTATTTTCATACTTCTAAGTTCAAAAATCAGAGAATTTCCATACAAACTTTACCCCCCATTTTACCCCTTTAGGGGGCAATTTTATCCATTTCATATACGCACATAATTTTTTGATTGTAATCAAGAACTTATATACCAATTTTCATAGTTCTAAGTCCAGAAATAAGAAATTTTCCATACAAACTTTACCCCCCCATTTTACCCTTTTAGGGGGGGGGGGGAATTTTATCCATTTTACTTACACAGATAATTTTGAATTGTAATCGAGAACTTATACACTTATTTTCATACTTCTAAGTTCAAAAATCAGAGAATTTCCCTACAAACTTTACCCCCATTTTACCCCTTTAGGGGGCAATTTTATCCATTTCAATTACACAGATAATTTTTAATTGTAATCGAAAACTTAAACACTTATTTTCATACTTCTAAGTTCAAAAATAAGAAAATTTCCATACAAACTTTACCCCCCATTTTACCCCTTTAGGGGGCAATTTTATCCATTTCACTTACATAAATAATGTTTAATTGTAATCGAGAACTCATACACCTATTTTCATAGTTCTAAATCCAGAAATAAGAAAATTTCCATACAAACTTTACCCCCCCATTTCACCCCTTTATAGGGGTATTTTATCTATTTCACCCAGACAAATAATTTCCAATTGTGATCAAAAACTTATACACCTATTTTCATACTTCTAAGTCCATAAATGAGAAAATTGCATATAAACTTCACCCCCCTATTTCACCCCCTTAGGGGATGAATTTCCAAAAATCCGTTCCTAATGCTCACTTACATCATAAAAGGAACCTATGTACCAAATTTCAAGTTTCTAGGCCCAGCGGTTTGGGCTGTGCGTTGATATATAACCCAGTCAGGTTTGCCTTTTATATATATAATAAGAAGAAGAAGATGAGTTAGGACTTGTTCGTAAGCCCATGGGCATTCTTGTCATCCTATATTGGCCCGACGCAAAAGCTGTGTACTGCCTACTGTCTATATCAAGGTCACATTGATAATAACCGTTCGCTATGTCTATGTGGGTAAAATATACACATCCCGAAAGTGAATCCAAAATTTCCGTTATGTTTGGTAGTGGGAATTTATCATCCTGTATGCAATTGTTTAATTTTCTATAATCTATGACAATACGTAATTTCTTTTGATTTGAACCGTCTGTTCGTTTTGGAATTAATAATAGAGGACTTGAAAATTCACTTGAACATTTTTCTATTATGCCTTGTTTTAACATGTCGTCTAATTCTTTTTGTATTATGTTCTTTTGCGCATGTGGTAATCGATAAGGTTTAGTGTAAATGGGGGCTGTGTTGGGTTTCAAAGATATAGTATGTTTATAAATACTTGTAGTAGTTAATTTGTCACCTAGCATAAAAAATATGTCGGAAAATTTAGCACACAAGTCTTCAAGCGATATTTGTTCCTCGAGGTTTAATTTGTTTAGTTTTAAATACTGAAATAACATTTTAAGTCTGTCTGGACTGACTTTGTTGCACGTTTCGAAAGTACATATGTCGTATTCATTTGCTTGGTGAATAGATACATTTATATTGTTTAATTGTATCTCTCGGTCAGTTGTATTTAAAATTCTTAGTGGTATACTGCCTTTTTTTGGTGATACTAATGACCCTGCTAGAAAAATTCCATCCTGTATCTCAGTTGAGCATATGATACAGTCTTCTTCTTTATCTATAGTTACGTAATGTATTGATTCAGACCTAGGTGGTAGGGTGTAATATTTTTTGTTGATTTGTAGGGGCAATTGTACCGTCTTGTCAGTGTTAGACAAAGTTAGAATAGTTTTTTGTAAGTCAATTAAAGCTTGGTATTTTACAAGGAAGTTTTGTCCTATTATACCATCGAATTGACATGGTTAGTCGTCGAATATATAAAACCTGTGTTCACCTTGGTGTTTTAATTTTAGGTAAACACTTCCGATTGCGCATTTTAAATTCAAATTCAAATTCAAATCATTTATTCAGTAAATAGGCCGCAATGGGCACTTTTACACGTCATTTTTTTTTTAAACTACCAGCGCTTTCGGAAAGACCATCATTGCCAAGAAGAATGCGCCACAAGAAACTTGGCAGAAAGTCATTTTTTCAAAATAAAATAATTACAAATAAAATACTTAATAACTACAGTATACGATTAAAGAGAAAATTACAATAATAATAATACAGGGATGTATGGGGTCCCTTAATTACAAAACTGAAAACTAACTATATCTACGTTAAGCGGAAGTGTAGAATACTTCCACCGTCATAAAATGAAAAAAATAAAGAAATAATAATAATTCTGAAATATACATTTCAGGTCAAGTAACCATTAAGCTTTTGGATTCCGAAGGCAAGCTCACGTCTGCCGCCCCCAAAATTAGCTCACACGCACTCATGTCATGCTCTGAAAGCAAAGCGGTACCGAGGGCATGGTATTGCTTCCGTTCCCATAAGCTCTATGGGATCGTCTTGGGAACTTCGACGTCGCGAGCCTGTGACTAGAAATTAAACTAAAAATAAACAAGTTAAAAATCCATAAGCTTAACAATATACAATATAAATATAGCAAGGGGATGTATAAAGTCCCTGAGTTAATAATAAAATTCCTAATCTAAATAATTCAGAGATGTATATAGTCTCTAAATGTCAAAATAAACTACTTAATTATACTAACTAAATTATACAATTATCGGAGGTGTAAAAAGCCTCCAAGGTCAAAAATTAATAATAATTATTAAAATAAAGAGATGGAGATATATAAGGTCTCCAAATGACAAACTAATAAATGTTTTTAAATTAAATACTGCAACGCGGACGACGGCAACAGAACCAGAAACTAGACACGAAAAGCGCCGGGTTTCCTTCCAACAATTCCATTAATAACTAATTCTTTTTTGCATATAGGGATATCTAATTTCAAACCACTGCGTAATTTCATTGCGCAAATGGTTGCACCGGTGTCAACTAACCATGCATATGTTATATTATTTTGTACATTTAATTTTAAAGAACAAGTATTATTAGTAGCAAAAATATATTCGTTATTCTCGAAAAAACTGACTAACGGAAATTTTGTTTTCGTCTTCGGATTGATTTGCTACATATATGCCATCATTACAGTGCATCTCGTTTTCATCTGCTCCGTTTAAAATATTCAAATTTTCTGGCCCGTATCCATTATCTCTTCGAGAAGTAAAGTACTTACCTGGTGTTCCTCGGTAGTTGGATCGGTAGCCGCTCCTGCTGGTGCCGGGGACCCAGGACGCGGGCGCCCGCGCCGCTGGTCCCTGGGCCTGGGGCGACCTCGCTCCGCCACCGCGGTATCCGCGATAGTTTTGGGGACGACTTCGCCCCCGTACATACGTCCGGCTGTAATTATTGTAATAGTTATGATGTAGTGTAAGCATATCACCCGCATTAGACGGCGATGCTGTTTCTTCATCCTTTGCCCCCTGCACTGCGTCCTTTAATGATTTGTAATCGCGAGCTGCAATTATCGTGCTAATCCGTCGATTGCGCAATCCATCCGCGAATCTTTTGATTACTTGTTTTTCATTAACATTTTATAAAACAGTAAATGCACTTGAATTTCCTTCGGATTGCGCTATTGTTAGATTAACAAACATTTCGGCTAACTGTTTGCCAAACTCATGGATTGAATTATCTCATTGTCTTAAAATACTTGCATTTGATTTTGGATAGCAAATGGAGATTTCTTTGGCAATAATAGACTTTTCATATCTGTAACCATATTTTGTATTGCCATGTTTTGGTTAGCCTTCGGAACCTAAATTATCCAAGTCGCTTCTGCTCCGAACCGTCTTGCTCGCTCGCTTCGCTCGCTCGCACAAATTTTAAAGTAAACCTTTGTAACATAAAAATTGGTCAAATGTTATTTGACAATTTATTATTTGTCTAAGCCAATCATTTGCTACATAATTATTTGCCACATAAAAGTGTGACGAATTAAAATTTTGCAATATAAAAATGTTGCGAAATAAGAAAAATGGGAAGTAAGGTTATGCTAACAATTGGTTTGATAAATGAAACTTCGCCGAAAGGTTGGTTGCCAAATGAAATTTTGCGAAAAATATTTCGCCAAAAAGGCAGTACACCCATGTTAAAGTTCCTCAGTTTTGTCACTGACATACCTACTAACTGACTTTTGATCATCATAATTCTAAGGTACTTCTAGCAGACCCACAAGCTCCAAATTTTAAACATAGTTAGTTTTTAGCCTACATGGTCACAGAAAAATCCAAAATGTTGCAATTTCAGTCACGTTTCAAAGTTATACAAACTGCACAAGTAAGTTTGTAATCCCATATAAATACTAGCGATTACAAAGTTACACAGCAATGACTTTATTGAACGTAGTCGTATTGTATACGTATTAATGTTGAGTCTTAATACCTGAGTATTAAGGGTTAAAATGAAATTGTTTATCTTACTAATGTAATAAGTACCAAAGTTCGTTTGTTTGTGAATGTGTGTGCGATGCGAGTGGACGCGAGGATGGACGATGGAAATTGGAATATGGATGATGGACAATGGATAATGGTCGATGGACGATGGGTAGAAAATGGACGTTGGACGATGGAGTGTGGACGATGGACGATGGGCGACGGACGATGGATCATCATCATCATCATCATCATCATCCCAGCCTATATGCGTTCCACTGCTGGGCACAAGCCTCCTCTCAGAATAAGAGGGCTTGGGCCTTAGTTCCCACGCGAGCCCAGTGCGGACGATCGATGGTGGAGGATGAACGACGGACGACGACGGACGACAGAAAACGACGGACGACGACGGATGACGGAAGTTAGACGGGCGAAAGACGAACGACCGACGAAAGACGATGGATGACGACGGAAGTTCGACGACGGACGACAGACGATGACTGAAGAGGGAAGTTCGACGACGGACGATGACGGACAACGGACGATGACAGACAACGGACGACGACAGACGACGAACGCCGACAGACGACGGATAAGACAACGGACGACGGATGACGGACGATGACCGACGATCGACGACGGATGATGGAGGGTGGACGATGGACGATGTACGATGGACGACAGACGGTAGACGGACGACGGAAGTTCAACGATGGGCGACGATGGACGACGGAATACGACCGATGACGACGACGACGACGACGACCGTCGGTACGGACGATTGACTGTAGACGATGAACGAGGATGGACGATGGACGATAACCGAGGATAGATGATGGACGGTGGACGATAGACGAGAATGGATGATGGATAGTGGACGAGGATAGACGATGGATGGCACACGATGGACAAGGATGGAAGATGGACGATAGTGGACGATGGACGATAAACGAGAATGGACGATGGACGATGGACAAGGAAGGATGAACAAATGAAGATAGTAATGCGTTATTACAAGAAGTAGTACCCGAAAAAAAAAGAACTGCCTACAAAAAGTGATGAGATCCCACCAAAAACATTACATGTAAAAAGCTGCAAGTCTCGCAACGCAATGCAGTTCTTGTAATGCTAAAAAGGTTTGAGATGCAATGTTATACCAAGTCGGTTATTTTTGTCAGTAGGTACCGGGGGATTTCCATAGAACTCGATTTTCACCAACTTGCTTATTTTAAAACCATAGAAAAATACAGTTTGTAGTTCTCAAATAAAGAGTAAACCAAATTATTTTTTAAACACATAATGACTTGGCCATCGCACTCAACCTTTAGTCATTCTCGTATTATGTGTATCACTCAAACTGCAAGGCTGGGGCTAGCGCTCGGCTATATTTAATTAGAATTACTTTAAATAGCTGACGTTGATGATTATAATTCTTATGTCATTATGTAGCCTTGCGATGGCCAAGTCATTTGGTTTACTCTTTATTTGAGAACTACAAACTGTATTTTTCTATGGTTTTAAAATAAGCAAGTTGGTAAAAATCGAGTTCTATGGAAACCCCCCGGTACCTACTGACAAAAATAACCGACTTGGTATAACATTGCGTCTCAAACCTTTTTAGCATTACAAGAACTGCATTGCGTTGCGAGACTTGCAGCTTTTTACATGTAATGTTTTTGGTGGGATTAAGCTTTGTTTTGCCTCGGTTTTTAATATGGAGTCGTAATACTCAATGGAATCAATTAGCTGCTCTATTACAGTGCTATCGTCTGTCATTGCTGGTATTAAGGAAAGAGCAATTTTTAAGTTGAAGTCCTTCATTGTGGAGTTTTGTATTGTTCGAATTGGGTTGGTATCTAATTGGGTTTGAACTTGTGTATGTTTTACTACAAAATCCGTAATCCACTTATACAATTCTTGGATTTGATTACAATGAGATTGTATATCTACTAAAATTTTACTTTCTTATTTATTATTTTCTATTTGATCGTGTATGTCTCTTACAATGGCTCGAAATTCCGCATAAATTGAATCAGCTTCTGCTAATTTATTATTTAATAATTCCGGCTTTCACCTCTCGTAATTAAGTTTCGACAAATTTTCTTTAATATTCTTTAAGTTTGCATAAACATGAGTCAACTTACTGGTCATTTCAATTTAAAGAGCATTCATTATAATTAATTAAAATTGATAGTCTTTTTAATAATTACTGTCTAATAGTGCCTGTATCGGTATTTATATCATATTATATTATTATGTACTTTTACACTATCGTTTGTCCAATGTTCAATATATCGAAAGGCAATAATTTGTTGCACTGTATCTGTGATTCGGGAACACAACACAAACAAAAAATACTCAACACTTTCCGCTTCAGGCTCAGTTGTAACCCTGCTGCGCCGTTATTCCTTGCCGGCGCCGGCACGATCAGCTGAGCACCTGTGGCAATGGGACTCTCCAGAGTCACAACGTCCTCCGCGAAGAGACCTGCGTAGATTATATTGCACTATCCAGTTTGCTAACCATGATTCGTGGCATCTCTTGTACAGTCTGTAGCATAAATATAATCCTCCAATAAACATCAAAATACACATAACTATCATCATCACACTTATGATGGACAAGTGATTCTTCATTTCCATTGTTGTTGCATCATTATTGCTTGTTCCAGCCGCATTCTGGGCGATAAATACTTCGTCTTTTTCTATTTTTGAGTTGCACATAATTGATAAATTTAATTAACTTATTTCGGCTCACTTCGCCTAAGTATATAATAAAGCACTGCAATTGTATCTAGGTCACACATAGTGCAGCGGTTGCACTTCCAATTCCCGAATTCGACACCTCACGTGGCAGGGTCGCCATGTGGGGCGGAGGCTTAAGGAGACAATAATTAAACAGCTCAAGTGTTGCGTAAAGACTGCGTGTATTAATTGAAAAACCTAAATTATAAGTACATTATTGTTATGTTAAACTATACTCCTTACAAACACCGCAAGGTATCCAACCCCTAGGCCCTAGGTTTAAATCAGATCTTATAGAATAATGAAACTGGAAGACTAGCAGCGAAATAACCGAAACCGAAATAACCGAAAAAACCGTGTCTGTCTGCGTGTGTGTGTGTGTGTGTGTGTGTGTGTGTGTGTGTGTGTGTGTGTGTGTGTGTGTGTGTGTGTGTGTGTGTGTGTGTGTGTGTGTGTGTGTGTGTGTGTGTGTGTGTGTGTGTGTGTGAGTCTGTATGTGTGTGTGTGTGTGTCTGTCTGTCTCTATATCTCTTTCTCTGTGTGTGTGTGTGTGCATTGCGGTTTTTTATTTGAAAGCAGGTTTTTAGCAATGATTCTTAGACATTTTTTATCAAAATCGGTCCAGCTGTTCTTAAGATAAGATAAGATATATTTTGTCTGTGCGTCTGTCTGTTCTGCCTATCCGTCCGTCTATATGTCTGTCCGCTGTTTAACTGAAAAACTGTAGCATTAGGATTTTTAACCCACCGCAGTGGATGCATTATTATTTCTATAAGGTCAACCGGGGCTATTACGCCTACGGGGCTAATGCGTCCATTCCAATGAGGGCTATCGTTTTTTCTCTCACTAGATGGCGCCACTGTTGCGTGAGGTTTTTAAAAGTCTGTTATAACGGCCGTGAAAACAAAGTTTAGATTAAAATCATATTTAATACATCGTAAAACAGTACCATAAACATATCGAGCAACCACAGTACCTATTGCATAATCCCGTTTTGTTCGGAAAAAAGGGAGGACAAAAGTTTTCGAAAGACAAAACTGTCTCAAATTACAGACGTTTGTTTGTTTGTTTGTTTGTTTAAACTCTTTATTGTACAAAAGGAAATAGGACGTTCATTGCCCCTTATCGCATAATTGCCATAATTAATTTCAGATAATGCGAAATATTCACAAAATTATTCTAATTTTATAAATAAACTCGCGTAGCTCACCCAAAAACTATGAGATTTGACATTTCGTTGACCTCACGCTACACTAGCGCCTCTAGCGGAAAATTCATTCGCGATAGCCCCCATTATCATAAGGATGAGAATTTTCTACGTCATAAAATTCAACAACAAGTCGTTTCGAACTTGCCGTAATAGGCGTAAATTTTTTTCGATTACCAACTTATAATTAATTACTTAATAAAAAAATAATCATAAAATTAACATACGTTTTATTTCTACACCTAAAACTATACACATACAATAAAAATCTACACACATCTGTTTTACTTTTTGTAGTTGTCAACCCTAGCGCTCCGCGCAGCCGTAGGTATAAATTTCAAGAATACGGCCGAGTCGGAGTACTGTTAAGATTACTTTTACTGTGACCAGAACGTTAATATATCACATTAAATTTTGTAATATAGATGACAGAATAATAACAAATTATCACTAGGCACGAGGGTAGTGATGGGACATAGACGAACTGAACCGATGAACGAATGAAATTTATCCTGTGGTTTATTTTAATTTTATTTAAAACTACACTTTTTTGTGATGTTTTTCTGTTGCCGATTTTTAGGGTTCCGGAGCCAAAATGGCAAAAACGGAACCCTTATAGTTTCGCCATGTCTGTCTGTCTGTCTGTCTGTCTGTCTGTCTGTCTGTCTGTCCGTCTGTCTGTCTGTCTGTCTGTCCGTCCGCGGCTTTGCTCAGGGACTATCAATGCTAGAAAGCTGTAATTTTGCACGGATATATAGGTAAACTATGCCGACAAAACAGTACAATTAAAAATTCAAAAACAATTTTTTTTAGGGTACCTCCCATAGACGTAAAGTGGCGGTGATTTTTTTTTTCTCATCCAACCCTATAGTGTGGGGTATCGTTGGATAGGTATTTTAAAACCATTAGGGGTTTGCTAAAATAATTTTTTGATGCAGTAAAGCGTTTGGGAAATATTCAACTTTAAAGTGAAAATTTTCATTAAAATCGAGCGTCCCCCCCCCTCTAAAATCTAAACCGGTGGGTGGAAAAATTTGGAAAAATTCAGGATGGTAGTCAGTATACCAAACTTTCAAGGAAAACTATAACGGTTAAGTTTGCTTGAGAATTATTAGTAGTTTATGAGTAAATAGCAGCGTAAGGTATAAAATATACCTAAACTTGGAAGATTCCGTATAAAATACGAAATCCTTAGAAAAATAGTACTTAATTTTTTCGTAATGGCTACGGAACCCTATTTTGGGCGTGTCCGACACGCTCTTGGCCGGTTTTTTTTTAATACCTCAAACTGTTAAATTGTGTTACTTCATATTTACAGTTTTCCGAAAGAACCGATGATTAAGCTAGTTCGTTCACACAGTATCGCAAGGTTCATTTCCTTTTAACTCGGCTGGACACATGTCACGTATCCAGAAGTTTTTATACATTTTGTGATATTTGTATTGTATTGTAAATTATTAAATAAATGTGTTCATGAAAACAATGTTTCTAATTATTTTTTTAGTATTTTTGTTTTAATCTTCTGCTGGTGTAGGTACAGTCACCATCACTAACAATACATCGAAGTAGTCTCACAATCATCGTCTCGACCTATATACGTCGCACTGTAGGAACACAGGCCTCTTCCAAAATCAAGAGGGCAGGAACAAACCAGTCTAAGTGTTCTTAATCATCTGAACATGACTCTATTGTATGTAACGCGAAAGTGCGTGTTAATATATCATTTTTAACCACTAGACAACTTGATATTCTTCGGACTTCAACTGTCTCCGAAACAAAAAAGCGATGCATTAGTAATGCAGCATTACTGAAATCTGTAAAATTTAAGGTTCGTCTTAACAACGTTTATTTCATAGGAAGTTGTACGACATTTGAAAGATTACCTTATGGCCGCTAGCACCTAAAACACTTTTTGATACTGCGCAAGAATTTCCTAGCTTTGCAGATTATTATCTTATTTAGATTTATTGATCTAATGAATCAGATTTCTTAAAATTTCTGAAATAAAATTACTAGTAGGTGAATCCGCTGTGAAAAACTAATAAAATTCATGAAAATTTTATTACATGATAACCACTTTCATTTGAAATATATTAATTTAATTTCAGTCATTCATTCTTTCTTTGCTACCCATTCAATTAAATCGGTCTTTACACATGCCACATCACTAGTTCGTATGTAAGTGTTTGTTTAAAACAACAGTGTGATTACGACAAGATGCCAATGTGTGTTCGATTTTTACATTTGTGTTACGATTTTGTTTTGGTAGGCGTGTGTAGGAACGCAAATTTATTTGACATGAGTGTGCGGCCATGCTTAGAAGTGTGCTATACGTGTTTCCTCGCCCCCCGGACGATTTGGCAGAAACAGTTGCAGGTAAAGGTACGTCAAAGGCTCATCCCGTCTATATATTATCTAAGGCCCTTGGCATCCAATTCCACTCCTATTTATAGTATTTCCCCCTTCCAGCTTCAACGTCTTCAATCTCTCTCCAATCGCACCAATTTTTAATCAATAATATTAACAATTTAACTACCTTTTTTATAATTTAAATAGTTAAATAGCTTTCTCGATATTTATAAAACCAAATCTAAATATATTTCCAAAATTGACAACACAAACTCCATTTCTTGAATTAATTAATGAGTATTTAAGAAATTCCTTCACTCTAAAAAAATGTCCGCTACCCGCTCAATACTAAATGACTAAATAACTTTTCATCTCTCCTGTTCGGAAAGTTTTATTTTCGTGGGTAGATAGCCGGGTGGAAAATTGCGTTTTCTCCTCTAGGGTGGAAAGTAATTTTTTTTTAATTTTTCGACTAGCCACGACATCGAAGATAATTGAGTTACGTCAACGACATTTTTTTTTCACGTTTCGGCATGGCCATCTAGATGCACGTCGTGACCAACTCTTTTTTTTTTTATAGTCGGCCATGGCAAGTGGCCAGTCGAAAAGGTACCGTTGGAGGTTGGATAGGTATAAGTAAATTCAATTTATTATTATTCTCGTTTTTTTGTAGTATTTTAGTTTCCTCACAGTCGAAATGAAAAGTAGAGTGTCTAATTCGGGTGAAATAACCCATTTCCCCTCGAACTATTGGCGCTCTCACTTCGTTCGAGTGCCAGAAATATCTCGGGTGAAATGGGTCACTTTCCACCCTTGGTTATCAATCTACTATTGAAGTTTAATTGTGACTTAACTACTGAACAGAAAGAAACGAAACTTGGATAAAAGAAAACTCGTTTCCTATACAATCTTATTTAATAAGAATTTTCCTTGCTTTTTGGATATATTTCATGTTATCACAACAAACGTAATAATTTCTGTTACATGTATTTTCACCTAAATGTAGAATGTTTTTATAACCAATGTTTTGCTAAAACTCATATAATAATCATTACATTCAATTTTAATATTTGTTTCCTCTCAATTTTCATGAAATACCTTATAATTTAATGTTAATTAGTTTCCCATACATAACAGCGCCTTTAACTGTGTCTTCATTCACCGTCTGAAAGTACCGAACGAAGAAATCTTAGGTTAATCTTAATTTTAAATAGTGCATAGAACAGTGATAAGAGTTTTATTGCTTTATTATCAATCATATTACATTCCGTTTGCATCCAAGTATTGGTTTGTAGTGAAATAAGGGGAACTTTTCTATCAACACGTAAATAATGAGATTCTTTAGATAAATAAACAATTTACAGAATAATAAGGACAGTTTGGTCGTAGTAAATCTCCAAAGGATTACTTAGTACATTGTTAATATTATAGTAGTGTAGAACCATAAAATAAAACAACTGTTTGGCGTGCGCGCGGGCTCGAATACTTTCCCGCTCGCACAGCAACTACCTATCTCGCTCGGCGGCCCGATGCACTCGAGCGCCTACGAAGGCTGCGCTCGGAACGAATAAAAGGCGCTGCGCGGACGAGAGTGGATCATTCAGCTAGTGGTCTAGCTTGAGAGACGGCCTCTGCTTCAAGCAAAACCAAGAAGTGGGTACGGAGTGAGACGGCCTATGCGGTCCATCCCATAAGCTCACAGTTATATGCCTATGCTTTACCTAGGTTATTTTGTCTAAAGTAAGCCCTAAACCTGTTTCATAAGTTTTACTGAATAAACCGTCTGAATTGTCTTCCTGGCGCTTCATTCCCCTTACAATCTGGCGCCCAACGTAAATAACGTAAATGTCGAGACGTAAATCAAAAGAACTCAAACAAGAAGATAGTCAAGAAGAAACACATCAGATGGCGATTCAATTTACTCCTGAACAGTTTGAAGTGCTAATAAGTCGATTCACCTCACATCCGACAACAAACAAAACTTTTACCCGTTGAACACTTATTTACAACGGTGAACGCGACTATAACAAAGTTGATGAATTATTACGGGTATATCAATTTATAAACAAATTGAGGGTATATCCGATGAAGACGCAATAGCAGGTCTGCCGTTGTTATTAAAAGATATTGCAAGTACATGGTGGACCGAAATTCGCACGGAAATTAAAACCTGGCCAGCTGCATTAAGTGCAGTACGTTCGGCATTTGCTCCAAAACTTCAACCGTATGAAGTATAACTACGGCTGTTAGAAGATCGACAAGGTGATTGTGAACCAATTGATAGCTTTTTGTGCAGAAAAAGGACATTACTCGGGATGTTGCCGGCAAAGCGTCATAAGGAAGAAGAGCAAATAGACCTTGTGTACGGCTTATTAAAAATTGATGTCAAAAAGAAAATAGCCCGATCAGACATTAAAAGTTTTGCCGACATGTTAGACAAGGCACGTCATTTCGAATCGCTGGAAAAGAAAGAAAAAACGCAACCGTCGACATCAAGAGACACTGAAGCACTTTATTCGAAGAAAAAACCCGATGTCAAATGCCTATTTTGTAAACGTAAAGGACACATCATAGATCACTGCAGAATCCAATTGGCCCAGTTACCTAAAGTGGACGGGCAAAGTAGTACAACTCCGGATGTTACTCAATCAACTACTACGCTGTCCAAGCCATCAGCAACCATTACGTGCTACCATCTTGACTTGAGGGAGGAACTGCTTGACAAACTTGAACGACTGCAAAATGTGTGCATTCGGTATGTGTTTGGCTTGCGAAAGTACGACCATGTCTCCCACTTTCGCGAGCAGCTTCACTGGCTGCCGATTAGACGGCGGAGAGACGTTCACATCCTGTGTCTCCTTTTTAATTTATTATTCAATCCTGCCTCTCCCTCGTACCTGTCTGAAAGGTTTAGCTACTTGGCCGCTGGAAGCGGGCACCGGTTGCGGTCCAGCTCCAGTCTCGCACTTGCCTTCCCGCCGAACAATACGCGTTCATATGCTAAATCTTTCAGCATCCATTCCGTGAAGCTGTGGAACGAGTTGCCTTTGCACATTAGGGAGGCCCCGTCTGTGGCATCGTTCAGGGACAGATTGAAGAAACTGTGGAAGTAACTGTATTATTTTTATTATTTATTTGTATTGTATACTCATAATGTGTAAGCGTGTATCGTGTTTCAGTTAAATGGTAGGTATAGTGTATGTGTATATATATATATATATATATATATGTATATATGTTTATATATAACTTGTCATACTAATTGTTGTTTATTCAGTATATTTATTTATGTTATATATTTCTTTCTTCTCACTGTACATAAATTACTGTTCGCCTATCTTTGAGTTTTCCTTTCTAGTTTAGGTTAGCTTGAAAAGATCCCTTTTAGGGATAAGTTCGCCTTTGTACTCTTTTGGTTTGTTGTTTTCTTTTTGTATTACTTTGTGTTTTATGTGCAATAAAGTATTTACATACATACATACATTACATACATACGTGCTATGGGTGTGGTGCTCCAGGCGTATTCCGTAGTAACTGCCCGAATTGTAAAACTAAAAACAGCCCGCCAAAACCTGTGCAATTCTACGCGTATTGTCCTACGGTACAGAATATAGCAAAAGTACCGACCATAGAAATATTATTCGATGGCAAAAAGGGTCACGCCCATATCGATACAGCTGCTCGGACAAGTATTGCCGGCAATAAACTGTACCATTAATGAAGGAAGCGGGAGCGACTGGTACGAGATACGAAACACAAGTAAACCTAGCGGATGGAACATCCAAATGGATGGAGTTAATTTCAATCACCGTGGAAATCACTATGGGGAATAGAGTGCTACCAATCAATTTTACAGTATTCCCAGACGCAGATACTCGAACACTTTTGGGTATAGATTTCCTGCAGAGCAATGGCATCATACTAGACTTGGGTCAAAGAGTGTGGAATTTTGCTGATCAACCAGACACAAAATATGAGTTCCTCCGTATTCAAAATAAATTAATAAGCACAAAAATCAAGAAAATAGAATTCACTGAGTTATAGAAGAATACCGCGAGTTCGAAAGAACAATTGCCTGATTTTTTGGCCTGGGCATCAAAATTGAAAATGTTGTCGCCCATTCCTGACACCCCGCCTGGGCTAAGCCTAGCTCTAAACGACGAGTCATCTGAAGAGATAGAATGGAAGCTGATGAAACTGGAAGCACCGCCTCCACCACTTCGCCCTCGTGAACCACGTGAAATCAAAGACATACATCCTAAAGGTCCTCGTATAACTTATATCCCAATAAATCCTTTACAATTGTATTCAATGGATATTTCTTTACAACCCCATGAAGCTACGTATCTTTCAAAATCTGAAAAAGATCAACTAAATAAATTGTTAAATGAGTTTCATGACATTTTCAATAAACAAGGTGATCCTACACCTTTTGCTGAACATAAAATAGAAACTGGAAATCACAAGCCAGTAGCATTAATACCTTATAGACTCTCACCTATTAGACAAAACCAATTAAGAGAAAAATTGGATGAAATTGTAACGTTTGTTAATCCGTGACAGTATGTGGAACAATTCCACACGTGGTTATTTCGCTGGCCGAGTGTAACAGTGGCACAAGTCAAAATATTGAAATTTCGAGAAAAAGCACTTCAAAGTTTTGACAAGTGGACTTAAACCAGTAATATGAGCATATTATTTTAATTAAGGAAGTTAAATGCTTAAGTTTTGTTTTATATATTCTTGGTGGTATGATGCATTAGATTAAGACATAATATTATTTTAAAATATATTATTATAGCAATTATTTACACTCAAATATGGGTACTTAGAGATGTGCCTCTGTTGCACAACTTTTTTTTATGTTTTTTGAATTGTGCCTCTTAAAGTTATGAAATGATGTGGTCCTATTTCTTTGTTTAGGTATGAAAACGCTTTGTAAATCACTAAAAATAAAAAATACTTTTTTTTACTATTAATCGCGTCATCTTTAAACGACGTCTTGTAATAACCTAACCAACATAAAGTTGGAAAATCTCTGACTTGGTCACTTCGAATTTGAGATATTAAACTTTGAAGGAACTACGGAAAACGGCTAAACCAATTTTGATGAAACATGTCTACGCACCATCGCTATAAAACCTGATTTCAAATCCGCAAATCCGCATTCAAATCGGCCCACCCGTTTAAGAGCTATGGTGCCACAGACAGACACACAGACAGACAGACACAAAGATACACATAGCGGTCCAACTTATAACACCCCTCTTTTTGCGTTGGGGGTTAAAAATAGGTTCCAGGGGAGTCCCCTGACAACACAAATGTATTTTTTTATGTAATAGCAGACAAAGCAAACAGACGGTTCTCCTGATGCTAAGTGGTCACCGTCGCCTGTAGACATCAGCAGCATCATCAGGACTCCATATGTGTTGCCGGCCTTGCAAAAAGCTATTGCTGAAGAGTTGGAAAAACCTCGGTCGCCAAAGTGTTCCATAAATTACATGTGCGAGGTAAAAAAGGAACGCTTAAGCACGATGGATGACCGCTACCCATCAATATGATGTTGATGAAAGCTACTTCTATATCGAAAATACAAACTGAAATATAGATGCATAGAAAAACTACACCACTGCTAGGGCTACTTTTATGCCGAGTAGAAAAGTTCAACGGAACTCCCCTTTATCGACCCTATAGAAAACGCAAAGAGAGCTAACATCTATACAGAGAGCTAGAGAGTCAAGCTTCCCAGTGTATTGGATCACCGATAATATGAGCCGCCCTACGCTACGCTGTAGACGATCTGATATTATACGAGGGAGGAGCTGATATTGAGGGGCACCAGACCAAAGGTGAGAGAAATACTCCAAGTGAGGCCGAATTCGAGCCCTGTACAGTTGACAATAGCTCGGCATGAAGTATTGTCTCGCTCGGCTGAGGACCCCAACTTTCTAGCAACAATTTTAGCTTTACTCACCTAAGAGAACAAGGGGGGAGTTTTCGAATCTAGGCGCTACGGTAAATGGCATTTTATTTGCGATAAATGCGCAGACCTGTGTCTTGATAGGGTTGAACTTGACTAGGTTATGTTTACCCCAGTCAAAAACCAGTTCCAGTATATTTTCCAAACCAGAAACATGTTGACAGCAACTCTCCTCTAATTCCGCTAGAGAAAGACTAAGCCTACCGGTATTGAAGTTGAATTTTTCACTCTTTTAGTTAACCTCTTGGATCCAGATTGTTGAGAAACAGTGTAAATGTAGGCCGCAATGGGAAAGAAGGAGGAGGAAACTCCATTTTCACTGTCGTCTTCAATGATTGTTAATTGAGAAGGGGAGTCTTATCTTTAAGTTTTTCTACATCAGTCCATTGAGAAGGATGACTTATTTTCAGGCGACATGGCTGCGTATTTTAAAAGCCAATTGGCTTTTTGACAAGAAATTTCCGTCGGTCTCTGGGGTATTCGATTAGTTACATTTCTTATGATGCGGCCACTATTTAGATTGTTTTTGGGTGAAAAGGTTGTTATTCTTAGAGGCTTTGGGTTTTCCATGCGCTGTGGTGATGGATTTTCTGAAAATTGGAATTCAGTAATAGTAGTAATAGAGTTAAGTTTTCGTCAAGTATTTTTTTAATATTTATTTATGTATTATATTTATCTAATTAAGTATGTTTATCCGTTGTCTAGTACCCATGATACAAGTTTTACTTAGTTTAGGAGTAGATGAATTGGTATAAATTGACCAAGCAATTTATTTTAAAACTTTTTTTAAATTACTATTAAAGCCTGTAGTTACAGCTGTGGTAGTTTTGCTTGGAAATTCGTTCTGAATACTACTTTAACTTCTTAATATTTCACAAAATAATCTCTAAATCAACAAAATAGATTTCGCATGTATTGTACCTATGCGAAAACAATTTTTTACGTGCAAAAACTTTACTTACTTCCTGTTTCAGTGCACCCGATGGATACAATTTTCTTGAATGCATGTTTGGGTATAGTATATTGATTATTTTTGTTAAAGTTTTTACAGATAATAGGTACTAACTCAAAAAACTTCTCGTCAATTTCTGCAATATTGGCACAACTCAAAAGTGTGTCACTGTTGCATTAACACAGGCGGGCTTTATGCACAAGAACGAGCGGCACACTGAAGATGGGTCAGTATTGCAGGAACGAGATAGGTAATTTCCTTGTGTGCAGTAGTGGCACGGGAGTCATCTTTGGGTTGTTCTGGTAAACTTTTGAATTGGATTAATATTGTATGCTATAAAATACGCATCGTAGAACACGATTCTGGGCTTAACTAAAAAATCAGTTTTTTTGAATTGTGCCACTGTTGCACTCGGCCAGCGATTTATTTATTTTTTCCTCGAAATATAGACTAACGCGGGGTAAAATAATACTTTATTATAGCTATTGTGTTATATTGCTGTCGGAATTTCAAAGCAAGCCAATAAAGTAATTTTAGTCATTGAGGCGGTTGTCAGATGCGTGTGACTTGGTAAAAACCAAACTATAAGTTATTGTCTAAACTCTCTTCAGTAAAAAGGACCCTCAATTAACTTATGCGTAGGATTTATTTTTAAACAATATAGCAATAGGCAAGTTTCTTGGGAAAGTCTGTAGACAATAGACATGAATCTAGTGAAGCCTTCTTTGTCTAGATAGCCAGATGTGGGAGTTCGGGCCGGATGTTTTATTGCCAGGGCAACGGCGGCATGGCCCTTTGTTTGTGCCAAAATAATGCCGATGGGATTTTTAGAAATTAGATAAGGGCAGATGGTAGATAGACATCCCTGTCTAGTTTCCTACCGGGGTAGTGGGGTGGAGATGGTACGAGACTACTAGGCTTGCCGGGGCGCGGGAGTCTTTTCTGGGAGCTCGTAAGAGACAGGCGCGGACATCGGACCTCGGGGCGCGAGCGCAGAGTTGCGGGACAAAGGCGCATTTCCGGAGCATAGCGGTCGAAGTCGTATACTACTAAGGACGAGTAGTGGCAGCTAAGTCTAGCTTAGTTTATCTTGTCCCAGTGACGATATGTGTTTCTGATTCGGTCTCTATTTTTCGGAATTTTATTTCGTGTCCTGTTTTAATTTTGTGTTTGCGTGTTTGATTTTCCGGGCTAATTTGTACGATTTATACTTTATATTATTAATTTTCGGATTCGCTTCGCGTCTTACCTTAATTGCGAATTTACGCGTTTTTCCGAATTTATTCGGAATCGTGGAACCAAGCGTTCTACGTTTCACTACCTCAGAGAGGTTGTGGGTAAGATCTATCATACCTAGCAGTAGACCTATATTTTACTGACTCATTACGTTTATACAGTTTAACTAGCCATCTAACATCCGCTCTTTTTCTGAGGGACGCGCATAGATTATTGAATTAACCATTTCAGAACCTCAATTTTATAATTTACTTAACCTGACTCGACGTGACTTCCTTCGGAGGATAGTCACTCGTAGTCCCATATTCACTATTATTTATATTCTATACTCTACTACCGAGATAAGTTGATTTTGCTGAACAAACCATTTAACCCACTTCCCTTCTAGGAGCTGCGGGGCGTCAAGCGTAGTTTGCTTTTCTCTTTGCGTAGGATTCAACTAGTCTTGTGTGCGGTGAGACTCTGCGAGTGCGGTACGAGCCGACGGTGTTTAGTATTTAGTGCTGTTGAGTTATTCATATATTCGTCCATATTATTTAGTCGTTCGTCGTGGAGCAGAGCTGCGTTGAGTGAAGTTTATTGGATAACTAGCTTTTGCCCGCGGCTTCGCTCGCGTTAAATTTGGGGTACACAGATTTACTTTCTACGATCTTTATTTTCGTGTTTTAATTGATTTTTCGGAGGATTAAAAATCCCGTTTTTCCCGTTTCCGTAATATTTTCGGGAAATTCTATCTTAATGCTTCTCTCCACTCTTCAAGGAACCTATATGCCAAATGTCAACTTTCTGCAACAAGTAAAACGAAAAATCCTGTTTTTTTCCGTTCCCGTCAGAATTTCGGGAAATTCTTTTGTCAATCTCAAGCTCACAACATTTATTTACAACAAAAACACACTACATCACAACAAAAACACAGTATAAACATAAATAATATGCTCCCTTATACTCCCCAAAGAACCTAAATGCTAACTTTCAGTTTTCTACAACCGGTAAAACGAAAAATCCCGTTTTATCCCGTTCCCGTAGGAATTTTGAAAACTCCACTCTTAATGCTCCTCTACACTCCCCAAGCAACCTACATGCCGAATTTTAGATTTCTACGATAAGTAAAACGAAAAATCCCGTTTTTTCCGTTCCCGTCAGAATTTCGGGCAATTGTTTCGTAGTGCTCCCTTACACTCCCCAAATAACCTTAATGCCAAATTTCAGTTTTCTATGACCAGTAAAACAGAAAATCCCGTTTTTTCCCATTCCCGTAGGAATTTTCTCTCAATGCTCCTCTACACTCCCCAACCAATCTACATGCCGATTTTCAGCTTTCTACGTCCAGTAAAATTAAAAATCCCGTGTTTTCTCTTTCCCATGGGGATTTCGGGAACTTATCTCTATAATGCTTCCCTACACTTCTCAAGAAACCTACATGCCAAATTTCAGCTTTCTACAACCAGTAAAACGAAAAATCCCGTTTTTTCCCGTTTCCGTCAGAATTTCGGGAAATCCTTTTGTACTGCTCCCCTACACTCCTCAAGGAACCTAAATGCTAAATTTCAGTTTTCTACGACCATGAAAACGAAAAATCAATCCCGATGAACTGAACATAAATCCCGTTTTTTCCTTATCCCGCAGGAATTTCTAAAAATCCTTTGAAATAGTTTTTTACTATTGTAATCACCTACTTTTATGCCAATTTTAAAGAATCTAGTAATTATTGTTCATGGGATTCCGTTGAACTAAATATATAAATCCCGTTATTTCCTCATCCCGCAAGAATTTCTAAAAATCCTGAAACATATGTTTTAGTTAATGTAATACCTACTTGTGTGTTAAATTTGAAGAGTCTAGTTATTATAGTTACTGAGATAGGGTCATTTGGAATCGAAGATATAAATCCCGATTTTTCCCGTTCCCGTGGGAATGTCCAAAAATCCTTTCTTAGCGGATGGCTACGTCATAACATCTACCTGCATGCCAAATTTCAGCCCGATCCGTCCAGTGGTTTGGGCTGTGCGTTGATAGATCACTATGTCAGTCAGTCAGTCAGTCAGTCAGTCACCTTTGAGTTTTATATATTTAGATAGAAGAGTGAAAGAGTGAATGAGTGTGAGAGTGACAAGAATTTCTTTGTGAGCATAATTAAATTTGCTACCGCTTAATCGGATTAGTTTTAAGGTGTTACTGTAATCTCAGTGGAATAAAGGAGAGAGTGCACACATCTTATGCGCCACTCAACCTTTACTCACTCGATCCTGAGTTTTACTAGATTACTGTGACACACGTGCCACTGCTTACCTTGTTTCTAGTTCGTGCCAACCTAGAGATTGTATACACTTTTACACTAAACAGGCACAAATCATTTAACACTATACAAACATCACACGTGAGGTTGGCCTGGGTAATCCGCGTTTGAGCCGAATGATCTTAGTTGTTCGATGTCACAGCATGCATTAGGTACACACCACACATTATTGTGCAGTGAATACAAACACTAGCTAACACACCTGCAGGAAGGTTATCTGGCTGAGATTAGCTCCTGGATGAACTGGAGAGCAGCACGTCAAGGACTAGGGCCCATTTTCAGGAGGCACACGTTGTCTGTCGACTAACCTGGGTCCTTTACAAGCACTAGGTACACAAACGAGCCCTGGGTCACTTGTGTATTTATAATTGCCGCCAGTGGCTCTGAGGTGCGTCGTCTCGGCCTTTTGACCCCTGACCGTCTAGCGTCTTGTGTGGAGACCGGTTAGAGCTGTATCCTTTGTAGGAGTTCACAGATAAGGTGGTTCTTATACGCATCCAAGTGATATTCAGATCACCTCGCGCAACTGATCAACACCCTCTAGTTCTCTGACACGAACAAACCCGCGGCAGCTTCGATAGTAGGGGAGCGTAAAATCAGCGTAGATTAAGAGCTTATGAGCGTAAAATCGGCATGAAGCAGCCAGCGTAACTTACACTATTAGCGTGTGTGTGTGTGTGTGTGGGCGTGTGTGAGTGTGGGTTCGTGTATGTGCGCGTGTGTGATTTTGTACTCAAAAGCGTGACGGTTTGAAAGAAGATATTTTTAGGGGGTTAGGATTGCTCCAAAGGCTTTGTTGGGCACATGAGATCGGGGCAGGGGCCTTCTAACGATCTATGTGTGGGCTAGGCTATTGAGGCGTGCTGGGAGGCCTAGTTTTTCAAATCGATTAGGATTTCCCCATACGACCTCTAAAGGTCTTATTCCAAAGGGTCCCCTTGTGCTCGGATATTTCTCCTAGGTGCGACGTTGTTCGGCGAGGAAGCAGAGGTGGCGACTGATTATTCATATTACCTACTTGACTTTGTCATTCTAACTAAATTACATAACATACCTCATCTTATAACCTTAACCTTCTAAAATTGTCATTTTCTTACTTTGCGGCATAAATAAAATTTACACAACGTATCAGAGGGTCCTAATACTTAAAACTAGACGATCACATTTATTTAGATATGGCCATTAATTAAGTTTTATATAGAATTAAACGTGGACGCGACTTACGTCGGTACTTTTATCCATTTCTGATAAGACCCGGGTGAGCGTAGTTACAAAATGTTGGCAAATAACATAATTGAGGAATGTGAAAATCCCTGGGCAGCTCCAGTAGTATTGGTGCCTAAAAGTGACTCAGACATCAGAGTATGTATAGACTATAGGAAGTTGAATGCTATTACAACTTCTGATCGATACCCATTACCTCGTATAGATGATCTCGCAACGCAATGCAGTTCTTGTAATGCTAAAAAGGTTTGAGATGCAATGTTATACCAAGTCGGTTATTTTTGTCAGTACCGGGGGTTTTCCATAGAACTCGATTTTCACCAACTTGCTTATTTTAAAACCATAGAAAAATACAGTTTATAGTTCTCAAATAAAGAGAAAACCAAATTATTTTTAAACACATAAATGACTTGGCCATCGCAAGGCTACATAATGACATAAGAATTATAATCATCAACGTCAGCTATTTAAAGTAATTCTAATAAAAGATAGCGCTAGCCAGCCTTGCAGTTTGAGTAATACACATAATACGAGAATGACTAAAGGTTGAGTGCGATGGCCAAGTCATTATGTGTTAAAAAAATAATTTAGTTTACTCTTTGTGTATTTTTCTATGGTTTTAAAATAAGCAAGTTGGTGAAAATCGAGTTCTATGGAAAACCCCCGGTACTGACAAAAATAACCGACTTGGTATAACATTGCATCTCAAACCTTTTTAGCATTACAAGAACTGCATTGCGTTGCGAGACTTGCAGCTTTTTACATGTAATGTTTTTGGTGCGGTTACCTTTACTTTCCCGAATTTCATTTGCCCGAATTTCACTTGCTATATCAACGTTTGCCATAAAATATATAGAACCTTGCTGTTTTCAGTTTTTTTTTTTCTGTGAATCTTGTTTTCTGTATCGCTTACTGTTTCTGGTGTACAATAAAGAGTCTTTGTATTGTATTGTATTGTATCATATGTAGTTCACAGCACTTGCATAACATTTTGTTATATTTAGCCTGGACATACCGACACCTCCTACGTATACTGGTATAAGTGCAAAATTGCGATTTTACAGGAGAGCTGTACAAAGCTTCCTTAGTTCGTAACTTTCTTGTCTTTACAGATAATTTTACAAAATTTTGGATTGGTAGTAAGGAAAGTCCTTTACTTTAGTCTACATTAATGGAACTTTGAAATTAATGGTAGTTTTTGAGAAAATGGCAGATACACTTGTGTACGCGTATTTGACATGTTGTAGTTGTGTGGTATACTGAGCTAAGTACCACTTGCCCCAGTATACGGCGAAACTAATTAATTATTAAAATGTAATATATTTTTGTTGTATACATAGATAATTACATGACGTATTCATAAGGATTGAAAATAAAAAGGAACTACTTGTTTTTTTGCCCGTCATCATTACTTTATTGACATATATGTCACTTGTACCAATATACACTTGAATTGATATCACTCGTACCACTATACAGTTTATTATATTTTAAGTTTGCAGTGCAAAAATGCTTAAAATGGAATAAAAAAGAAGTGTGAATTCGAATGATTTATGCAATTCTTTAATTCTGCTAGAAAATTGTATACAGTTTTATAATAATCATACACTTTGCTTTTCCTTATGTCGACTAATAAAATAAAATAAATATCGAACCATGGTAAGTAATTAAAAACAAGTTTGTAACATAATAAGCGTATTGTTATTAAGTAACAATACATGTTAAGAATGATGATGTGTTGCCGATGATATAGTCATAATGCCGGAGTCGCACGAGGAGCTCAGTACTATGCTTAGTGACCTCAGTATCGTCTCCCAACAGGTGGGTCTTAAGATGAACATGGACAAGACTAAAATCATGTCAAATGTCCATGTCACACCCGTGCCCGTTACCGTTGGGAACGATGCACTCGAAGTTGTTGACCACTATGTCACTATGTTTACCTTGGACAAATTGTCCAATTGGGTAGGTCCAACTTTGAAAAAGAGGTCGCCCGAAGAATCCAACTCGGATGGGCAGCGTTCGGGAAACTTCGTGATGTCTTCTCGTCCAATAATCCACAGTGCCTGAAGACTAGAGTCTTCGACCAGTGTATGTTGCCAGTGATGACTTATGGCGCTGAGACGTGGTCCTTGGCTGTTGGCCTCTTAGAGAGTCTCAGAGTCACGCAACGAGCTATGGAGAGAGCTATGCTTGGAGTTTCTTTGCACGATAGAATCCGGAATGCGGAAGTTCGTCGAAGAACTAAAGTCACTGACATAGCTGGAAAAATATGCAAATTGAAGTGGCAATGAGCAGGCCACATCGCTCGAAGAACAGTTAACCGTTGGGGGAGAAAAGTCCTTGAGTGGCAACCACGAACCGGAAGACGAAGCGTTGGCAGACCTTCCACCAGGTGGACTGACCATATCGTGAGAGTTACGGGAAACCGGTGGATGCAAGTGGCGAGTTGTCGTTCATTGTGGCGTTCTACGTTCTTCGGTCTTTCGGCTGATGATGATGATGATGACATGTTAAGAATAGTCTTATTGATTACTTACTTTTGTACCTTGTCACTTTGACGTCATGTTTGGAAAGCCATACGAAATTATGTAACGACTGAAAGCGACAAGGTACAAAAGTGATCACTTATTTTTGACGTTAACTTTATCTAACAACTATTATAAAAATATATAAATGACACCTTGCTATCTATAAAAATTTATCACAATAGCTAATATTAAGCACTGGCCCTTAATTTACTTCAATAAGGTGACATTATTGATACACTCAACAAAACTTCATCCCGTAAAGATTCGGCTCTTGGCGGCAGCGGTGAAACTAAAAATATACATTTTAACTAACGATTTATTCACGTAAACCAGTATATGCGGGTAAATAATATTTTATGAATGAGAATTTTAATTTTTAACGTAATATGATAAGCCTTATTAAACTATTTACTGCTCGAATCACGGCTTTGTGGTTCATTTAAAACCATTGAAACTATATTTCTCCCTCTCTCCTGCTTCATTTTGCAATGATATTACTTATTTTACATTAAATTACAAGTAAAATACAATAACAATCATTTAGTTAACATAATATAGACTTAATTGTGCATGTAGCCTCATCAACTATCGTTTAAGCTCACTGAGACAACGTCCAAATGCATCGATGGCGAGCATGCATACTGAGGCAACTGTCCGCTACACCACACGAGCACCGCCCCTCCACAATATCTGTGCCGTGTATATAGGTGCAAGCGACCTGCCTCAGTATACGTCGTACCGATTGACAAAAGGGTGTTAGATGCAATCATATACGTTACTTTATTTCCGAAACTAATACGAATATTCGTACGAAATTTCTGTGGGAGGTAGATTTTAGTATTTTAGTAATAAATCTGCAAAGAACCGAAAATCCCAAAATTGTCAGTTGTATCAGTATACGTAGGAGGTATCGATACTTTCATGAGTTGCGATCAGTTAATGGAACATAACAATTAGAGAAATGTATGAAATAAAAAAAAACATAACAGCATATTCAGATTAGTCAGCATGAGCAGGTCTAAAACTACAAGAAATACAAAAATCTGATTCTACAAACCATGTCATCCATTGATCCAAGTTACAAGAAAAACGGTTTACATAGATAAAAAAAAAAACTTGTACTCAGTTTGGGAAACGAACCCGATCATAAGCAATAAATGTTGCTATGAAACATGATTTTGAACATGAAACTACCATGAGACTCACTCATATTAAATGATATTGTAACGGATAATTCACTTCTTAACTACAAAATAGTCCGAAACATGTCAAGCTAAACTAGATTTAAGACGTGAGTTATCCGTTACCATATCATTTAATATGAAACATGATATCTAAAATGAATAAGTTGCGCTGTATTTCATATTTTTTATCCTTTAATTGCATTGAGTAAAGTAAACTCTTTTTTTTCAACTCCTTCAGGTCCGTAAAATCGTCTCCACGAATGCGGATTATAATTATTCTCAGTAGGTGGTTCAGCAGTAATTTGGCAGTAAGTTGGCAATTAAGCAAAAAAAAAAAGAGAATTTCACAGTATGAAAAGAAAACAACTAAAGGAACTACTGCGAGTAATCCACGAATGATTTAACTCTTCACAGGTGCTTGTTTCAGACACTATTTTCACTTATTTGATGCCATTTGGGAAGTTTTATTTTCTACGATAGTACCTATAATCAGCGGTACAAAATTTGGCCCTCTTTACATAAAAAAGGCCAGATTTTTCGCCACTCAGTAGGTATATTATTGATCTATGATTTTAGCTATCAATCATACACCAACAATCAATAACTTATTTCAAAAAGTTTTATTTTTCAATACGAGGGGGCATTCAATTCCCGAACTGACTATACTCGTAATGTGTAGTTCTTCTTTATGGATGCAGCCTTTGTCATTTCTAAACTAGATGATACATTTCCCAGGAATCGACCCTCGTATGTCCTACGAGTTATAATTACAGACTTGCCCTTACGGTCCGATACAGAAGTGCCACACTGTACACGATTTCCAAATTTCGAAGATAAGAAGAAGAATCGAGGATTAATATCAAGATTCACACACACATTTTCCGAACGCGGTTCCAGATACAAGTGTCCAAAACACAACACTGCGTGTTTACCTTAAAAATAAGGTACAAATTTATTTCTGAAGAGATTTAACCCTTTTGTTGGCAAAAAAATAAAATTGAAATATTGGGAATTTTTATATTTTTTCTGAAAGAGTATCAACCCTAAGACTAGGAAAAAATGTAAAAAAAAATATTTAGATTATTTTTTTGGAAATATCATATGTATCTCACAAGATACATTGCCAGGAATACCCACATTATTGGTTGTGACTGCAATGTATCTCAGAAGATACATTGCCAGGAATGTGTAAGTAAAACGCAGATAAAGAAATGAACACTTTACTCAGGCATTTCAATAAATTAAACATATATTTAACATTTTGTGAACCTACTTACTTGGAATGGAACATTACAAAACAATTACGTTTAGGCATTAAGCACAAATTCAATTTACATTTAGAGCAGTGTATAGTTGTTTGCCCATTTTTGCACAACTTACATCTCCCTTTTTTGCCAAAAAGAGGGAAATGACCAAACTGATCCAGTCTTACGTCGTCGGTGGGTCTGGGAACCAGAGGAGCTTTAACAATTTTTGAGGGTGTAGGACCAACAACATCTTTTGTAGATATCGATGACTGACGATCGCACCTCAACAAGCCCTGCACTACATGGTAACGGAACTGTTTCAGCGACAAGCTCTTGCTATTTTCGTCAGTTCTGTCCCTGCGGTATAAAATCCAACTATTGGTAAGGCACATGTCAAGTATTTGTGACACTAAAGGTAAATACCAGCGATGACTTTTGATCTCAGTTCGGTTAAGTGCTATTAGCATATCCGCAAGATCGACGCCACCCATGTGCGCATTATACTGTTTTATGATCTCGGGACATGGCACTGTCGTTCTCTGTTTTACATTTTTATCGTAACGCTGTATTGTACCCAAAGGATGTGCATCGACGAAACTACTGGCAGTAGTTACACATTTGTTGTCAAACCACTTGACAATGCACACCTTGTTTGTATTGCAGACTACTTGCGAGTGTGACCCTCTTGTCTTTTTTTTCAGGGCCTTATCCGTCATTAATTTGGTTTCTGCACCCCTTAGCCTGTTTGAGCGAATTGTCCCTAGAGAAAATATTCCCAATTCTTGCCGTAGGTAGCATATCAGCTCTAGGCTTGTAAAAAAGTTGTCGAAATATACAACTGAGCAGGCTGGGTCCGGAATACTTTTGCAGAGGGCTATCACAACCTTAGCTCCTAATCCCAAACTTGACTCTACTGGAGTCAACTCGTTGTATCTAAATGTATCGTCACCAGCGTAAGGAATAAAATCGTAAACAAATCCAGTTACACCGGCCCGCACAAATACTTTGAATCCCCACTTTTTGGGTTTATTTTTTACGTATTGTTTACGATTTCCCTCTTTTTTTCCTTTGTACGGCACCATCATTTCATCAATGCTAAATCTTAATTCGTGGGAGGTTTGCAAGAATTTTTCTCTCACCATCAGAATCAATGGTCTAATTTTGAAATAACGGTCACCGTCGTCTAACAAATTGTTATTGAAATGAATGAATCGACGAATCAATTGTAATTTTTTTAACGGCATCACATCGGCAATAGCTGAGTATCGATATTCATGCGACCAATAGTCGGTAAATGCTGGTAAGTTGACTATGCCCATGAGTAGATTGATAGCGATGAAATCTTTTATATCATCTGCAGTGACATTCAACGGCTTTCCAGTCACTTGGGTGGAATATAAGTTTGTTTCATCAACGATCATGTTTACGATGTCATCGGAAAAAAAACATTCTGAAATATTGCAGCGGAGTCTTGACTGTGTCATTGGCAGGCAAATCTTTATCTGTAATTTCGGCACGGTGTGAAAATTTTTTGTTCTCCCATTTGAAATTTAGTGGTTTTCTTTTTATAACAACGGGTCTTTGTTGTAATCTTTTCGGAAGCAATCGAGGCCTTCTGGATCGCGTAGATGTAACCTGTGGGGCTGGTGATCCTGTTGAAGATGTAGCTGATCGGATTGAAGGTGATGGTAGGGGCTGTTCGAAACTGCGAGTGATCGTGAAATGCCGTAGTTGTTTGTTTTCTCTTGGAGTTAGTGGTGATGGGATCGGAGCAATCGGGGAAAGCGGTGATGCAGGTGCTATTAGCGGCAATTGTATTGGTGCACTTGGCGTAATTGGCGATGGTGTTGGTGCCATTGGAGTAGGTGGTGATGGTATGGGTGCAATCGGTGAAAGCGGAGATTGAATTTTTGCAATTGAAGAAGAAACCGACAGCATTGGTGCAGTAATTTCTTTAAAGCCAGGTATATCATCGTCTGATAGAATATGCAAATTCTCGAACGAAGAGGGTAATGATGGAGCTGAGGAACTGTCATCACTATCATCCTTGTCGAGTTTTGAGGGAACAGGTGGAATTTCTGATTCTGAATCAGATGATTCCTCGATATCTGACTTCATCCCTCGTTTTGGGACTAAAGCCAGTATTTTTTTGGCTCTGTAAAAAGATGGCCGTGCACCTCCCTAAAATAAAAAATAAACACGCATATAACATGCAAAGCAAAGAACCAATGCATAAATTGAACCCAACTTTTAGAAGACCTGTTGTTTTAGAAATAATGCGTTATAACATACATAAAACGAATAAACCACACACTCCACGAACTGGGCACCGTATACTTTAAGATATGTTACAAGGAGACCAAAAATTGCTATGAAGCTGGCAATGTATCCCACAGGATACGCAGTGCAAAAATGAAAAAAATCCATGAACCAAGCACTGTGCATTTTGAGATACATAACTTTTGAAGGTTAGTTAGGCACGTAAGATATTAGTTATTTGTTACATACTTTATTCCTCGCAAACAAAAATATTATAAGGCGTATAAAAACAGTCACCTTTTATTTAAAAAATGTCCAATCAATGTAAAAAACAGGTTTTCTTACCTTCTTGCGCGTGAGCATGTCGAAACCGGTTATTCTCAATGCGATGACGTCTCGGTAGTGTTGCCAACTTATTGCAAATGGCCGTTTATACGTTCAGAAATATATACAGAAAATGATATTATGGAAGTGTTCACGTTTACTACAAAAACTTAAGCGTAATAATTTTTTGAAGTTAATTGTATCTTACAAGATACGTTGTCTAGAAAAGGGTTAAAACATGATTACATATGCTATTTAAAATGCAGCAAACTTTAAGATTTATTACTGGCAAATATTTAAAAAAGTCCTACCATGCTTTAATTGCTTATAGCTCCAAGTCCAAAATAATTTCGAAAGGAATTATGTGAGTGAAGTTAGCACCGCCATTTCGGAAATTCGAAAAACAAATGGTTGTGTTAGGGTTGTGCTAGCTTGAGGGAAAATTCGACCTGACTTTTTGGCTCGCTTCTTGGTTTTGCTCGAATTTTGTCCTTGCCGGTACGTTTTCGCTGTTTCTTTTGTACTCATCGCCTTCTGCTTGAGTTTCTCAACATTTTGGTTCTTTTCCTGTGTCTCTAGCTTCTCTAGAACACCCAAAATTAATTTTTGAAATTGGGGCCCAAAACGCTTCACGTTTTGCGGTTGCAATTTCGAAAACACAAGTTTCCGTTTCTTTTTCTAAATTTTGTAATAAATTTTTGGCTTAGTTTTTGTAAATTCTTTTTGTTGGGGACTATTCTCCAATAGTAGCACTATCCACTCCCGTTTGCAAAATAATTTTCGAACTTACCATTCGGAATTTATTTGGTGAAACGTGGATTGCTATTATTTTCCAATAGGCGCAATAATTATTTTTCATAAGTTTGTCGGGAACTTTGAAAAAAATTTGTGCCTAATCCACAACGGTCCAAGATTTCATAATTAGTGTGTTGGATAGGAGGTCGTTTGCGCCGCCTAACGGCACCTCGCACCAACTCCTAGCTATCATAGTCTCGTGGGAACTCGGCGAAAACTATCAACTTTTTGATAAGTTGGTAATTTTGGCCGGTTCGCACTTGACCGTTTTGAGTTAGTGGTAAGGGAGGTTCTTATAGGCGGGGGGGGGGGGGTAAAAGGGCCGGGGAGGGCTCCGTGGGTGCTCCATTTTTTGTAATCCCACTAAAGGGGGGATAGTTATGGGGAAAGACAGTTCTGGGAAGGGGGTTGGCTCCAACCCCCAGAAGAACCTGTCTTTGGGGGGGGTGACTAAGGGGGGAGGGAAGACCAGCTCGCTAGGTAACCCTGCGCGTCGTGAGCGCGCTGCCCCCAATGGTGGTTCCCGCAAAGGAAATTTTTCAGTCGACGCCGGCACTTACCGGCTCGACTTTCCAGTGCTCCGTTCCCACTCGAAGGGAAACGTGAGGACTGCAAAGGGGCTGGAGGGAGAGGGCAGCTGCAATAACAAGCAGAGCTCTGACTTGCCTGTGCACATGTCGGACGCATCCGACTCTGAGGAGGAGGATGCACCATTTTCCCGAACGATGGTTAAGGCGGAACGGCCAGAGGTGTTCCTTGGGGACTCCCCAAATGGGAGTCTCTCGAGGAAACGGCCAACGAGCCCGGTGTCCGAGGAGCCTGTCGCGCCCAAAGTCGGCACCTCGCGCAGGGGTGACAAGCGCCCTGTGACGCACAGTCACTTCCTGTCTGCGGCTGAAAGCTCGCTCGCGGAGCGAAACGATGACGCCACCAACGAGGACTCTGATGAAGGCCAGGCCTACTGCCCGAGTTATCGTGACCTAGAAGAGGCTCATGAGAGCAATAGAGACGAGGTGCCGTACACACCCCAGGCACAAACCAAGGAGACCCTGGCAGCGAAAGCACTTTTACATATGGCCACTATCCAGGCCCAAGTAAAAAAGAGTCGGCACATAAAGGGCACCACTTGGGGCGCCATTAACGCTGCCGCCGCTAAGGTGATTGACGCAGTCGAGGCGCTGCATACGATCACTCCGGCCGAAGAGCATCGCCGTCTCCGTGCGGATAATGACCGGCTCGCTAGAGAGCTGGACATTGTCCGCGCGGAATTGAGAGCCTTCAAAGTGGCCTTTGAAGAGTCGCGGGCAGGTCCTGCCAAGGCGGACAAGGAGTCAGCGGGTGCTGACCTCAGAGAGGTCATTGCGTCCGGCAGCAGGGAGGGTCGATTGTGGACCTAACGTTCACAACCCCTGCTGTCGGCGCACGTGTCAGTCAGTGGCGCGTTATGGAGGAAGTGGAGACCCTGTCTGACCACCTCTACATCAGGTGCAGGGTCTCCAAAGCGCCCCTTATGCCCCAGGCGCGGGCAGCTGCCGGCAGGCGCGGGGAATTCCCAAGATGGGTTTTGTCTCGCCTCGACCGAGACCGGGCGGAAGAGGCTGCGGTCGTCCAGTCATGGTGCGCTGACCCACCTCAGACATTGGGGGTCGAAGAAAGAGCCGTCAGGTTCCGCCAGGATCTGACGGCTGTCTGTGACGCAGGCATGCCTCGGGCGAAACCTTTCGTCCCAAGAGAGGGGGTGTATTGGTGGTCGCAGGATCTTGCGGCCCTGCGAGCCGCCAGTGACGCTGCTCGGCGTGATTTCACCCAGGTGTCGGAGGCGGCGGACTCGCGTGCCTGGTGAGGAAGATCGCCTGCTCGAGGCCCTCCGAGGCGCCAAAAAGGCTTTCTCGGCGGCCATCGCCCAAGCCAAGGACGCTGCATACACGCAGTTCCTGGCCGCGTTGGACGCCAATCCGTGGGGGCGCCCCTACCGCATGGTGCGGGCGAAACTAAAGGTGGCCCCCTCTACGAAGGAGTTTGAGCCAGCGGTCCTAAGTTCGGTGGTGGAGGGCTTATTCCCGGAAAGCCCTCCATTCGAGCCACCGCAAATGGCAGCCCCAATAGCGGAGGAAGAGGGACCTGAAGAAGCTCCCCCAGTAACGGGGGAGGAAATGTTCAGGGCGGTCAGCCGGCTAAAGCAGTACCGCAAAGCACCGGGACCGGACGGGGTGCCGGGTAGGATCCTGCCCATTGCCCTTAAGCACCTGGGGGACCGACTCTGCACGCTATTTGACGACTGTCTGACTGCAGGGCGCTTCCCGAGGTGCTGGAAGGAGGGACGCCTCGTCCTGTTGCGGAAAGAGGGCCGCCCGGTGGACTCCCCTTCCGGACATCGGCCGCTGGTGATGCTGGACGAGACGGGCAAGCTCCTCGAGCGCATAATTGCTGGCCGTATCGCCCAGCATCTTTCGGAGGTGGGCCCGGGCCTCTCGGAGAATCAATTCGGGTTTCGGGTGGGGCGATCTACACTGGACGCCCTATCCACCCTGAAGGGGTTCTCCGAGGACGCGGCAAGGAGGGGGCAGGGGGCCATGGCGGTGTCGCTCGACATCGTCAACGCTTTCGGCTCCCTTCCTTTCGGAGTGTTGGAGGAGGCGCTCCGATTCCACGGCGTGCCCCTCTACCTGCAGAGGATAGTAGGGCACTACCTGGTAGAACGGGTAGTGCTCTACACCGGGAGGGGGGGAGTAAGATTGGAGAGGCGGATGACCAGTGGTGTCCCGCAGGGGTCCGTTCTAGGGCCCTTGCTCTGGAACATAGGATACGACTGGGCCATCCGCGGAGAAGTGCTGCCCCGGATGGCGGTCATCTGTTACGCGGATGACACACTGGTGGCTGTCCGGGGCACCACTTATGAGGACGTCAAGCGCAGGGCTGAGATGGGGGCTGAGCTGATCGTGCGGCGCATCGAAGCTCTGGGACTGAAAGTGTCGCTGCCCAAAACTGAAGCCCTGTGCTTCCGAGGGCCCAGATGGAGGCTCCCGTGAGGAGCGCACCTCCGTGTGGGCAACGAGGCCGTGGCCGTGAAGGCCCATATAAAATATTTGGGCCTTCACCTCGACGGGAAGTGGGACTTCGGGGAGCATTTTCGCCACATGGCTCCCCGACTAGTAGGTGCGGCAGGAGCCTTGGGCCGGCTCCTGCCAAACATAGGAGGACCTGACGTCCCCTGTAGACGATTGTTTACTGGGGTTATAAAGAGCATGGCCCTCTACGGGGCCCCAATATGGGCGGATTCCCTCACCGCCACTAACAAAGCCCTTCTTAGGAAGCCCCAGAGGGTAATGGCGGTGAGGATGTGCCGCGCCTACCGCACGGTGGGCTGGGCAGCGGCCGGCGCTTTGGCTGGCACCCCTCCCTGGGAGATCGAGGCAGTGGTGCTGGCTGAAGCGTATCGGGATCGAGTGGAGAGGAGGGCCCGGGGTCATACCCTCGCCCCACAAGAACTGGCCCATGCGCGAGGGCTGCAAAAGGCAGAGGTGATCGTGCGGTGGTCAAACGAGCTAGCGGAGGCGCAGTATGGCCTCCGCACGACACAAGCCATCCGACCAGTGTTGGCGGAATGGGTCGGAAGGGAGCATGGCTCCTTAACTTTCCGCCTTGTGCAGATACTGTCCGGACACGGTTGCTTCGGGCGGTATCTGCACAGGGTTGCCGGAAGGGAGGAGACGGCGTCGTGCCACGAGTGCGGCGCTGACGAAGACACGGCACAGCACACCCTAGAGGTGTGCGCCGCCTGGACTACGCAGCGCCGCACCCTGGTGGCGACGATCGGCGGCGATCTCTCGCTTCCCAGCGTCGTCAATGCCATGCTGAGAAGCGAGAGTTCTTGGGAGGCCGTAGCCACCTTCTGCGAGGACGTAATGTCGCAGAAGGAGGAAAGGGAGCGGGAGCATGAGAACGATCCCCTTGCGCACCCGCTCCGGCGCAGACGGATGGGGAGGAGAAGACAGCAGTATGCTGCTCTCCGCCCCTAGTGGTGCCAGTCGGCGGGGGATGGGGATCCCCTGCTGGCCGTTATGGACCACGAGTCTAGGGGGAGGACTAAGTATTCCTGGTTCCCCCCCCTCTTGGCGCGGAAGCCCCGGCATAGGCTGGGGCGGCCAGCGGATGTCGTGGTGTCACTCAATGCTCCCATGGCATCCGCAAATGGCAAGAGAAGGAATACCGGTAGGTTTTTAGTGGGTATGCCTCCCCCCCTTCTTCCGCTAGTGGAAGGAGGTTACGGGGGAGGTGAGTCCTACATAACTTCCACGCTGCCCCCACAGCGCGGTCGTGTGCATGAAGCATTTTCCTACCGTAAAAAAAAAAAAAAAAAAGGTTGTGCTAGCTTGAGGGAAAATTCGACCTGACTTTTTGGCTCGCTTCTTGGTTTTGCTCGAATTTTGTCCTTGCCGGTGCGTTTTTGCTATTTCTTTTGTATTCATCGCCTTTTGCTTGAGTTGCTCGACATTTTGGTTCTTTTTTTGTGTCTCTAGCTTCTCTAGAACACCCAAAATTAATTTTTGAAATTGGGGCCCAAAACGCTTCACGTTTTGCGGTTGCATTTTCGAAAACAAAAGTTTCCGTTTCTTTTTCTAAATTTCGTAATTAATTTTTGGCTTAGTTTTTGTAAATTATTTTTGTTGGGGACTACTCTCCAATAGTAGCACTATCCACTCACGTTTGCCAAATAATTTTCGAACTTACCATTCGGAAGTTATTTGGTGAAACGAGGATTGCTATTATTTTCCAATAGGCGCAATAATCATTTTTCATAAGTTTGTCGGGAAATTTGAAAAATTATTGTGCCTAAACCACAACGGTCCGGGATTTTATAGTTAGTGGGTTGGATAGGAGGTAGTTTGCGCCGCCTAACGGCACCTAGCACCAACTCCTAGCTATCTTAGTCTCGTGGGAACTTGGCAAAAACTACCAACTTTTTGATAAGTTGGTAATTTTGGCCGGTTCGCACTTGACCGTTTTGAGTTAGGTTTTGCCCTTCTGGCAAAACCAACTTGGTAAGGGGGGGTTTTTATAGGCGGGGGGGATAAAAGGGCCGAGGAGGGCTCCGTGGGTGCTCCATTTTTTGGAATCCCACTAAAGGGGGGATAGTTATGGGGAAAGACAGTTCTGGGAAGGGGGTTGGCTCCAACCCCCAGAAGGACCTGTCTTTGGGGGGGGGGTGAATAAGGGGGGAGGGAAGACCAGCTCGCTGGGTAACCCTGCGCGTCGCGAGCGCACTGCCCCCAGTGGTGGTTCCCGCAAGGGGAATTTTTCGGTCGACGCCGGCACTTACCGGCTCGACTTTCCAGTGCTCCGTTCCCACTCGAAGGGAAACGTGAGGGCTGCAAAGGGACTGGAGGGGAAGGGCAGCTGCAATAGCAAGCAGAGCCCTAACATGCCTGTGCACATGTCGGACGCATCCGACTCTGATGAGGAGGATGCACTATTGTCCCGAACGTTGGTTAAGGCGGACCGGCCAGAGGTGTTCCTTGGGGACTCCCTAAATGGGAGTCTCTCGAGGAAACGGCCAACGAGCCCGGTGTCTGAGGAGCCTGTGGCACCCAAAGTTGGCACCTCGCGCAGGGGTGACAAGCGCCCTGTGACGCACAGTCACTTCCTGTCTACGGCTGAAACCTCGCTCGCGGAGCGAAACGCTGACGCCCCTAATGAGGACTCGGACGAAGGGCAGGCCTACTGCCCGAGTTATCGTGACTTAGGAGGGGCTCATGAGAGCAATAGAGACGAGGTGCCGTCCACATCCCAGGCACAGACCAAGGAGACCCTGGCAGCGAAGGCACTCTTGCATATGGCCACTATCCAGGCCCAAGTAAAAAAGAGTCGGCACATAAAGGGCACCACTTGGGGCGCCATTAACGCTGCCGCCGCTAAGGTGATTGACGCAGTCGAGGCGCTGCGTACGATCACTCCGGCTGAAGAGCATCGCCGTCTCCGTGCGGATAATGACCGGCTCGCTAGAGAGCTGGACATTGTCCGCGCGGAATTGAGAGCCTTCAAAGTGGCCTTTGAAGAGTCGCGGGCAGGTCATGCCAAGGCGGACAAGGACTCAGCGGGTCATTGACGAGCTGAGGCGCGATCTTCGGATCTCCTAAGGTGGGATGATTAACGCCCGCTTGGGAGAGCTGGAGGCGCGCCTCCCGCCGGAGCCGGTCCTGAGGCCTCCGCTCGCGGCAGATAGGCGTCAGGAACCGCCTGCTCGTCCAAGAGCACAGCCCAACCTGGCTCTTGGTGCCATGCTGGAGCCGCAACCCTCAGCTCAGCCTAAAAAGGCCACGGCAGGGGCCAAGGCAGGGCAACAGCCCAAAAAGTATACCACTGCCCCCAATTCCCAGCCCCAGCCAGGGAAGGAAGTCACGGGGGCCAAATCCGTGGGGGTTACAAATGGGCCTAACCGGGGCCCACAAACCCAAAGCCAGTCGGCAGGCGGTCCAAGCCACGAGGAAGAGCCGATCTTCAGCGCCACCTTGGGGGCGGAAGCGCCCTGGACCAAGGTTGTAGGCCGAAAGGCAAAGGCGGGGAAGGGGAAAGCCCCGACCCCTGCCCCTGCCCCACTTAAAACGCCACCAACGAAGGCGCTAAAATTGTGACACCCCGCACTGCTGCGGTGGTGCTCACGATTAAGGAGGGAGCCACAATGGCCTATTCTGAGGTTTGGTGAAGGCCAGAACCTCCATCAAACTAGCAGATGTGGGGCTGGAGTCGGTCAAGGTCAGGACGACCATGACCGGCTCGAAAATGCTTGAGGTGGGGGGAGAAAACCCCGAAGCGAGCGCCGACCGCCTTGCAGAAAAGCTTCGGGGGGCCGTGGGCGACTCTGTGGACGTCACCCGACCCACCAAACTTGCCGAATTAAAAATCTCCGGCATGGACGAGACGGTGAGTCGGGAGGAGATTGCGGGAGTCTTGGTGGCAATCGGCCGTTGCACCCCCGAAGTGGTGAAAGTGGGGACGATAAGGGCAGGCCCCTGGGGGCAAGCCTCTGCCCTTATTCGGTTCCCTGCTGTGGCCGCCAAGGCCATTGCCAAAGAGGGCAAAGTGGTCGTGGGGTGGTCTACAGCCACCATAAAGCCGGTGGAGGCCCTGCCCATGTGCTGTTACAAGTGCATGGCGCTGGGCCATACCAGGGCCCTGTGCCCCTCAGAAGCGGATCACGGGGCCAAATGCTTCCGCTGCGGCAAAGAGGGTCATCTGGCGGTGGCTTGCGAAGCCACGCCGAAATGCGCAGTCTGTGCGCAAGCGGGCCGCCCGCACGCACACGTGATGGGGGGAGCAAAGTGCTCTCCCCCCTCGATTAAAAGTAGGACCCCCTCGACCCGGGCCCTACCCAACCGTGGCAGCCAGCTGGCCGGAGAGGAGAACGTAATGCAGGTGTCTTAATGCCAGCACACCTGCATTACGAACTCTTGCAGACGAATGATAACCACTCGGCTCGTGCTCTAGACCTGCTCATGCAGGTCCTAGCCGAGTGGCGCATCGACGTGGCGGTCATTTCTGAGCCCTACCTCGTTCCCACCCAGCCAAACTGGGTTGGGGATACGGAGGGCTTGGTGGGTGTGGTGGTGCCGACTGCAGGCCCGCACCGCCTCTCCTTGAGAGAGAGAGGCGCCGGATATGCGGCAGCCAACTGGGGAGAGGTAGTCATCATTGGTGTCTACTTCTCCCCTAACAGGCCCTTTAGGGAATTTGAGCGTTTCCTGGGGGGCCTGGAGCCGGTAGTGAGGAGAGCATCACCGGCTCAGGTGGTTCTGATGGGGGACTTCAATGCCAAATGTGCGGCTTGGGGCTCCCCTGTCACAGACACGAGAGGGGCACTATTGTGGGACTGGGCCGCTATGGTCGGCCTAGTCCTGCAGAATAAAGGACGCGCTCACACCTGCGTCCGGCAGCAGGGAGGGTCGATTGTGGATCTAACGTTCACAACCCCTGCTGTCGGCGCACGTGTCAATCAGTGGCGCGTTATGGAGGAAGTGGAGACCCTGTCTGACCACCCCTACATCAGGTGCAGGGTCTCCAAAGCGCCCTTTATGCCCCAGGCGCGGGCAGCTGCCTGCAGGCGCGGGGAATTCCCAAGATAGGTTTTGTGTCGCCTCGACCGAGACCGGGCGGAAGAGGCTGCGGTCGTCCAGTCATGGTGCGCTGACCCACCTCAGACATTGGGGGTCGAAGAAAGAGCCGTCAGGTTCCGCCAGGATCTGACGGCTGTCTGTGACGCAGGCATGCCTCGGGCGAAACCTTTCGTCCCAAGAGAGGGGATGTATTGGTGGTCGCAGGATCTTGCGGCCCTGCGAGCCGACAGTGACGGACGGAAGATCGCCTGCTCGAGGCCCTCCGAGGCGCCAAAAAGGCTTTCTCGGCGGTCATCGCCCAAGCCAAGGACGCTGCATACACGCAGTTCCTGGCCGCGTTGGACGCCAATCCGTGGGGGCGCCCCTACCGCATGGTGCGGGCGAAACTAAAGGTGGCCCCCTCTACGAAGGAGTTTGAGCCAGCGGTCCTAAGTTCGGTGGTGAAGGGTTTATTCCCGGAAAGCCCTCCATTCGAGCCACCGCAAATGGCAGCACCAATAGCGGAGGAAGAGGGACCTGAAGAAGCTCCCCCAGTAACGGGAGAGGAAATGTTCAGGGCGGTCAGCCGGTTAAAAAAGTACCGCAAAGCACCGGGACCGGACGGGGTGCCGGGTAGGATCCTGCCCATTGCCCTTAAGTACCTGGGGGACCGACTCTGCACGCTATTTGACGACTGTCTGACTGCAGGGCGCTTCCCGAGGTGCTGGAAGGAGGGACGCCTCGTCCTGTTGCGGAAAGAGGGCCGCCCGGTGGACTGCCCTTCCGGACATCGGCCGCTGGTGATGCTGGACGAGACGGGCAAGCTCCTCGAGCGTATAATTGCTGGCCGTATCGCCCAGCATCTTTCGGAGGTGGGCCCGTCCTCTCGGAGAACCAATTCGGGTTTCGGGTAGGGCGATCCACACTGGACGCCTTATCCACCCTGAAGGGGTTCTCTGAGGACGCGGTCAGGAGGGGGCAGGGGGCCATGGCGGTGTCGCTCGACATCGCCAACGCCTTCGGCTCCCTTCCTTTCGGAGTGTTGAAGGAGGAGCTCCGATTCCACGGCGTGCCCTTCTACCTGCAGAGGATAGTAGGGCACTACCTGGTAGAACGGGTAGTGCTCTACACCGGGAGGGGGGGAGTAAGATTGGAGAGGCGGATGACCAGTGGTGTCCCACAAGGGTCCGTTCTAGGTCCCTTGCTCTGGAATATAGGATACGACTGGGTCATCCGCGGAGAAGTGCTGCCCCGGATGGCGGTCATCTGTTACGCTGATGACACACTGGTGGCTGTCCGGGGCACCACTTATGAGGACGTCAAGCGCACGGCTGAGGTGGGGGCTGAGCTGATCGTGAGGCGCATCGAAGCTCTGGGCCTCAAAGTGTCGCTGCCAAAAACCGAAGCCCTGTGCTTCCGAGGGCCCAGATGGAGGCTCCCGCGAGAAGCGTACCTCCGTGTGGGCAATGAGGCCGTGGCCGTGAAGGCCCATATTAAATATTTGGGCCTTCACCTCGACGGGAAGTGGGACTTCGGGGAGCATTTTCGCCAGATGGCTCCCCGACTAGTGGGTGCGGCGGGAGCCTTGGGCCGGCTCCTGCCAAACATAGGAGGACCTGACGTCCCCTGTAGACGATTGTTTACAGGGGTCATAAAGAGCATGGCCCTCTACGGGGCCCCAATATGGGCGGATTCCCTCACTGCCACTAACAAAGCCCTTCTTAGGAAGCCCCAGAGGGTAATGGCTGTGAGGATGTGCCGCGCCTACCGCACGGTGGGCTGGGCAGCGGCCGGCGCTTTGGCTGGCACCCCTCCCTGGGTGATCAGGAGAAGGCAGAAGGAGGAGAGGGAGCGGGAGCGCGAGAACGATCCCCTTGCGCACCCGCTCCGGCGCAGACGGATGGGGAGGAGAAGACAGCAGTTTGCTGCTCTCCGCCCCTAGTGGTGCCAGTCGGCGGGGGATGGGGATCCCCTGCTGGCTGTTATGGACCACGAGTCTAGGGGGAGGACTAAGTATTCCTGGTCCCCCCCCCTCTTGGCGCGGAAGCCCCGGCATAGGCTGGGGCGGCCAGCGGATGTCGTGGTGTCACTCAATGCTCCCATGGCATCCGCAAATGGCAGGAGAAGGAATACCGGTAGGTTTTTAGTGGGTATGCCTCCCCCCCTTCTTCCGCTAGTGGAAGGAGGTTACGGGGGAGGTGAGTCCCACATAACTTCCGCGCTGTCCCCACAGCGCGGTCGTATGCGTAAAGCATTTTCCTACCGCAAAAAAAAAAAAAAAGGGTTGTGCTAGCTTCGCAGTATGGCCTCCGCACGACACAAGCCATCCGACCAGTGTTGGCGGAATGGGTCGGAAGGGAGCATAGCTCCTTAACTTTCCGCCTTGTGCAGATACTGTCCGGACACGGTTGCTTCGGGCGGTATCTGCACAGGGTTGCCGGAAGGGAGGAGACGGCGTCATGCCACGAGTGCGGCGCTGACGAAGACACGGCACAGCACACCCTAGAGGTGTGCGCCGCCTGGATTACGCAGCGCCGCACCCTGGTGGCGACGAGGCCGTAGCCACCTTCTGCGAGGACGTAATGTCGCAGAAGGAGGAGAGGGAGCGGGAGCGCGAGAACGATCCCCTTGCGCACCCGCTCCGGCGCAGACGGATGGGGAGGAGAAGACAGCAGTTTGCTGCTCTCCGCCCCTAGTGGTGCCAGGCGGCGGGGGATGGGGATCCCCTGCCGGCTGTTATGGACCACGAGTCTAGGGGGAGGACTAAGTATTCCTGATTCCCCCCCTCTTGGCGCGGAAGCCCCGGCATAGGCTGGGGCGGCCAGCGGATTTCGTGGTGTCACTCAATGCTCCCATGGCATCCGCAAATGGCAAGAGAAGGAATACCGGTAGGATTTTAGTGGGTATGCCTCCCCCCCCCTTCTTCCGCTAGTGAAAAGAGGTTACGGGGGAGGTGAGTCCCACATAACTTCCGCGCTGTCCCCACAGCGCGGTCGTATGCGTAAAGCATTTTTCTACCGTAAAAAAAAAAAAAAGGGTTGTGCTAGCTTGAGGGAAAATTAGACCTGACTTTTTGGCTCGCTTCTTGGTTTTGCTCGAATTTTGTCCTTGCCGGTGCGTTTTCGCTGCTTCTTTTGTGCTCATCGCCTTCTGTTTGAGTTACTCGATATTTTGGTTCTTTTCCCGTGTCTCTAGCTTCTCTAGAACACCCAAAATTATTTTTTGAAATTGGGGCCCAAAACGCTTCACGTTTTGCGGTTGCAATTTCGAAAACACAAGTTTTCGTTTCTTTTTCTAAATTTCGTAATTAATTTTTGGCTTAGTTTTTGTAAATTATTTTTGTTGGGGAATATTCGGAAATAGTAACACTATCCACTTCTGTTTGCCAAATAATTTTCGAACTTACCATTCTGAAGTTATTTGGTGAAACGTGGATTGCTATTATTTTCTAATAGGCGCAATAATTATTTTTCATAAGTTTGTCGGGAACTTTGAAAAATTATTGTGCCTAATCCACAACGGTCCGAGATTTGATAGTTAGTGTGTTGGATAGGAGGTAGTTTGCGCCGCCTAACGGCACCTCGCACCAACTCCTACCTATCATAGTCTCGTGCGAACTTGGCGAAAACTATCAACTTTTTGATAAGTTGGTAATTTTGGCCGGTTCGCACTTGACCGTTTTGAGTTAGGTTTTGCCCTTCTGGCAAAACCAACTTGGTAAGGGGGGGGTTTTTATAGGCGGGGGGGTAAAAGGGCCGGGGAGGGCTCCGTGGGTGTTCCATTTTTTGGAATACCACTAAAGGGGGGTTAGTAATGGGGAAAGACAGTTCTGGGAAGCGGGTTGGCTCCAACCCCCAGAAGGACCTGTCTTTGGGGGGGGTGAATAAGGGTGGAGGGAAGACCAGTTCGCTGGGTAACCCTGCGCGTCGTGAGCGCACTGCCCCCAGTGGTGGTTCCCGCAGGGGGAACTTCTCAGTCGACGCCGGCACTTACCGGCTTGACTTTCCGGTACTTCGTTCCCACTCCAAGGGAAACGTGAGGGCCGCAAAGGGGCTGGAGGGGGAGGGCAGCTGCAACAAGCAGATCCCCACCAACCCTGTGCACATGTCGGACGCATCCGACTCTGAGGAGGAGGATGCACGATTATCCCGAACGCTGCTTAAGGCGGACCGTCCAGAGGTGTTCCTTGGGGACTCCCCAAATGGGAGTCTCTCAAGGAAACGGCCGACAAGCACGGTGTCCGAGGGGCCTATCGCACCCAAAGTTGGCACTACGCGCAAGGGCGATAAGCGCCCGTCGACGCATAGCCAGTCTTTGGCTACGGATGAAAGCGGTCTCGTAAATTTCAATTGCAACTAACAGACCGATTAGTTGACGCGTGCGAAGCCGCAGGTAAAATCTAGTATATATATTTATTATTTTTGTTATGGCTAAAGCTAGAACCCTGAATTTTCAGTTACCTATAGGGCCTAATGGACTGAGATATATTATCAATAACATTCAGTTTGAACACGTCGATTAAGAACTATCACATGTTAAAGTTCCTCAGTTTTGTCACTGACATACCTACTAACTGACTTTTGATCATCATAATTCTAAGGTACTTCTAGCAGACCCACAAGCTCCAAATTTTAAACATAGTTAGCTTTTAGCCTACATGGTCACAGAAAAATCCAAAATGTTGCAATTTCAGTCACGTTTCAAAGTTATACAAACTGCACAAGTAAGTTTGTAATCCCATATAAATACTAGCGATTACAAAGTTACACAGCAATGACTTTATTGAACGTAGTCGTATTGTATATGTATTAATGTTGAGTCTTAATACCTGAGTATTAAGGGTTAAAATGAAATTGTTTATCTTACTAATGTAATAAGTACCAAAGTTCGTTTGTTTGTGAATGTGTGTGCGATGCGAGTGGACGCGAGGATGGACGATGGAAATTGGAATACGGATGATGGACAATGGATAATGGTCGATGGACGATGGGTAGAAAATGGACGTTGGACGATGGAGTGTGGAAGATGGACGATGGGCGACGGACGATGGATCATCATCATCACCATCATCATCCCAGCCTATATGCGTTCCACTGCTGGGCACAAGCCTCCTCTCAGAATAAGAGGGCTTGGGCCTTAGTTCCCACGCGAGCCCCGTGCGGACGATGGAGGATGAACGACGGACGACGACGGACGACAGAAAACGACGGACGACGACGGATGCCGGAAGTTAGACGGGCGAAAGACGAACGACCGACGAAAGACGATGGATGACGACGGAAGTTCGACGATGGACGACACACGATGACTGACGAGGGAAGTTCGACGACGGACGATGACGGACAACGGACGATGACAGACGACGGACGACGAGAGACGACGAACGCCGACAGACGACGGACAATGAACGATAGACGATGGCGACGACGGACAAAAGACGACGACCGACGACGGACAAGACAACGGACGACGGATGACGGACGATGACCGACAATCAACGACGGATGATGGAGGGTGGACGATGGACGATGTACGATGGACGACAGATAGTAGACGGACGACGGAAGTTCAACGATGGGTGACGATGGACGACGGACTACGATCGACGACCGACGATGACGACGACGACCGTCGGTACGGACGATGGACTGTAGACGATGAACGAGGATGAACGATGGACGATAACCGAGGATAGACGAGAATGGATGATGGATAGTGGACGAGGATAGACGATGGATGGCACACGATGGACAAGGATGGACGATGGACGATAGTGGACGATGGACGATGAACGAGAATGGACGATGGACGAGAATGGACGATGGACGATAGACGAGGATGGACGATGGACGATGGACAAGGAAGGATGAACAAATGAAGATAGTAATGCGTTATTACAAGAAGTAGTACCCGAAAAAAAAAGAACTGCCTACAAAAAGTGATGAGATCCCACCAAAAACATTACATGTAAAAAGCTGCAAGTCTCGCAACGCAATGCAGTTCTTGTAATGCTAAAAAGGTTTGAGATGCAATGTTATACCAAGTCGGTTGTTTTTGTCAGTAGGTGCCGGGGGGTTTCCATAGAACTCGATTTTCACCAACTTGCTTATTTTAAAACCATAGAAAAATACAGTTTATAGTTTTCAAATAAAGAGTAAACCAAATTATTTTTCAAACACATAATGACTTGGCCATCGCACTCAACCTTTAATCATTCTTGTATTATGTGTATCACTCAAACTGCGAGGCTGGGGCTAGCGCTATCTTTAATTAGAATTACTTTATAGCTGACGTTGATGATTATAATTCTTATGTCATTACGAGTATGTAGCCTTGCGATGGCCAAGTCATTTATGTGTTTAAAAAATAATTTGGTTTACTCTTTATTTGAAAACTATATAATTGTATTTCTCTATGGTTTTAAAATAAGCAAGTTGGTGAAAATCGAGTTCTATGGAAACCCCCCGGTACCTACCGACAAAAATAACCGACTTGGTATAACATTGCATCTCAAACCTTTTTAGCATTACAAGAACTGCATTGCGTTGCGAGACTTGCAGCTTTTTACATGTAATGTTTTTGGTGGGATACGATTTACATAATTAATGTGGCGATCTGTGAACTCAACACAATTAGCCACTTCTTGTCTTTTCGTGTCTCTGTCATCAACTGAGGAATACTCCACTGAGCATCCCTTCAAGTACTGTCATTGAACCTGCTAAGTAGAGCAGGGACACTGTGTTTCTTCAATCTGTTGTAGTGCATGCTTCCTGTGGCTTTCAGTTTTGTTACCAATTGATTTATGTGATTAGATAATCTGGTTTGATACGATTTGCTATATTTTACAATTTCCTGCTTAATTGTGCTGATATTTTAAGTCCAAGTGAATTAGCTTCTATCTTATGTAAAAAGGTATTTTCAGCATTGTTCTCAATATTTTATTCTGAAATCTTTGTAGTATTTCAATACTACTGTTGCTCGCCGTTCCCCATAGTTGTATTCCGTAGGTCCAAACGGGTTTCAGGATTGTTTTATATAGAGTGATTTTGCTGTCCATTGACAGTCTAGATTTACCCCCTGTCAGCCAGTACATTTCCTTTATCCTTGTATCAAGTTGTTTGCGTTTAGTCCTAATATGTTTCTGCCATGTAAGTCGACGATCTAGGTGGATACCTAAGTATTTGGTTGACTTTGCTTGGGGTATTTCTTTGTCATATAGTTTGATCGCTGGGCATGTTTGTCTTCTAAGTGTGAAAGTTACGTGGACAGATTTATCTTGGTTTGCTTTAATGCGCCATTTTTCAACCAACTGTAGGTGTGCTTGTACATTTGCAGATGTAGCATTGGGCGTTTCATTGACTGATAGTATAGCAGTGTCGTCTGCATAAGTTGCTGTGATGTTTGTTTCAAATGTGGGTAGGTCTGCTGTGTAAATCAAATACAAAACTGGCCCCAAGATGCTTCCCTGTGGTACTCCAGACTGTGCTTGAAAGAGTTGTGATGTTGCAATATTGTATTTAACTTCAATACATCGCATGGATAGATATGATTTCATTAGGAGATAGAAGGAGTGTGGTAGCATTGTTTTGATTTTCAATAACAATCCTGCGTGCCAGACTTTGTCAAATGCTTTTGAAATATCTAGGAATACAGCAGAACAGTACTGTTTATTTTCCAGTGCCCCGCTAATCACATCAGTAAGTCGATGTACTATAGGCCACAAAAGTGGATGGACAATGCCAAAACATAATCGTCTGACGCGAGAAACGGCGCCATCTATGTGTTCGATGTGTATTAGCGGAATTCACTTATTTACTAACTTGTTAGTTTACCAAAATCCCGCTAGATGGCGCTAGTTTGTTGATTTTTTAAGGGTTCAAAAAATATTTATTTTATTTTCATGTTAGAAAGACAAATTTCAACATCCTACTGCCCATTACACATTTTGTAATTGTGTGTATAATCATTCACTTCAACTCTCGTGGCCAGCTAAACATGTGTCCCTGCCAGCTGCCAGGGTGGGACACCGTGGGATGCTACCTTCGTGTAACGACATTTCTGTCTCTTTCGTATTGTGCGAAAGTGTGTGAGAGGGAGAATATTATTGTTTTCTTTACAGAGACCCATAATATGTTGCTTGTTTTTATCATCGAAACATCGACTTTACTAATCTCCAAGCAGTAAATTTACAAAAACAAAAACTCAATATCGTCGCCTAATAGGATTTGAACTCGCGACATATGATTCTGTCGGAGCACTCTCAAACCACTCAGCCACTGATCTGTTATTTGAAGTCATGAAAATTGGATCTATAACTCTGGTCGCCTTAAAATTAATCGGTAAGTCATATTTTACGAAACTTAAAGAAGGTAGACTGAAGATCTTCAAACTAACAGCCTAACAGGCTGTTTTTATTACTTTGTTTTAAACTTTGCTACCTACTTGTTCAGCTGTTCCTACTTCTCTTTCCATTGTCTCTTTCAAGTTGAATCTGCTTACTATCGTAGTTATTCTTTAAAATGATTAGTTTTCAATGTTGAAATGATTAAAAGGTGTGATAAAATGAATTTATATAAAGAAGTAAAAAATATTTCAGAAATTTCTAGAGAAACTGGAGTTGATGTGAGTTTTTTTTACGTTTATCCTACCATTTTTTTTTACAACAATTATATTTACATTACATTATTTCATGTTTATTTATATTGTTACAGAAAAAAACAGTTATATTATGGATACGACGATATCAAGACGAATACCTTTTCTGCGGTTTTTGCTGCATCGTCAAAGATCGGTTCGACCACGACTCCTAGATACTATTCGAAACAATACCTACGCGAAACGACGGTGATCTCGTAGTGCCCAACATGGAATCTGGTCGTATAACCGTCAACCATGGGGATGGATGAGTGCCGCTGATCCGGGAGAACTTGTTAAAATACCCAGTCGAGCGAACAGTGGTGATTATGCCAGTTTGCTTCAGGAGACCATGTTGCCCACTGTTAGAATTGTTTATCCAGAAGAACAACTGCCGTGCATAACGTTCATGCAAGATAACTGCTCAATACACCGGTCGCGTATTATGCAAGACTGGTTTGATCAACACAAAAATAATATTAAAGTAGTTTCTTGTCCTGCCAGATAACCGGATTTTAATTTCATTGAAAATATATGGGGTCTTATTGTCCAACGTTGAGATAACTAAAATGAGCGAACTCCGGAAACGTTAGAAGCTCACTGTGTAAAAATATGGGACAATATTCGCGGGTCTAATCTGTGTGAAAATCTAGTTGCATCTATGTGTTCCCGTCTGCAAGCAGTTATCGACAATCATGGTGGTTAAACTAGTTATTAAAATAAAATTGATAGTTTACGTGTAGACCGGGTTATATACTCAAACAATCATGTTATATATAAGTATTATAGAAACCAAAATAATTATCTTTATTAATGATCCTGTAGTATCACTTTGTTACGAAAAGTAATTATTTTATTATTATGAACAAAACATTTAATTACCAATGCCTTAATAGTTTTTTTTGTGAGATAAGTGTGAAAGTTCAATATAATACGACTGTAATCTTATTATAACTGTCAGTAACACACTACAGTGGATCTACGCCATCAATTATTGTTATGTTTAAAACTGGAAAACTTCACTGTTTATATATAATTTATAATAACGCCTACGAGTCTTATGATAACCCGGTCTCACATATATATACTTTCAAATATTTTTTTTTTATTGTGGTCGCTTCAATCCTCTTTCCAGAAACGGAAATGAATACTTAAGCGAATACCTCAATAAAATCTTAAAATACAAATTTTGGTCAAGTGCTAATTAAATAACTAAAAACCTCACACGACACCCCGAAAATATTTTTGTATTTTATTTTAAGTTAGTTGTTTGCGTTTATTTTTGAAAACCTTCATTATTTCTTAAAATAATTTTATCAGTAGTTCTACTTCATTTCTAACTTTATAGTTGTAATTTGTAATACCAGATTTAGAAGAAAGTCAAACTGACAGCCAAACGGCCAGTATTAAATTATCTAAGGTGTATGAAACATTCGTAAAACATTTTTAATTGGCGTATGCATTCGTAATATTTAGACTGGGCACAAACACAACCTGATTTAAAACATCGTGTAATCGATTCTACTCTGGATTCTGAGTAAACTACTTTCTGGTTTTCAGTTATTTAATTAATAATAATATTTAGTATAACATTAATAACAGCACTGCCATATTTAATGAATAGAAATATTTTTTTAGGAATAATTTTTTTTTATGTTTTAAACTTCAAAACGTGTATTATTTTTGTTGCAACCTTATCCTTTTTCAGATTGTTTTTTGTTTCCATGTTAGTTATCTACAAAATTAAAATATAAAGTAATAAATAAAAAAAAAAAAAAAACGAAAACATAATTCTGAATTGTAGGATACGAACTCGGGTTCATTTAAGAATTTTTCTACGCAGCCGATCAACTGAGCTATCGGCACATACCAATATGAGGACAAAATATCAATCATATTCATACCGTGCATTAAGCGCGCCATCTAGTGCATTTGTGGTGAACAACTAACAAAATCGCCGCCTCTCGTGTGCAAGCGATTATAGAACGTAAGGTGTCCATCCACTTATGCAGGGTGTTCTATAGTTCCATGCTTCCCACGAAAACCAAATTGATGAGACGGTATTATATCAGGTAATAGGGGGCGCATTCTGTTAAGGATAATTTTTTCCAGTAATTTACCTGTCACTGATAAAAGACTTATAGGTCTATGTGAGCTCACTTCACTTGGCTTTTTCCCTGGCTTGGGCAACATAATTACTTGTGCAATTTTCCATTGTGCAGGATAGATTGAGAGTCTTAGACATACATTGAAAATGATTGTGAGGAGGACAATTCCTTTCTTCGGTAGTTGTTTTAGTAAGGTAGCATCTATGAGGTCATATCCTGGTGATTTTCCTTCTTTCATTTTCAATATCTCCATGCGTACTTCGTTTGGCGTCGTTAATTTGAGGGGAAAACACATCTGCAGTGGAGAGCTTAGGCTTCTAGTTAGTTCTTCATATTTACCAGGGTCCTTACTAGGATTTGGCTTGAATACTGTTTTCAAGTGTTCCGCAAATGACTTTGCCTTCTCTTGTTCAGATCGAGCCCAGTTGCCACTATTTGATCGGATAGGTGTTATTTGATTTTTGGGTCTCTTTAGTTTTCTGGTAGCTTTCCATAATGAGTGTAAGGTTGGCTAAATACATCTGCAGATTCTCGTTTGTAGATTCATCAATCATTTTTTTTAGCTCCTGTGTTGCCTTGTTAAATTTAGTTTTATCACTTGGGTATCTAGTGTTCTGCCATATTTTCCGTAATTTTCGTTTTTCATTGATTTTGCCCTTTATGAATTTCAGATATCTATGTGGTGTTTCAGTTTTTTCTGGATAGGGTGGTGATGAGTTATTAGCCGCAGTATAAATTAACTGGTTGAACATTTCTATTGCTTTTTCTATTATCCTCATTCGTTTTTAATGGAACTCCGAGCTGTGCCTCTTTTGAAATTACGGTTCTGTATAAATTCCAATTACTTTTATGATTATATAGTTTTTGTGGGTATTAGACAGGAAGTGCTTTGCAATTAATATTAAGTATAACAGGTGTGTGGTCTGAGGATAAGTCTGAAGACTCCTCAACTTTGTAGTGTGTAATGTTTTTAATAATGTAGAAGTCCAGCAAATCAGGTATCTTTTCGATGGCAGCAAAGTAAAAGAAGACATCTACAAAATTGCAATTTTACAGGAGAGCGTATTTAGTGAAAAATAATGATAACTTTGAAACTAATGGACCGATTAACATGAAATTTTCTGTGATATATTAAAATAATGTTGTTTAGCGATTGTAAAACAGATTTTTTTGCTGTAGCATTATTTTACTGAAAAATTGTAGATGTACTTGTTTACTTTGAAAGAGCTTAAACGTAGAGGAAGACATCTGTCAGATATCCGCTTATGCATTGTAATTATTTGTAATGAAAAAAACGCCTATTCCATTATAAATATCGAATAAGCTGTGGTAAGTTAAACTTATAAGAGTATTTAGAGATAATCTAAACGACATGCAACGAGTATTCACCCTTTCTTTGATATTTTTTTGTAGATGTCTCTATTTACTTTGCATTTATCATTTTATTAATACCTATTAAATGAGTTATCTACCACTAAACTTCATGTCTATATATCAAATAAATTCATTTATTTTGATTAAAAAACACGTAAAAAGGGTCAAAAAAGCTAGGTACCCTAAAATAAAAATCAAAACATTCTATTTTTGTATTTTTTTTTTGGATATTCATAATTTTTTGTTTTTTCGTAGTCAAAAAATTAAATTAAAGATATATTAGATATGTATTTAATAAATGAACAGTAGGTAAAAATAAAAAAAATACAAAATAATATAATAATAATATATCAAACAAAACAGTATAAACAATAGAAGGCTTTAATGAATGTGAATAACTGAAAAATTATCATCAATGGCCACATTGATCAGAGGTCCGTCATCGCTAGCGGAAATCTTCTTGAAGTTGTTTAGAAGTAGGTACACATACCTCGGCCAGATTTTGCAGTTTTAGGTAGATACAACTTTGAGATTAGAAGGAGGCCAAGAGGGGAATTCAACTGGGCTGGGCAGCATTCGGAAAATCACGCCGAAGTTTTCTCGTCACTTATACTACCGCAATATCTGAAAACGAATGTTTTTAACCAGTTCGCCTATCCGTCATGAAATAATGACCTGAAACTTGGAAACTTATAGTACGGCTGATCCATCAGTTCAAGGTCGCTCAGCGGGCTATGGAACGAGCTATGCTCGGAGTTTCTCTGAAGGATAAAATCCGCAATGAAACTATCCAACACAGAACAGAACTAAGGTCATCGACGTTGCTCAGAGCAAGTTGAAGTGGCGATGTGCTGGTCATACCTATGTGTTGAAGAACCAACAACCGCTGGACTTGTTGAGTGGAGGTCTCGGTAGGCGTAGTTTAAGACGCCCTCCGGTTAGATAGAGGGACGATCTGCGAAAAGCTGCTGCGAAAAACAGGGCGCAATGGTGCTCTGCAAGGTACCCTATGTCCGGCAATGAACTGCTATTGACTGATGATCAATACCAATATCTATACTTTAGAAAAAAACAGATTGCTCGTCATCATCAGTCAAGATCGTCGTCGGGTGTCGTTTCCAAAAAGCGGTAAGATGCAAGAAATAGAAACTTGAGTAGTTTAAGACTACATTAATTCATTTTCTGTGTCCGAATCAGAAAAAAAAACAAGCAATTTAATGAAACCAATGCTAAAAACGTTCATAATATATCTATTTCTTTAAATATTTTAAGAAAAAACAAAACATTTGCTCATAGAAATAAGAAATAATAGATTTTTAGATTGATACATACACAAAAAATATGACGTATAAACGGACAAGTGGCATATGTCCGTGTTTACGTCAAAACAAAATTAATTTACTACGGTTACAATTTCATTACCAGTGCTAATATTTCAACAATTAACACTATAATATAAGTTATATTATATAACATGATTGTATCACGGGTACTAATTTTCGTAGGTATTTTGCATCGTTTTCTTAAAATTTGTCAAATCCGAATGTGGTAGGTGACTGATAACTTTATTGACGTGTCAAGCAGCCTGTCAAAGCGCCGGCGTAAAAGCGGATAAATTCAAATGTCCGTTTCTACGTCGATGTTTTTTTAAAAGCTCGTGCAGATGTCCTCTTTTACGTCTCAAATTTTCTTAATTATTTAGAAATTTGAATTTTTTTTTTAACAGACTTGTAGATATGGTTGAAATAAGTTATTTTTTGTAAAAAAAACTTTTTTGAAAAAATGCAGATATCCGTATCTACTTTGCTGCCATCGTTTTTATCATCGGTCGGCCAATATGTTGGAGAACCATGTGAGACGCTATGGAGATTGAGGTCTTTAACAACGGTGTATAGTTCTCTTCCTCTTGGCAAAGTCAGTCTTGAGCCCCAATGGACATGCTTTGCATTCCAGTCCCCACCACAGATGAACTTATTGCCCAGAGTAGAAAAATAATTCTTAAAATCTTCCCTCTTAGTTACATGTCTAGGCGAACAGTATATTGCTGACAGGGTTATTTCTACAGAGGTGTCTTGTATTTTAATTGAGGTAGCTTGTATTTTGTCAGTAGAATACTCTTCCATCGGATAATGCTTGATATTTTCTTTGATGACTATTGCTGTTCCCCCTTGCGATTTCCCTGAGGGGTGATTTGTTGTGTATATGTTGTAGTTTTTTATTTTTATATGAGATCTAGATCTCATATACTTCTAGAAGTAAACCTAGTTTCAGCTATCAAAGCAATATCTATTCTCTCACTATTTAGAAAGACTTCAAGTTCCTGTCTACGTTCTGTAAGCCCGTTGGCATTCCATGTCACTATTCTAAGATTTAGGGACATTTTGGAATAGATGAGCGATAAGTTGAATCATACGATCCATCATGTTATCTAGCATATTGCTAATTAGTTTTTGAAATCTATCAAGCATTGAGTCTAGTAAGCTAACTAAATTGGCATCATTGATTACAGGGTTATTTTTTGATGCATCACAGGTTGTGTTCCTATCGGTTGCTTTTGCATAAGTGTATTCATATGTATTCATTAATTTTTGTTTGTTGTTCAAATCTTGTTGTTGTTGTGCTGGTTCTTCTTGTTCTTTTGTATCCTTGTCACTTTTTTGTTGTTGTTTATTCTTTATTGGTTATCGTTTTTTAGTATGGAGTTCTTTGTATTGCTGGTATTTTTGCATGGGCACGTATTTGAATATCGAAATTTAAAATATCTAAAGTTAAAATTTCGACGGTCAAAATATCGAAAATCAAAATATCGAATGATCTAAATATCTACTATGATTATATCGACGTCTGGAATTCCTAAAACCGAAATATCGAACGGCTAAAATATCGAAAGTTCAAAATATCTACAACCGGATGATCGATATAATGTTAATATCGAAACACAAAATATCAACCGTCAAAAACCAAATATTAAAATATCGAAAATTGAAATAGCGAAGTATCTTCATATCAAGAAAAATGCATAGAACTCGATTCTGGCACTCGCCGGCCGCTGACGCGGCACGCTCGGCTCGTGCTTGTTTTGGTCACGGTTGAAACTAACCGCTCCTCCTCGCTGCGCTCGTCGTCGCACCTAATTTTTAGATTAGATTGCTTAGTACCCACAGTTTAAAACTGAAGTCTGATTAATTCAATCGTAAAGTTTAGGTGCGACGACGAGCGTAGCGAGGAGGAGTGTGTTAGGTTCAACTATGGCCAAAACAAGCGCGAGCCGAGCGAGCGAAGCGAGCGTGCCGCGGTAGCGGCCGGCGAGTGCCAAAGTTAAATTTCATATCAGTAATCGACTATTGTACCCATCGGTATTATAGACATTCGATATTTAGAATTTCGACCTTAGAATCGTTCGAAATTTCAATTTTCGATATTTTATCCCTCGATATTAGAATTTTCGAAATTTTAGCATTCGATAATCGTACCGTTCGATAATTTATACTTTCGACATTTTGAATTTCGACCTTATAATCGTTCGACATTCTGATTTTCGATATTTTGACCGTCGACGTTTTGACCTTAGATATTTTAAATTTCGATATTCAAATACGTGCCCCTAGAAACACAGGGAAGCTTAAAGTACCATCTTACAGACTGGCTAAAACCAAAAAGTCGTTTTTGGGAAGTCGCATACGTTTTTATAATAAAATTCCAAAAAATATTACTGAAGAAACTGATACAAAATTTAAATCTACTGTCAAAAAGACATTAATATCTAAGGCTTATTATAAAGTTAACGATTATATCATGGACAGGGATATTTGGAAATAATTCCGATCCGCACTAGCGATCCCTTTAAATAGTGAACCTACTGTGTTAAAAATAAAATTGTGTTAAATACTTGTAATGTATAGTACATAGATGTCATTTATAAATATTGTGAATCTGTTTTTAAAAAAAAAAAAAAAAATACCTCGTTGAGTTTCTTGCCGGATTCTTCTCAACAGAGGTTTTTTTCCGAACCGGTGGTAGGTTAAAAAAATGACGTGTAAAAGTGCCCATTGCGGCCTATTTGCTGAATAAATGATTTGACTTTGACTTTACAGCATGTTGCGGCATACGTTTGTACTGCGGTAGCACTGGTACTGTACAGGTGCCACTACATTACAGCATGTTGCGGCATACGTTTGTACTGCAGTAGCACTCGTACTGTACAGGTGCCACTACATTACAGCATGTAGCGGCATACGTTTGTACTGCGGTAGCACTGGTACTGTACAGATGCCGCTACATTACAGCATGTTGCGGCATACGTTTGTACTGCGGTAGCACTGGTACTGAAAAGGAGCCGCTACATTACAGCATGTTGCAGCATACGTCTGTACTGTAGTAGCACTGGTACTGTACAGGTGCCGCTACAGTACAGCATGTTGCAACATACGTTTGTACTGCAGTAGCACTGGTACTGTACAAGTGCCGCTTCAGTACAGCATGTTGCGGCATACATCTGTACTGTAGTGGCACTGGTACTGTACAGGTGCCGCTACAGTACAGCATGTTGCAGCATACGTTTGTACTGCGGTAGCACTGGTACTGTACAGGTGCCGCTACAGTACAGCATGTTGCAGCATACGTTTGTACTGCAGTAGCACTGGTACTGTACAGGTGCCGCTACAGTACAGCATGTTGCAGCATACGTTTGTACTGCGGTAGCACTGGTACTGTACAGGTGCCGCTACAGTACAGCATGTTGCAGCATACGTTCGTACTGCGGTAGCACAGTTACGATACAGGAACAGGCACTTGACAGCATATCGCAGCATACGTTTGTACTACTGTAGTACTTACTATACAGGTGCGGGTACAGAACAGCATGTTGCAGCTTACGTTTGTACTGCTGTAGCACTGGTACTATACAGATGCGGGCACTGAACAGCATGTTGCAGCATACGTTAGTACTGCTGTAGCACTGGTACTATACAGATGCGACCACAGTAAAGCATGGTGTAGCTTATTATAACCGCACTGTATGGATATACAGTTAAGGAAATGGTTTTGCCTACCATCAGAAAACCCTGTCGCTATAAGGAGTCGTATTAACTAAGGGGACAGGGTTCTACGGTGGTAGGCGAATCAATTTCCTAGATTGTATTTTTCGGTGCGATTATAATATGTTTCACCACGATTTAACTGGAGCAAAAGTACGATACATATGCAACAGCAACACAAACCATTACTGACAGACCATGCTTCACTGTAGACCCTTTGTAACTATGTTACAGCAGTAGATACGTATATACACTATGCTTAACTTTCCGCGCCGGCATAGCACCTGTAAGAACAGAAACACAAACAATGACACAACAAACTTAAGGTGGGTCCACACTTGTGACAATTTGCCGAACATTATCCCGTGGCTGTATCAGAAACACGTGTCAGTACCGTTAATGTGGACGTATTTTGTTACGCGAACAATTTGTTACAAGCTGCAGTACGGCACAATCCATTTCGAACACTGATGGAACTGTCTGTGTACAGAACCAAACGGCAAGACATATGGAGTTACGATCTACTAACCGCGGGCCTAGTGTGGACGCTGGTCTGTGTACTGTCACGCATCAAAATCACGTGTTACGAGCCGATCCGCCGAAAGTCGGTCTTTTTCAAAGCATGTTCGCTATTTTCCCCAACCTGTGACGTGACCACGACACGTCCACACTTGCATTTATGACACGCGTACAAGTACGCCAGATGACACAGACACAGGCACGAGGTAGGAATGGATCACGCCGAGACCTGTCCGGCGGTACGTCCCCCGCCCGCTGAGCTGCTAGGTAGTCGGTAAATGACAACCACCGACCGACTCTTGTACCGATGTCATGCCACGCAGTCGGGTTCGACACCATGCGTCTACACTTGTGGACATTTCATCGTACACGGTTTGTAACCGTGTCAGCACAATCTCGAGCGTCCACATTTAGCGTAACATGTTCTGTTGCAATGCCACGTGGTCCGGTCCGTCGTCAAGTCACAAGTGTGGACCCACCTATAACTGTACTTGCTTTTGTATGGTACCTGTGCAACAGCATTACAGAACATTACTATGAATATGCTTCACTGCACCCGCACTTGTACTTTCCTGCTCCAGTACAGCACCTGTACAAACAGACAGCAATGATAATGAATTATGTATAAATACAATTTAAATAATAAAACAAACTTTATAAAAAAAATATATTTTCAATTTATCGGTGCCTTACACATTAAACATTTCTTAAAAAATCTAAATGCTATCAAATATAATATTCACCTATTTATTACTATTTTCCTACAATAATCGCTAAGTAACTAGTCTAGTGGAGTCATAGAGATTTTTGTTGTTACGCGTATTCTCTGTGGACATGACGAAAGTAGTCTACAGGGTGTCCCACGGCTATGCCACATGGAAGGAAAGTATCTTAAATATTGTAGATTTTACTGAATATTATTTTACTGAAAGGAGACTTCATTTTGATTTTAAAAACAATTTTAACTGCATTCAAAGATTTTTTTAATAATTGCCTGTCTGAACCGGGAATCCAACCCGCCAAATGGTAAATAAAAGCGCATCCGTAATTTTACTACACTGATCGAAAGGCTCAATCAGAAGGATTATTTTTTTCCAAGTAATATTGCATCTTTAATTAAAGCATGACCATGAAATAATATCACGAATAATTATTGCAGTAGACATATTAACTTATATATTAAGAACAATTCTTACAGTCCTCCAGTCCAGCTCAGCAGGAATAAACGCTTTTAAGTGTAACATTTTTAATGTCAGCTTTTGGCATGCTTTTCTTTTTACTTGTCACACATCTCATGCATTATAAATAGAATATAAGGAGGTTGACTGATTGAATAAAAGTTAATTATTACACTGGTGTCGCGTCTGATTTCTCTCCAAAATTCCTGCAAATAGGGAATCACGATCCCATACTAGTAACTAAAATGTATTATTATTTTTTTATTAACAAACTTCAGTAAAGGTTTTCTTTATCACTATTCACATACTTTACATGATAAATATGCTTTTAATTAAACCCATATTAAAACCCTGCAACTTGCGGGTGATAAACCTCTTGCAGACAGTTTTAGCTATCATCCACTACAGTAATATAAAATTAAAATTACAATGTTGTCTAGAAACATTTAGCGCAATAAATATTTTGAATTTGAATTTGAAATAAAAGGTAGCTAAGGGTGAAGAATCTCTTGGATTCGGACGGCAGCCGTAGCTGTCTCTACTACATTGACTTGACAAATACGATTATGATTAACCACAGGTACGTAGGGTGCGGGGTCCTACTTATGATAGATCCGAATTTTAAGCTGTATGTACAGTCAGCATCATAAATATAAGAGCACATTCCCAAGGACAGCATATGGGAATGTGCTCATATATTTATGATGCTGACTTGATTATATAATATTGATGCTTCCTGGCGAGTCCAGGTTCAACTGCCTTGTGAGATATAGATGATTTTCTTATCAGTCTATACCCCATGGTATGGATCTGTTACAATACAAGTATCAACCAGTATACAGGGCATCCCACGGCTATACCACATGGAGGGAAAGTACCTTAAATATTGTACAAGGAACATTATACTGAAAGAAGACATTATTTTAATTTAAAAAACAATTTAAACTGCATTCATAGATTTTTAAATAATTACATGGTTGAACCGCAAATCGAACCTGCTACACGAGAAAAAAAATACCCTGTAGCTTTTATCCTTAGACTATATACAACACTAGACCGAGCCTCAGTATGAAACAATGCGATTGAAAACGTCCACTCTTTTTCTTGTTTGTGTGCGTGGCGACCACGTGACAGCTTCGTCTTTACATTCGAGTTACGTCAATCCGGTTGTCACTGTGTGCGTGCTAAATGATACCACGTAATGTCAAATCCCCCAAAATTTGGGGGAAAATTATTACGACACGACGAAAATTAGACGCTAGTAAAAGTAATGGCGAATGTAATCAAATAAAAAATGAATTAATAAAACTAACTACGAACACGCGCACGCGCACAAGCACGCGCACGATCACGCGCCCAAGCACGCGAATAAGCACGCGTACGCACACGCGCACGCGCATAATCACGCGCACGCGCATAAGCACGCGCACAAGCACATGCACGCGCACACGCACAAGCACACGCACAAGCACGCGCACGCGCATGAGCACAAGCACGCGTAATTTCACCGGCTGTCTTACTCTCCGCGCCGAAACACAACAGTGCAAGCACTGCTGCTCACGGCAGGATTAGCGAGCAAGATGGTGATAGCAATCCGGGCGGATCTTGCACAAGGTTCTACCACCACATATTTTGATATATCGTTTTTTTTTTACCCAAGCCTATTACATCAACCTGTATCTATCTGTAGATAAAATACTGTACCATATTTGTATCGACAGATGTTATACGCAGATAAATTTTTATACGCAGATAATAATCTGTGGCATCTGTCGATATATGTCGGTGCCCGCAGATGCTTGACGATAAAATATAAGTTATCTGCGCAGTGTGTGTTGGCTCATTGAATTGTATAGGAAGCGATATGGACAGATATGCGTGCAGATGCAGATATCTTATCGTATCTGCTTAATGTGTGATGGGCTTTAAGAAATTATCACAACTTATGTAAATGTTCGGAAACTAAAGGCTATTATTATTATTATATCAATCTCAAATAAATACAGAATAAAAGAAAGCTCAATAAGATGGTGCAAATATTCATTAAAATATCAAAGAACATTAATTAGATTCGTCATTTTCTCAAATAGATTAAAAATAAAAACTGTTCAGGTTCAGGTGAAATCGATATATTTCGACTTTGTGCCCAATACAAACTTTTCAGTACGATTTTGACTGAATTGTGGGGAATTTTGCACTGGAAACTGGTATCACCTATAAAAAATGTCACACAATTCTAACCTAAATAATTTAATCTTTTCTTACGAAATTTTATGGATTCTGGAGTACTTACCGATGGAAAGTCACGTTATTAGGATTTTTAATCCTGCCTTTATAATTGCGGCACACTTTTATAGCACATTTGGTCATATTTCGGCACTTTTGTATTGCGCGCTCCGCATACGTCACCTACGGTGTCACAATGCAGACTGAGGGGGGGAAAATGACTTATAAGCCAACAGTTGGCTTATATTTTTTGGGGACGTTTTCGTGCCGCCGACGGTCCATCTAGTGTTGTATATAATCTAAGCTTTTATCATGTGCCGATCGAAAGGGTTCATCATAAGGATTATTTTTTGCTAAATAACATGGTGTCAGAAATAAAAGGAAAATCATGAATACGAGACAAAAAAGATTGCCGCCGAGATCCCCAGATCTAACCCCGTTAGATTTTTTTATGGGGTTATGTAAAAAATTTAGTTTACAAGAACCAGTATGAAAGTGTCCACGAGCTACAAACAGAACTTAGACGTATTATTCTAAATATCCACCACAACGAGATCAAAAAATTGACAGGGAGTGAAATAATCAAAAGAGTGAGACTAAATATGGGACTCATTTTGACCATTTGTTAAATTAATTAATTTTGTATTAAAAATGTTAAAATTCATAGTCTTCCTTTTATTTCTGACACTATGTTATGTAGCAAAAAATAATCCTTATGATGAAGCCTTTCGATCGGCATGATAAAACTACAGGGTAATTTTTTTTCTCGTGTAGAGGGTTCGATTACCGGTTCAATCATGTATTATATTTAAAAATCTATGAATGCAGTTTAAATTGTTTCTTAAAATTAAAATAATGTTTTCTTTTAGTAAAATGTTCCATGTACAATATAGGCCTGTGGCAAACCGTATGTATTCGTTACTGAGTAACGAGTACTTCATCTGATTTGAAGTAACGAATCGTTACTCACGAATACGTCTCGTTACGTATAACTCGTATCGGTCGTACTCTGCTCTGCTGGTCTACTACGAAACTCGAAGTTCGTGTCGTGCGGTCGCTCTGACACTTATACTATTTATTACGAGAGCGAGAGGGATAGTATGATACGAACTTCTAGTTTCGTAGTAGCCCTGCTGGACACGCTCCGTCGCCTCCGTCTGTAGTCTGTGGAAGGCTTTATACTTACCACAGATTATGCTATGCGAACAGATACAACTGCAGAATGTATGAGGCGAATCTAGCGTTTAAGTCGTGAACTGAAACAGTTCGGTGAAAAAATTTTGTTTTTAAACATGAACCAGCGGTTTATGTCTTGATTTTTTTTATTTTATTTGATGATTTTATTATTGTTACTGTAGAAAAAAAATATTTTGGTATTTTATGGTTTTATAAATAATAATAATAATTAATAAATAATTTTCCTTTTTGTTGATTTGAATATGAGATGAGTAGAGATTTGATATTGGGCCGTTTGAATAAAGAAAGGCTTTTATTTCGAATATTTAAACTGAACGCTCTATTTTGAAGTAAATTAATAATCTTTATTCTTACGACCCAATGTTATTCTCTTTTTTATTCTTAGATATTGTTCTTAAGAATTTATGTGCATAATATGCGATAAATTCAGTTATTTTATTTTTTGTAAGATTTGACCTGATCCATCATTTAAGAGAAACCAAAAATAAATAACTTTAAATTGCAACAGTTCGACTGTCATTATTTAATTAAGTATTTTAATAAGAGCAGCGCGTTCAACCAAATAAAATAACTCTTCAACTTTATAATATTGTTATAAATTAAATAATAGTTTGGATTTATTACAAAAATCACTTCAAATAGGGCTAGGTCAATTGGTGTGAATTGTCCCGTGATATTTATTTATTTAAATATACAGAACATTACGAACCACATTAAAAAAATCAGTTACGGTGCGTCACAGACCGACGATACGATAACGATACAGTTCGGTTTTGCTTTGTACAAAGTACGTTCGTTCATACCGTATGGTGACGGGATGCGGTGTTTCTGCTTCATACTCGCATCAAAAGTAACGATACGAGTAACGATACGATAGTAACGAGTACTGGTTGATAAAGTAACGAATACATACGGGTACCAAGGTTTTCGTTACTTTTACAGCCCTAGTACAATATTTAAGGTACTTTCCCTCCATGTGGTATAGCCGTGGACAGCGTGTATATTGATAGCCTACGAAGTTAAAAACGAAGACGAAACGAAGTTTCATTAAGTTGCAATAACGCATGTTTAGGGACGTTTGGTAGAGGTTAGTAAAACACCCTATTAGATCGAAGTATAGAAGAAGAAGAGAGTTTATTTACAGAAATTATCAAATATATACAAATTCACATAGGCGCAACTCGTGAGAGTATCGTCGATCAAAACCACGCCTCCAAAAGGTGGCGTGATCGTGGCCTGATCTGCGCCTGCACTCATCCATAGCGCTGTCGATGTGTGCTGTCGGTGTGGCTCTGGTATAAATACGAGCAGCGCCGAAGTTTTACACATTTCGCCCGCAGACGTCGATGCGCAAGCACCGCGCGCACTTCTCAGAGCGGCGAGTGTTTGCGCCTGGCGAAATGTTATTCTTGTCCCTGTTTCTGGACAGACGTCATCTTCTACATCATGTGTGTAGCTAGCAGCTACAGGGCTCCTCCTCTAGCGAAGCGTACCGGAAGGCGTATTTCTCGGCCGCGGCGAGTCACTCTTGGAGGATCAGCTGTGCTTGTGCTTGAAGGTTGTTGAACTTGGACTTGCAGTGACGGTGGTGCTTGTGTTTGTGTCGTTGTGGTTTTCGGTGCGGTATTCTGTGTTACAGTGCTCGGTGTGTTATCGGTTTCCTCGGCAACGGTGTACGCAGGCTTCAGTCGGTCGATGGAGATATTTGCGCTCCTATCTGGTAGTTGGACGGTGAAAACTTTTTCAGTGCGTTTCAGGATGCGATAGGGGCCTTCGTACGGTGCTTGCAGTGGTTTTCGTACTGCGTCGACTCGTACGAACACGTACTCGCAGGTACCTAGGTCGCGGTGTACGAATATCGCTCGGTTGTTGTTGTGCGATTGACTAGGTATTGGTTTCAGCCGTTTGATAGTTTCACGCAGGTTTTCGACGTAGGTACTGTCCATCGTAACATCATTGTTTGTTTCAGCTGACAGGAAATCGCCGGGCAGTCTTATGTTGCAGCCGTAGGTAAGTTGAGCGGCGCTGACACCGGTGTCGCTGCGGAGCGCGGCGCGCACGCCGAGTAGCACCGTAGGCAATTCGTGGATCCAGCTCGTGGTTGATAAGAGTCTGGCTTTCAGTGCTGCCTTCAGTTGGCGATGCCAGCGTTCCAGGACCCCGTTACACTGTGGGTGGTACGGAATAGTACGAGTTTTTTCGATACCGAGTAATTGCGATAAATGTGCGAAAACTCGGCTCTCAAACTGGCGTCCTTGATCGGTAGTCATTGTAGTTGGACATCCGAATCGAGCTATCCAGCCTTGATAAACGACCTTGCCGACTTCTTCTGCAGTAATTTCTTGGACAGGGTAAGCTTCGGGCCATCGAGTTGCGCGATCGATTATCGTAACGAGGTAGCGATTCCCGTCGGGTGCAGTAGGCAGCGGGCCGACTATATCTATGTGGGCACGTATTTGAATATCGAAATTTAAAATATCTAAAGTTAAAATTTCGACGGTCAAAATATCGAAAATCAAAATATCGAATGATCTAAATATCTACTATGATTATATCGACGTCTGGAATTCCTAAAACCGAAATATCGAACGGCTAAAATATCGAAAGTTCAAAATATCTACAACCGGATGATCGATATAATGTTAATATCGAAACACAAAATATCAACCGTCAAAAACCAAATATTAAAATATCGAAAATTGAAATAGCGAAGTATCTTCATATCAAGAAAAATGCATAGAACTCGATTCTGGCACTCGCCGGCCGCTGACGCGGCACGCTCGGCTCGTGCTTGTTTTGGTCACGGTTGAACCTAACCGCTCCTCCTCGCTGCGCTCGTCGTCGCACCTAATTTTTAGATTAGATTGCTTAGTACCCACAGTTTAAAACTGAAGTCTGATTAATTCAATCGTAAAGTTTAGGTGCGACGACGAGCGTAGCGAGGAGGAGCGTGTTAGGTTCAACTATGGCCAAAACAAGCGCGAGCCGAGCGAGCGAAGCGAGCGTGCCGCGGTAGCGGCCGGCGAGTGCCAAAGTTAAATTTCATATCAATAATCGACTATTGTACCCATCGGTATTATAGACATTCGATATTTAGAATTTCGACCTTAGAATCGTTCGAAATTTCAATTTTCGATATTTTATCCCTCGATATTAGAATTTTCGAAATTTTAGCATTCGATAATCGTACCGTTCGATAATTTATACTTTCGACATTTTGAATTTCGACCTTATAATCGTTCGACATTCTGATTTTCGATATTTTGACCGTCGACGTTTTGACCTTAGATATTTTAAATTTCGATATTCAAATACGTGCCCATCTATGTGTATATGATCGAAGCGGCCAGTAGGTTGAAACGATGATACGGGACTTGCGGTATGTCTCTGTATTTTCGCTCGCTGGCACGGGATGCATGTTTTCGCCCAACTCCCGACGTCGCTGTTTATTGAAGGCCAGAAGTACTTGCGTGACATCATTTTTCTTGTTGTACGTATTCCAGGATGACTTATGTTGTGTGTACAGTCGAATGCAGTACGTCGAAATTCCTTTGGCAGGTATATTCGAACGTCGGCGGTAGAGGTTTCACACAGTAGTTTAATGTCGGATCCAGGCAGAGTTACGTGTTTCAGTTTTAGGTTGTTTTGCTGAAGGAGAGGTTGGATAGTGTTGTCTCGCTCTTGCGCGTCGGCTAGCTCGGTGAAGTTGAATGGTGTTGGACAGCTGATTGTTTCGACTCGCGATAGGGCGTCAGCTGCGGCGTTTTCTTCTCCGCGTACATAGCGTATGTCGGTCGTAAACTCGCTTATGTAGAGTAGTTGGCGGGTGCGTCTAGGCGATTCGCTGCTTGCACTAGTCTTTGTGTATGCGAATGTAAGCGGTTTGTGGTCGGTAAATATTGTTATTTCCCGCCCCTCGAATATTTTTCGGAAGTGTTTGACTGACATGTAGATGGCGAGTAGCTCTCGATCGTATGTGCTGTATCGAGTCTGGGCGTCGGTGAATTTCTTTGAGAAAAAACCAAGGGGCTGCCAGGCGTTGTTTACATATTGTTGTATAACGCTGCCAGCACAGTTTCCGCTCGCGTCGCAGAAAATCGCAATTGCAGCGTGATGCATCGGGTGGGCAAGTAAAACTGCGTTTTTGATGCTGGTTTTACATGCTTCGAATGCTTGCGTCGCTACGTCGGTCCACTCGATTTGTGTTTTGTCTCTTTTCTTCGTGTTATGGAGAAACTTGTTGAGCGGTGCTTGTGTACTGGCGGCGTTTTTTATGTTCTCGCGGTAGAAATTTATCATTCCGAGAACTCGACGTAACTCTTCGATAGTTTTAGGTCTCGGATAATTGATGATTGCTTCAACTTTGTCTTGTGGCGGCATAATACCTTCGCTCGTGACTTCGTAGCCGAGAAATCTGACCTTGGGCTGGCCGAATACGCACTTTGACGGATTTATTGTTATTCCGTATTCGTCGAGTCGTTCTAACACAGTGCGTAAATGATTTTTGTGCTCTTCTTCGTTAGCAGAGGCAAGTAGAAGGTCGTCAACGAACGGGTACACAAAATCAAGTCCGCGGAGCACCTCGTGAATAAATCTTTGGAATGTTTGACCGGCGTTCTTCAGGCCTGGGCACATCCGCGGGAACTCGAATAGGCCGAAGGGAGTTATTATGGCCGTTTTTTCTACGTCTTGTTCGGCGACGGGCAGCTGTTGGTAGGCACGATTCAAGTCGAGTGTAGAAAAAATTGTTTTACCGGCGAGTTGGTAGGTAAAATCTTTGATACGTGGAATGGGGTACCGGTCGGGCTTGGTGATGCTGTTGAGCCTTCGGTAATCACCACACACACGTAGCTCTCCGCTCTTCTTAGGCACGATGTGTAGAGGCGACGACTACGGGCTCTTGCTGGGCCGGCAGAGACCTTGTTGTACCATATTCTCGAATTCTTACTTGCACTGAAAAAAACGAGCTACTTATTACGTGACTTTCAACAGTGCCATACGTAGCTAGGATTCCACTATTACGCTTTGTGCCGGCTACATGTCGCGTACGTAGTTGTCAGTACGTAGTCGGCCCCATTACGCGCGTCATGTAGCGGGCCCGTTACTTACGAGTGGCTTTCCCAGCTACTTACGTACGTAGTTCGTATCCGGCTACGTACAGATAATGAGTATGCAAATTCAAGCTGTTTTGCATTATTATACAGGAGCGGGTAAAGCATAAAGCATGGAGCAGCATACGTTGGTACTGCTAAAGCACTGGTACTGTGAAGGAGCCGCTACAGTATAGCATGTTGCGGCATACGTCGATTTTGCATTAGCACTGGTACTTTACCGATGCCGCTACATTATAGCATGATGCAGCATACGTTTGTACTGTGGTAGCACTAGTACTGTACAGATGCCGCTACATTATAGCATGTTACTGCATACGTTTGTACTGCGGTAGCACTGGTACTGTACAGGTGCCACTACATTACAGCATGTTGCGGCATACGTTTGTACTGCGGTAGCACTGGTACTTTACAGATGCCGCTACATTACAGCATGTTGCGGCATACGTTTGTACTGCGGTAGTACTGGTACTGAACAGGAGCCGCTACATTACAACATGTTGCAGCATACGTCTGTACTGTAGTGGCACTGGTACTGTACAGGTGCCGCTACAGTACAGCATGTTGCGGCATACGTTTGTACTGCGGTAGCACTGGTACTGAAAAGGAGCCGCTACATTACAGCATGTTGCAGCATACGTCTGTACTGTAGTGGCACTGGTACTGTACAGGTGCCGCTACAGTACAGCATGTTGCAGCATACGTTTGTACTGCAGTAGCACTGGTACTGTACAGGTGCCGCTACAGTACAGCATGTTGCGGCATACATCTGTACTGTAGTGGCACTGGTACTGTACAGGTTCCGCTACAGTACAGCATGTCGCAGCATACGTTTGTACTGCGGTAGCACTGGTACTGTTCAGGTGCCGCTACAGTACAGCATGTTGCAGCATACGTTCGTACTGCGGTAGCACAGGTACGATACAGGAACGGGCACTTGACAGCATATCGCAGCATACGTTTGTACTGCTGTAGTACTGGTACTATACAGGTGCGGGTACAGAACAGCATGTTGCAGCATATGTTTGTACAGCTGTAGTACTGGTACTATACAGGTGCGGGTACAGAACAGCATATTGCAGCTTACGTTTGTACTGCTGTAGCACTGGTACTATACAGATGCGACCACAGTAAAGCATGGTGTAGCTTATTGTAACCGCACTATATGGATATACAGTTAAGGAAATGGTTTTGCCTACCATCAGAAAACCCTGTCGCTATAAGGAGTCGTATTAACTAAGGGGACAGGGTTCTACGGTGGTAGGCGAATCAATTTCCTAGATTGTATTTTTCGGTGCGATTATAATATGTTTCACCACGATTTAACTGGAGCAAAAGTACGATACATATGCAACAGCAACACAAACCATTACTGACAGACCATGCTTCACTGTAGACCCTTTGTACCTATGTTACAGCAGTAGATACGTATATACACTATGCTTAACTTTCCGCGCCGGCATAGCACCTGTAAGAACAGAAACACAAACAAGGACACAACAAACTTAACTGTACTTGCTTTTGTATGGTACCTGTGCAACAGCATTACAGAACATTACTATGAATATGCTTCACTGCACCCGCACTTGTACTTTCCTGCTCCAGTACAGCACCTGTACAAACAGACAGCAATGATAATGAATTACGTATAAATACAATTTAAATAATAAAACAAACTTTAGAAAAAATATATATTTTCAATTTATTGGTGCCTTACACATTAAACATTTCTTAAAAAATCTAAATGCTATCAAATATAATATTCACCTATTTATTACTATTTTGCTACAATAATCGCTAAGTAACTAGTCTAGTGGAGTCATAGAGATTTTTGTTGTTACGCGTATCATCTGTGGACATGACGAAAGTAGTCTACAGGGTTTCCCACGGCTATGCCACATGGAAGGAAAGTATCTTAAATATTGTAGATTTTACTGAAGATTATTTTACTGAAATGAGACTTCATTTTGATTTTAAAAACAATTTTAACTGCATTCAAAGATTTTTTAATAATTGCCTGTCTGAACCGGGAATCCAACACGCCAAATGGTAAATAAAAGCGCATCCATAATTTTACTACACTGATCGAAAGGCTCAATCAGAAGGATTATTTTTTTCCAAGTAATATTGCATCTTAAATTAAAGCATGACCATGAAATAATATCACGAATAATTATTGCAGTAGACATATTAACTTATATATTAAGAACAATTCTTACAGTCCTCCAGTCCAGCTCAGCAGGAATAAACGCTTTTAAGTGTAACATTTTTAATGTCAGCTTTTGGCATGCTTTTCTTTTTACTTGTCACACATCTCATGCATTATAAATAGAATATAAGGAGGTTGACTGATTGAATAAAAGTTAATTGTTACACTGGTGTCGCGTCTGATTTGTCTCCAAAATTCCTGCAAATAGGGAATCACGATCCCATACTAGTAACTAAAATGTATTATTATTTTTTTATTAACAAACTTCAGTAAAGGTTTTCTTTATCACTATTCACATACTTTACATGATAAATATGCTTTTAATTAAACCCATATTAAAACCCTGCAACTTGCGGGTGATAAACCTCTTGCAGACAGTTTTAGCTATCATCCACTACAGTAATATAAAATTAAAATTACAATGTTGTCTAGAAACATTTAGCGCAATAAATATTTTGAATTTGAATTTGAAATAAAAGGTAGCCCTAAGGGTGAAGAATCTCTTGGATTCGGACGGCAGCCGTAGCTATCTCTACTACATTGACTTGACAAATACGATTATGATTAACCACAGGTACGTTGGGTGCGGGGTCCTACTTATGATAGATCCGAATTTTAAGCTGTATGTACAGTCAGCATCATAAATATAAGAGCACATTCCCAAGGACAGCATATGGAAATGTGCTCATATATTTATGATGCTGACTTGATTATATAATATTGATGCTTCCTGGCGAGTCCAGGTTCAACTGCCTTGTGAGATATAGATGATTTTCTTATCAGTCTATACCCCATGGTATGGATCTGTCACAATACAAGTATCAACCAGTATACAGGGCATCCCACGGCTATACCACATGGAGGGAAAGTACCTTAAATATTGTACAAGGAACATCAATTATAATTCAAAATTCATCACATATTGGAAAAAAAATCCAACAAAACAAATCCGTAGAAAAGTATTTCTTACAATAGCTACAGAGATAGTGGCAATATTTCCGCTTTCCTGCTGTAGATGTTATAGCTAAAAAAAATGCAAGTGGCAAGTTGCAAGGCAAGCAAGGACTTGTCCGGGTCTTGTACCTGTCATAGGACAGGTTCGACTTTTAAACTGTAAAATATTCAATGGACTAAAAGAATTACCTTGCTCACCCGCGACCTTACACGACTAAGCTCATGCAAAATATGCGTGTTCATGCAGTTCCTCCACCTCCACACTGTAAGAACACACACAAATTACACAAACTCATCTATCACCACCACCACAACACACTGATGCGTTTCGAACTCAACCAGAGCTCATCTTCAGAGTAACACAACCGTACACCATGCTACCAGTTGTTAGACTAACAACGGTGTACGGTATATGTTTTACTAGCATCGTCGGACTCACAGTCATTTTTCTTACAATAATAGCAAGTAAACATTTTGAGTTATATGGAAAAGATTGTTAGGATTTAACAGTTCTAAATTAACACTTCTAATTCTTGATTAATCGAAATTATGTTGTGACAAAACACCTAAATCAGTCAAAAGCGTATTCACAGCTTGCGTACGTCTGTCATATTTAGTTTTTATGTTATAAAATCATATTTGCAAAAATAACCATACATCGGCTGCTTCTTAGGTGTAGCATGCACCGGTTGCTTGATAAATTTTAAAAGCACAATCTACAGCTGTTACTAGTTAATTGAATTTGTATACTGTGTCGTCTACCACAACGTAAACTGCGCTTGTTTCGACTCGTATATTCTTTCCAACATTAATAATAAACGGCTGCAATGTCCGACCTATCTTGAGATATTTCTCCCTCTTGGTTATAATAGTTTCGGTAACGTTAGCTTCTGATACGACTACAAACCCATCACAAATGTCTGCTCGAGATGGTTTCCAAGGCTGCCTTCCTTTTTGTCACCGAGTTGGAGAAATATTTACAACATGCGCTAGCAGAAGCAGCGCGACATTTGTAGTCGTCTCCGGGTCGTCTTCTAAAATAAAAATAAAATAGCTTACATGAACAAAATTTTATATATATATATATATCCATACTAATATTATATATATATATATACATATAAAATGCAAAAGTATGTTTGTCCGTCTCTCACACCGTAACGGAGCGACGGATCGACGATTTTTGGCATAGAGATAGTTTATGGGTCCGCCCGAGAGCGACTTAGGCTACTTTGTATCCCGGAAAAATATGCACAGTTCCCGAGGGAACAGCGCGCGATAACCGAATACCGCGCGGGCGGAGCCGCGGGCAATAGCCCGCAAAAGGGGACAAACGAGGAGACGAGACTGGTCACCTGATGGAGAGCGATCACCGTCGCCTATGGACACCCGCAACACGAGGGGAATCACAGGTGCGTTGCCGACCCTTTTAGGATTTGGTAGGCTAGGTAGAAAAAACGTTAAAGATCCCTAAGTTGTAACACTCCGGGAATGTTGCCGCAGTATGCTAATTCCAGATCTTCGTCGTGCGAGGAAAGAAGTTTTGCTTTAAACGCACGGTACTAGTCTGCCAATCATCAAGATGGTGAGGATGGAAGGCACTTGAGGTATCCCATCTTAGGCCTCTAGGTTGGCAACGCATCTGCAATACCCCTGTTGTTGCAGATGTTTATGGGCGGTGGTAATCTCTTACCATCAGGAGACCCACTTGCTCGTTTGCCATCCAGTCGAATAAAAAAGCATTTATTCGAATTTTAATTAGCTATTTTTTGTGTAGGTACACCATTTTACAAAATTGAAGAAACATTGCGAATTTAGCGGTAAAGGTCCTTGACACAAACTCGCGGTAAGCCACTAGAACTTAACAAAGCTTACAATTTTATAAGTCCAATAATGTTATTTATCTCCGTCTTGACCTCTTTATTGCGTATTTTTAGCACTATTTTATTTGCATAGTCGACGATTTCTTCGCTCTTTAGAATTATCATGGAAAAGAAGCTGTAAAAAAATAGTGTAAAATATTTATTTGATATACAAAATCATCCATAAGTTGTAAAAAAAAGCGACATTGAAATAGCTGTTATATTCCACACAGCTGGGTTTCATTTTAGAAATCACATGTGTGACAAGATCGTGTGATAAGATAATGCTAATAACCTACCCAACAAAAAGATGGAAAACCCCTGACTTTGTCACTTCAAAATTCAATATCTCAAAAACGGCTAAACCAATTTTGATGAACCATGTCTATTATCTAAGAGCCAACGCTAGAAACCCTGATTTCAAATGAAAAAAAAAAAAACCCGCATTCAAATCGGTCCATTCATTTAAGAACTACAGTGACATAGACAGACAGACAGACTGATGTGTATTACTGTTTTACCCACCTTGATTCAGTAATAAACGTACAGAGAATCCGAACGGTCGTTTTATTACACTTCATCTGGCGACGTCGCGAAACTACCCACGCAAGAAAAAAAATCATGTCGTACATTGGATGCCTTACCAATTTTGATTATAAAACCGCAGAATGGTCCATTTTCAAAGGCAGATTAGAGCAGTTTTTTAAAGTAAATAGCTCAATTGTGGATGAAAATAGAAGTGCGGTGTTAATAACGCACCTTTCGGATGACTCGTATCGGCTGGCTCGTAATTTAGTGTACCCGCGCGAACTAAACGAGTTATCGTACACAGAACTCATAGCGGAATTAGATAACCACTTTAAAGCAAAGAAGTGTTCGTTCGCGGATAAAGCGAAATTCTACGGGGCGACCAGAAGTCCAGGCGAGTCATTGGGAGACTGGGCGGCGCGGCTACGGGGATTGGCAAGTTACTGCTCCCTCGGCAACGCCCTAGAAACGGTACTCGAAGACCGTTTTGTCCTTGGCCTGGGCTCAGGTCCCGAGCGCAGTAAATTGTTCGAGCAAGACGCCGCGACCTTGACTCTGTCGAGAGCACTCGAGATCGCGGAACAAACGGCGGCAGCGGCACAGGCACAAATTGTGGTCGGAGGGGCGGCCAGTGGCAACGGTGGCGGCGTATTCATCAAGGAGGAACCGGTGTACCGAGCGGCAAGCGCGGCATACCCTTATCGCAGCGGCGCGGGCGCCGGCGGCGGAGGCGTTCGCCGCGGCAGCGCCAGTGCCGCGGCTCATCCATCGGGCAGCTCCTGGCGTACGCGCGACGACGAGACCCGTTGCGCAGTGTGCGGAATGAAAAATCATAGTGCAGAAAAATGTCGTTACAAAGGTTATAAGTGCGAAAAGTGCGGAGTGAAAGGACACTTGAAAAAAGTTTGCCGCCTAAGATTCCACAACATCCAGGCGGAGGAGGAGCAGCCGGCAGCCCCCTGCGAGGATTGCGAGGAATGTGAACTATATAACTTGAGGTACGAGTATTTTGCACCTATTACTGTAAATGTATTGATGAACGAGGTTAAATTAGGAATGGAATTAGATTCCGGGTCTGGTATTTCCGTGATCTCCGATAAATGTTATAACGATTATTTTAGAAATATTCAATTAAATAGTTGCAATATTAAAATGTGTTTTTACAATGGTCACAAAATAACGCCCTTAGGATATTTTATTACAAATCTAAAATACAATAACACGTCGAAAGAGATAAAAATATACGTTATACGTAACGGTGGTCCACCGTTATTAGGGCGTGATTTTATGACTAAATTTGGACTAATTTTCACTACGGTGGATAATCATAGAATAATTTGTGATCATTATGAAAACGAAGTAAAATTGTCATTGGACTCGTATGCAGATTTATGGAGTGAAGGCTTGTGCCAATTTAATAAATTTAAGGTAACACTTAGGCTAAAAGACAATGTTAAGCCAGTTTTTTTTAAACCCAGACCAGTACCCTTTGCCCTCAAACATAAAGTCGACGAGGAACTCGAGCGGCTCGTAGGCATGGGCATACTAATTCCGGTAAATTTTTCGAATTATGCGACGCCTATTGTACCGGTTTTAAAGGAAAACTGTAAAATAAAAATTGCAGGCGACTACTCGGTAACGCTAAATAAAGATTTAGTTATCGATAAATACCCTATGCCGCGTATCGAAGAAGTCTTTGCTAAATTAGGAGGGGGAGAAAGGTACACTAAGCTAGACCTGAGCAACGCGTACAACCAGTTCGTGCTGAGCGAGGAGTCCCAGGAGCTCACCACCATCAGCACGCCGCGCGGGCTGTTCAAGTACATGCGGCTCGTGTACGGGCTGGCCAACGCGCCCGCCATCTTTCAGCGCGCCATGGAGACGCTGCTGCTGGGCATCGACGGCGTCAGCATCTGGCTCGACGACGTTTGCGTCACCGGTCCCGACAAGAAAACTCATTTACTCAGACTTCGCGAAGTACTTTTTAGACTGAAAGATGCCGGTTTGAAATTACAAAAGGAAAAATGCGAATTTTTCAAAGCGAGCGTAACTTATTTAGGATACGTTATAGATAAAGACGGCTTAAGAACTTGCCCTAAAAAGGTGGAGGCTATTATCGATTCCCCGCGACCCAGCAACGTTTTAGAGGTAAAAAGGTTCTTAGGTATTATGAATTATTATAGGAATTTTATTCCGAGAGCGTCTAGTATCTTATGCCCGCTACATGAACTCCTTAGAGTTGATGCGCCATGGAAATGGGGCAATGACCAGGAGAAAGCGTTTACGGCAATCAAAAGTAAACTGGCATCGGAACGCGTTCTGACACACTTTGAGCCGAACGCACGTCTGGTGCTGAGCGTGGACGCCGGGCCTGCGGGGCTGGGCGCCATGCTGGCGCAAGGGCCCGAGGGCCAGGAGAGGCCGCTCGCCTTTGCGTCTAGGTCGCTTGCCACCAGCGAGAAGAACTATAGCCAAGTCCATAAGGAGGCTGCCGCTATCGTGTTCGGGGTCAAACATTTCCATCAATACCTATACGGGCGGAGCGAGCCATTTGTGCTAAGGACTGACCATAGACCACTATTAGCCATATTCGGAAAAAAAAACGGTGTGTCAGTCATGGCAGCGTCGCGTTTACAACGCTATGCGATCTATTTATCTGCTTACAATTATACAATTAATTATATAAGTAGCGATAAAAATATTGTAGCGGATTATTTTTCTAGGGCGCCGTTAGCTGCTAGCGAACCGATCGAATTAGATAGTATAGTTAAAGGTAGCTCGTTTTTTAAACTTTTTGGACGACGACATTTTGCCGATATCGTTTGATGACATAAAGAAAGCAACGGCCTCAGACCCCGTCATGCGAACGGTTATGAAATATGTACGGAACGGATGGCCGCGTAAAATAAAATGTAAAAATGTGCAACCGTATTTTAGGTGTAAAACCGACCTAGAAATCGAAGACGGTTGCATTCTTCGAGGGCATCGAGTCGTAATCCCTGCTGCGTATCGGGCTAGATTGTTAGAAGAGCTGCACCGAGGGCACTTAGGCATCGTAAAAACAAAAGGCGTGGCTCGCGGAAAATTATGGTGGCCGAACTTAGACTCGGACATCGAACGCGTAGTGCTGAGCTGCACGACGTGCAGCGCGCTGCGGCCAGCGCCGCCGCGCGCGCCGCCCGCGCCCTGGCCGCGCCCCAAAGGGCCCTGGCAGCGCGTGCACATCGACTATATGCAGGTGGGGCAGAGGGTATATCTGGTCGTCGTAGACGCATTCAGTAAATGGCTAGAATGTTTACATATGTCTACGGAAATTTCAACCAAATCACTCATTGTAAAATTAAAATATTTATTTTCTATGTTTGGGTTACCTAAAACTTTAGTATCGGACAATGACCCCAAAATTAATAGTGAAGAGTTTAGACGTTTTTGTGCAGTTAACGGTATTAAATATCTCAATTCACCCATATATCACCCTTGCAGTAATGGCCAATGTGAAAATTCAGTAAAAATTTGCAAGAAAATGATTAAATGTATTTTGACACGGGACGGTAACTTATCATCGGAACGCATTAATGAGCATTGTTAAGTTTTTTATTTGAGTACCGCAACAGCATCCACTGTAGTACAAACGAAACGCCTGTGAAATTAATGCTGGGCAGGGAGTTGCGCACTAAACTCGATTTAATTTTACCCAGTAGTGTAGATAATTGTAATTCTGGGCCGACAAAGTTATCGGGATCACGTAAATTTTATATCGGCCAGACTGTCTGGGCCCGCTGTTTTATTGCGCAAAAGCCTGTATGGCGGGTAGGTAAAATAACGAGTGAAAAAGGAAATAGAATGTTTACTCTGGACGTTCAAGGTGTAGGCTTGTGCACTCGGCACGTCGATCAGCTGTTGCGATACTCCGGGTCCATTGATGAGTCAGCGCGGCCGGCCGCGCCGCCGCCCGCGCCCCGTCCCCCTCCCGCGACACCTCCGCCGGCGCCGCCGTCGCCCGCGCAGGTACACCAACAAGCGCCTAATGTAACCACGTGCTCAACACCATTGTCAACGTCAATGACGGACACACATATTAATCTCAATGATAATGATGAAGAAGCTCAAGATGTGTCCGACAATGACTTTTATGAGTGCGCGGATCAGGATGTTAGGGAGGAGGAGATGGTCCGAACGACATCTAACCCGGGCGAGACACGCGCGCCCGCCGAGAGTTCCGCGCGCGCTGAGCCGCCTCAGCCGCCGGCGGCCCCGCTGCACAGTAAAAGTAATCTTAACAGTACTCCGACTCGGCCGTATTCTTGAAATTTATACCTACGGCTGCGCGGAGCGCTAGGGTTGACAACTACAAAAAGTAAAACAGATGTGTGTAGATTTTTATTGTATGTGTGTAGTTTTAGGTGTAGAAATAAAACGTATGTTAATTTTATGATTATTTTTTTATTAATTAATTATAAGTAGCTGGTCAGAGATTGCCCAAGACCAGGTCGAGTGGAGGACATGGGGGGAGGCCTTTGCCCAGCAGTGGGACACCTCTATAGGCTTGTAAATAATAATAATAATAATTATAAGTTGGTAATCAAAAAAATTTACGCCTATTACGGCAAGTTCGAAACGACTTGTTGTTGAATTTTATGACGTAGAAAATTCTCATCCTTATGATAATTGGAATGGACGCATTAGCCCCGTAGGCGAAATAGCCCCGGTTGACCTTATAGAAATAATAATGCATCCACTGCGGTGGGTTAAAAATCCTAATGCTACAGTTTTTCAGTTAAACAGCGGACAGACATATAGACGGATGGATGGACAGAACAGACAGAAGCACAGATAAAATATATCTTATCTTATCTTAAGAACAGCTGGACCGATTTTGATAAAACATGTCTAAGAATCATTGCTAAAAACCTGCTTTCAAATAAAAAACCGCAATGCACACACACACACACTCACACACACACACACACACACACACACACACACACACACATATACACACACACACACACACACACACACACACACACACACACACACACACACACGCAGACAGACACACGCAGATAGACAGACACGCAGACAGACACACACACAGACAGACAGACACACACACAGACAGACACAAACACAGACAGACACACACACAGACAGACAGACACACACATAGACAGACACATACACAGACAGACACACACACAGACAGACAGACACACAGACAGACACACACGCAGAAAGACACACACACAGACAGACACACACGCAGATAGACACACACACAGACAGACACACACGCAGACAGATACACACACAGACAGACACACACGCAGACAGACACACACGCAGACAGACAGACACACAGACAGACACACACACAGACAGACACACACACACAGACAGACACACACAGCCAGACACACACGCAGACAGACACACACACAGACAGACACACACACAGACAGACAGACACACAGACAGACACAAACACAGACAGACACACACACAGACAGACACACACACACAAACAGACAGACACACACACAGACAGACACATACACAGACAGACACACACACACACAGACAGACACACAGACAGACAGACACACGCAGACAGACACACACACACAGACAGACACACAGACACACACACAGACAGACACAGACACAGACAGACACACACACAGACAGACACACACACAGACAGACACACACACAGACAGACAGACACACAGACAGACACACACACACACACACACACAGACAGACACACAGACAGACAGACACACACACACAGACAGACACACACACAGACAGACAGACACACACACACACAGACAGACACACACACAGACAGACAGACACACACACAGACAGACACATACACAGACAGACACACACACAGACAGACAAACACACAGACAGACAGACACACAGACAGAGACACACGCAGACAGACACACACACAGACAGACACACACACAGACAGACACACACGCAGACAGACAGACACGCAGACAGACACACACGCAGACAGACACACACACAGACAGACACACACACACAGACAGACACACACACAGACAGACACGTTCATTTTCAAGTCAAAATGCAGAACTACAGATGGCCAAAATAAAAAAAAATTTAAACAACAAGACTGTTTTAAACTGAACACGTTTTTATTAAAAATGTGAATTAATATTAGTTCAAATTCATAAATTCGTTCGGATTTATATTTTGATAGAAGATGTAATTTGTAAATAGCGATTCGCATATTTTTTCAATGTAATTTTCTATAAATAGACACGTCATTATGGTTTACATTTTGTTGAGTAAGTACCTAGACAAATTTTAATGAACTAATAACAAAGTACCTACCTAATAGGTATTAATCTTACCTTTCAGCATCAGCAGGAAGTTGAAAAAATGACAATGTTGGTTTTATAATTGTCGTATTTAAGCACCCGTAAACACTGCAATACGCACAATCTCTTGACGCCGCCATTATTTTTAGCCACGTTACGAGGCGAATAGAGCGGATGGCGCAGCGCAGCGAACGCGACCGACTTGCGCGACGCGCGGAGTGGCTCTGTGGCACTACGAACTTAACTGACGCAAATGATCTCGCATTTTAATACTCATAAAATCATGCATCCACAGCAGTTCGGATTCACAAAAGGCAGGTCTACTACAGACGCGGGTCATAGTTTAGTTAAATTCATTTTGCAAGCTTGGGAGGAATCACATGACGCTATAGGTGTATTCTGCGACCTCTCGAAAGCTTTTGATTGTGTGGATCATGATACTTTAATTTGTAAGTTAAATTTTTATGGCATTCGTGGCCTCGCTTTAGAACTCATTAAATCTTACCTCACACAAAGAAAGCAAAAGGTAGCGATTAACGGAGCGGTATCGGAGGAATCTGTGGTCGAAATGGGAGTGCCTCAAGGATCCATTCTTGCCCCATTCCTGTATCTTATTTATGTAAATGACCTAACTTATATGGTAAGCCAAAAGTCGGGTATCGTTATGTTTGCTGACGACACGTCTTTACTGTTCAAGGTTAGTAGAAAAGATACCGACTTCACTGAACCCAATGAAACCCTGTCCGTGATATCCGCATGGTTCGCTGCCAATAATTTGTTACTAAATCCTAAGAAAACCAAATGTATTAAATTCTCATTGATAAATTCATCTAACTCGAATTCAATTTCTAATATAAAGTTAAATGGGCAAACTATTGAATTTGTAAAATCAACAGTATTTTTAGGAATAACACTCGATTCTAAACTGCAGTGGGGACCTCATGTCACTGCAATCGCGGGTAGATTGAGCTCTGCTGCTTTTGCAGTTTGGAAAATACGGCAGCTAACCGATGTGGCGATGGCACGGTTGGTGTATTTTGCGTACTTTAATAGCATTATTTCGTACGGGCTTATTTTATGGGGATCTGCTGCAGACAAAGAGTCAATTTTTATCTTGCAAAAGAGAGCAGTTAGAGCAATTTATAATTTGAAGACGCGTGAATCATTAAGATCATTTTTTAAGGAAACTGGTATCCTAACCCTGCCGTCGCTTTATGTTTTTGAAATAATCATGTACGTTAGGAAGAACATATGTGATTTTCCCACTAACGTCGATAAGCCAAAGGCTACTAAAAACACAGGGAAGCTTAAAGTACCATCTTACAGACTGGCTAAAACCAAAAAGTCGTTTTTGGGAAGTTGCATACATTTTTATAATAAAATTCCAAAAAATATTACTGAAGAAACTGATACAAAATTTAAATCTACTGTCAAAAAGACATTAATATCTAAGGCTTATTATAAAGTTAACGATTATATCATGGACAGGGATATTTGGAAATAATTCCGATCCGCACTAGCGATCCCTTCAAATAGTGAACCTACTGTGTTAAAAATAAAATTGTGTTAAATACTTGTAATGTATAGTACATAGATGTCATTTATAAATATTGTGAATCTGTTTTAAAAAAAAAAAAATACCTCGTTGAGTTTCTTGCCGGATTCTTCTCAACAGAGGTTTTTTTCCGAACCGGTGGTAGATTAAAAAAATGACGTGTAAAAGTGCCCATTGCGGCCTATTTGCTGAATAAATGATTTGACTTTGACTTTGACTTTGACTTAGCTGCAGTGTAAAACGCGCCGCTGAGTCACGCTGAGCCCGGGCGTCGATTTTGGCCCTCTAGTATGAAGTCGGACTACTGGGTAGATTACTTCTATTGTGCCCGCTGTCTCGGGATGATAACCGGTCTGACTATAATCCTCCTGTTTTGAGACCTAGGACTAAGAAGGTTAATTATAAGTAAATATTGTATCATTTATTAGTGTAAGTACCGATTGTAAATATTATTTCGTTTGTTGTCAGGTTTGCAGAATAATGTTGGAGGAGTGATGTGTATTACTGTTTTACCCACCTTGATTCAGTAATAAACGTACAGAGAATCCGAACGGTCGTTTTATTACACTTCACAGACACACACACACCAGACACACATAGCGCTCAAACTTATAACACCCCTCTTTTCGCGTCGGGGGTTAAAAATACTGTTACTTATGTAAATGAGTGAGTATTAAATATTTACCAATGTTTATCCCTCTGGTTGTTTTGATGCAGGAAACTCCTTAAAGTAATCAGCCATGGTGCCTTTTCCAGACTGAAAACATTCATGGCGGCGGTCTGCCGTTTCTTTCTATTTTTCTTCCATGGTTTTCCACGGGTCAACATTGTTTCTTAACCAAATTATATCTTCATTTAAATTTGCTGTAAATTGAAAGTTAGTTCACCAACAATACAAATTTTATTATTTAATAGTTACTAAACTCTGTTATGCTGAAGATGCTTAAGAAAAAATTAACAATTGATTATATTCTTAATAGCTGTAAAATTTACAGAATTCACACAGACGGCCTGCATTTGACATGCAATCTGGCTGCGAAAATGGAGTTTGCAAGCAGTTTTTGTGCAATTGATATAACTACTACATGGAAACTCCTGACCGACTGCGCAGTCCAATTGCTGTCCGCGTGCACTTCTAACAGCTGCAGATTACAGCTTGAATGCAGACCGTCAGTTTTTGCTTTATTTACTCACCATCGTGCTCGATTTCATCAACTGTCAGTGACGCTGTCGGTGAGGAAGAGATATTTGTAGAAGACGACCGTGAAATTGAGCAACTGGCGGACCGGCGACGACCGGCGAGTTCTCCCTTTTCCCGTAGTTTACGTCTACGATTGATATATGATTCATACAACTTGCCAATTGCATTTTTTTTAGCTATAATATTTACAGCAGATGCATAGGCGGAATAAAAGACGAGCACACTTTCCTTTGGAAATATTTCCACTATCTCTGTGGCTATTGCTTGAAATTCTTCGCTACGGATTTGTTTCGTTGGATTTTTCTCCAGTAGGTATATGATGAATAACCAATTGTGCAATTTTCCGCCTAGGTCCCTCTTTTAGCAGCCCTTTATTTCCAGCACCACAAAACACTGTGTGAGTATCTGAAATCTGGAAAATAAATTTACCATGAGCTTTTCGGTGCGGCCAACACCCGGTTGGCCGCATCTGTAACAACGTATCGGGTTAGGCCCCGTCTTACAAACAAAGCCGTCGGAATTGGCGTTTACGGTATGCTGTTTACTATCTTTACTTTGTAAATTACGACAATCGGCTACGACATGACCATAAAACTTACAATACGAACACCGAACGCGCTTATCACGTTTCAAGTTTTCGTTCGAGTCGGAGGTGAGTTCCGAACCAGTGGTACCGCGCTAACCGGTAGTAACGCTGCGCTCGGCCGCAGTTTCTCGAAACTCGCGCAACGGCTCGCTCGATCGCAAAGCGCGGCAAGTTGTCGAGTTTGCATCGTCGTTCTACAAAATTGTCAACATCAACAATGCTATCTCTAGGTAATCGTTTCCTGACACGTCGATGTAACAGACAGAATAATGTCACAATAATGTCTATCTGCATACACGTGGGTGGGCCAATCAACTTTTTTAGTCCGCGACATTTTTCAAACAAATGCAATTCTTTTTTTTTAGTTTATTTAGAAATTTTAAATGGAAATTTTTGTAAGTAAACATGTTTTTTCTGTAATTTAATTTAATATCTATTTGGAAGTACAATTTTTTGGTAACGCCAGAGACAATTTTGGTAACGCAGGAGACGCCCAAAGTATCGGCAAAATAGTTGATTGGCCCAGGTACCTCGTACGGTAATTTGGTCAAAAGGAAACTCACTTTGCACACAAAAACTTCGGCTCTCTCGCTGTCCTGCTCAGCGGAAAAGATTTCACGTAAAACCTTACGAGCCGGTTGTTGGTCGCCGTACATGGACTATGGAGCGAGGCGCGCCACGGCGGCGGGCCGGCTGGCGGCACCACACGGCCGCGTCGCCCTCCAGCAGCGGCAGCCCGCGCGGCGCGTGCTCGTCACTCACCGTACAGTCAGCTGCAGAGAAAAGGTAACCCCCTGTAACGGCGGTATCCATACTACTGCCATTACAGGGGGGTACCCTTTCTCTGCAGCTGACTGTACATGGAGCGAGGCGCGCCACGGCGGCGGGCCGGCTGGCGGCACCACACGGCCGCGTCGCCCTTTCCCAATCCGCACTGGGCCCGCGTGGGAACTATGGCCCAAGCCCTCTCATTCCGAGAGGAGGCCTGTGCCCAGCAGTGGGACGTATATAGCCTGAGATGATGATGATGATGATGATCTGCTCCAACAGTGGTTCACCCGTAGCGTCCCACTCTCAGTCAGTTATGTCAACAATTGATTTGACAAAAGATGATTCAACCACATCATGCTATTTGGTAAGTAATAAAACTCTAAAAAAATATATTAAAGTTAAGAAATTCATTAGGCGCACACAGAAATTTATCAATGCCAAACATTGTTTACAGAAAAATGTACATTTAATTAAAGAGCGCAGTTTGTTAATAAATAAACTTAAATCAACTCAAAATGAATTAAAAGCACGAGACTCTTTACATGACAGTATGAGAAAGACCTTATTGTCAAAAATCAGTAGGTTAGAAGAATCACTTATGGTCCAAGAGCCCGGGCCGGCCAGACATACCTTTTATCATAAAAGCTGAAAGTTTGTCTATGTGTGCCTCTAGTACAGGTAAGAATGATCCCCACCCATGATACCTGGGTAGTGGTTCCTTTGGGAGGTATCAGGTAGCAAAGGTGTATAAAATTCCATCTTACTTTCGTTATTTTATAAAACTCATTTTTTTTATATTTCATTCGTAACAACATCAAAATTCACTTTACTCATTGCCAGACACTTAGTATGGTTCCAACCCCCTGCCAGACACGCCTAAACTATAATATCGCAACTTCTGCTCAATTTAATGTGTCTGGCAGGATGATAGAACCCTCGAAAATGTCTGGCTGCTAAGGAAACATCGTTTAATAGTTCCCCAAAAAACATATATTAAATTTAGCTGTTATAATATAACGTAAATTGAATTAAAAAATATTATAGTTTAGGGGTGTCTGGCAGGGGGTTGGAACCATACTAAGTGTCTGGCAATGAGTAAAGTGAATTTTGAGGTTGTTACGAATGAAATATAAAAAAATTGAGTTTTATAAAATAACGAAAGTAAGATGGAATTTTATACACCTTTGCTACCTGATACCTCCCAAAGGAACCACTACCCAGGTATCATGGGTGGGGATCATTCTTACCTGTACTAGAGGCACACATAGACAAACTTTCAGCTTTTATGATAAAAGGTATGTCTGGCCGGCCCGGGTTCTTGCTCTATTAGGGGTGTCTGGCAGGGGGTTGGAACCATACTAAGTGTCTGGCAATGAGTAAAGTGAATTTTGATGTTGTTACGAATGAAATATAAAAAAATTGAGTTTTATAAAATAACGAAAGTAAGATGGAATTTTATACACCTTTGCTACCTGATACCTCCCAAAGGAACCACTACCCAGGTATCATGGGTGGGGATCATTCTTACCTGTACTAGAGGCACACATAGACAAACTTTCAGATTTTATGATAAAAGGTATGTCTGGCCGGCCCGGGCTCTTGCTCTATTAGAGATATAAGCGCTAAATATGAAAGCAGCAAGCGTGAAATTAGTGAGCATGTCAGTGCTGCTACACAGTTAGTTGACATGTGTCGCTATAATGAAGAACGCTTTGACTCTTTTATTAATAATCATATGTGTGTTTGTTCGCATGAAACTTCGCCTGCACAAAGCCACATCATCGTGCCCCGAGCGCCGGTGCTGCGGTCCCCGTCGCCCGCCAGCCCCGCGCCGCCCACGCGGCCCCCGTCGCCCGCGGGCCCCGCGCCGCCAGAGCGGCCCCCGCCGCCGGCGAGCCCTCCGGCGCCCGCGAGCCCCCCGCAGCCCGCGCACTCCCCCCCCGGCTGTCGGAGCGCCGCCGCCCGTGAGCAACCCACCGACCACGCGCCCCGAGCCGACCGCAAGCCCGCCGCCCGCGCCCATGGGCTCGCCGCTTCCTGCAAATCGTGCTGAGCCCGTGTCTCCGGCGGTATTGGTGCCCGCGACGTCCGCTGCAAGAAGCACTCAGCTGGCTGCAATGGCAAACTCAGGCACGCTACCTACCGCCAATACTATCATGTACTCCGACGAGATTGGGGTGGGTTTTGGCCCCATATTCAACCAGCTCCTGGGGCAAAGGGTCGTAAACCACTGCCTACGCGGTGCTAGTCTCCAGCAGTTTGCCGATCGATTGCTTAAAGATAAATTCGACATTTCAACCACGTTGATCATCATGCTGGGTAACAGTCTACGCATTAAGAAATCTGGCTTTGAAGATTTACTACGTGCACTGTCAGTTGTGGAGCAGCGCGGTATCTATAAGATTATTTTATGTGCTTTCCCATATTCTAGTTCTTTGTCTTATGAGCGCAATGTTACAATATCTAAGTGGAATGCTATGTTGTATAATGTAACTTGTTATAATAATAAATATCAATTCTTTGACAGTAACAAATTCGTAAAACATTTTAAACTAAATGAATTAAAATTGTATTTGTCGAAAAAGTGTAAAGTAGCTACGGCAAAGTTATTAGCATTTAATATTGAACCTAGGTACGCAGCGGACGACGGCAGCGGGGCCGGACTCGCCGCGCGCGCGCCGCCCGCGGGCCGCCAGTCTTTAAACTAACGCGTGAGACAGCGGAGGAGCAACGTAGTTTTATTTTGATTCATCAAAATATACAAGGCTTCTCCAGCAAAATAACTGAAATCGGTTTATTCTTAGATGCATTAAATGTAGGAGTAATGTGTATTACTGAGCACTGGTTGAAACAACATGAACTACTATTGAATATTTGTAATTACAGAATCGCCAGTTCCTTTACTAGGAAATCGGCTATACATGGAGGCTCTATGATTATTGTTAAGGACGATTACAAGAGCAAAGAACTAAAAAATGTAGTTCAGCTGTCCATTGAACGAGTTATTGAAATTTCGTGTGTTGAATTAGAGAATCACATCATATTATGTATATATAGGCCGCCGTCCTCAGACTTTAGTCAGTTCGAGCCCGTGATGGAAGATGCTTTGAAACAAGTTTTTTCTAGTAGTAAATCTGTCATAGTATGTGGAGATTTTAATGTGAATTTACTAGACTCGGCAAATAGATATTCCAGAGACTTTTGAATTTATTTAAATCATTTAACTTGTTCCATCTTTTTGAGGAACCGACGAGAGTAACGGCAAACACAGCTACATGTTTAGATAATATTTTCTGCAAGTGTGATGTTATGGACAAAGAAATAATAAACTGTTTCAATTCCGATCACAGCGGCCAAAAAGCCTGTTTTACAATACCTAAACAGACAAATGGTCAAGTAGTAACCTACAGACCCGTTACAGAAGCCCGTGTAGAAAAATTCAAGGAAAATATTATCAACAGCGTTCCTGAGCCTTATTTGGAGGGAAGTGATCCTAACGTCCTATATAAGAACCTGTCTGCAGTAATTAATCGAGAGTTCGGAAAAGTTTTCAAATTAAGAACTAAAATGAGAAACGGGAACAAGGCAAAGTTTAGTGACTGGGCCACGGTCGGAATACATAAGAGTAGAACTAGGCTTTACGAGCTTTATGAAATGAAAAGCCACAGCCAAGACCCTTCGTTTATAGAATACGTTAGAAAATATTCCAAATTATTTAAAAAAGTATGTATTGCTGCCAAGGCTGATTATCTTAGTAATAAAGTTAAATCCGCTGATAATAAAGTAAAAGCTGTATGGAATGTAATAAATTCAGAAACAGGTAAATCTAAGCCCCGTAATTGTCAATTCCAATTAAAAGTGGATGATAGAATATTGACTTCCGATTTAGAAGTGGCGGGTGCTTTTGAAATTTTTTTCTCAGATATAGCTGTAAATAAGACTCGCGATCTAAGGTCTTCCACTGTGCGGGCTAGCTCTTATCTAAATGAAATTGCGAAGGATAAACGTCTGAATTTTGATTTTCAACATACTAACTCTGAAGAAATTATAAGGACTTTTAAATCTTTGAAACTGAAGAATACAGAGGATCTTTGGGGTATTTCTGTTCGAGTTACGCAATCTGTTATCCATATTGTGGCAACGTACCTAGCCGTGATATTTAATAAGTGCATTGATGATGGTGTGTTCCCGGACTTAATGAAATATAGCAAAGTGATTCCATTGTTTAAAGCTGGGAGCTCATCTGATCCTGGCAACTTTCGTCCAATATCTGTGCTGCCTGTGCTGAGTAAAGTGTTTGAAAAGATCATGCTTAACCAGCTGCTTCGTCACTTTAATGTAAATAACCTACTACACAGTCAGCAATTCGGTTTCACAAAAGGCCGTTCGACAACAGATGCAGCCGCAAATCTCATGAAGTACATTTATGATGCATGGGAAAATTCGCAAGATGCAATAGGAATATTTTGCGACCTCTCCAAGGCCTTCGATTGCGTGGAACATGAGACGCTTATCCGCAAACTAGAACACTATGGACTTTCAGCTAAAGCACTGAAACTTGTTAAGTCTTATCTCAGCCAAAGAGTTCAAAAAGTGGACATAAATAGAACGCAGTCAGCTGGCTCAGCGGTGAAGCTTGGAGTTCCACAAGGATCCATTTTGGGTCCATTTCTCTTTCTGGTGTATATAAATGACCTGCCCCACTTGCTAGAACAGAAATGCAACATAGTATTGTTTGCAGATGATACTTCTTTGATATTCAAAGTAAACAGGCAACAAGAAGATCCAACACACATCAATGAGACTTTGGCAGAGGCGCTAAACTGGTTCACCGCTAATAATTTATTACTAAATGCAGCTAAAACTAAGTGTATAAAATTTTCGTTGCCTAATGTAAGACAGTTTGAAACAATTATTTCCTTAAACGGAGAGAATCTGAAACTTGTGCATGAGACTGTTTTTCTTGGTCTTACGTTAGATCGTAATTTACAATGGAGCCCGCATATTTCTGGTCTTGCTGGTAGATTGAGTTCTGCCGCCTATGCTGTACGAAGAATCAGGCAATTTACCAACGTAGAAACTGCCCGGCTAGTTTATTTCAGTTATTTTCACAGCATAATGTCCTACGGTATTCTGATTTGGGGCAAGGCAGCCGACATAGAAACTATCTTCATTCTACAGAAGAGGGCAGTCCGGTCTATCTACAACCTTGGCTCCCGAGATTCACTAAGAGAACGCTTTAAGGAGATAAACATCCTCACAGTAGCTTCACAGTACATACATGATGTGATATTGTATACACACAAGAATATCGAGTCCTTTAAGAAAGTGTCAGACGTACATGATATCAATACTCGTAATAAACATAAGCTTGCCGTTCCTAAATTTCGTCTACGGAAAGTAAGCAAATCTTTTGTGGGAAACTGCGTGAGATTTTACAATAAAGTTCCCGTAGAAGCATGGAAATTGCCACACAACTCTTTTAAAGAATACATAAAGAGTGCACTCCTGAAGAAAGCTTACTATAAAGTTGAGGAGTACTTAAGTGATAATATGACATGGCCAAAACTGAAAGCCGATGAAAATTAGCATGTTGATGAGTGATGTGATGTACTCGTGTTTGTGTGTGTGTGCGCGAGTGGGTCTCTGTGTGAGTGTCTGTGTGTGTTTATGTCGGTGTATTTGTATTGTGTAGTGTGACTTGGCAGTGTCCCGGCGCATTTCGTGTATAGTTTCGGGTTCTGTTGCCGTTGTCCGCGTTGCAGAATTTAATTTAAAATCATTTATTAGTTTGACATTTGGAGACCTTATACATCTCACGTAGTTTAATAATTATTATTAATTTATGACCTTGGAGGCTTTTTACACCTCTGATGATTGTATAATTTAATTAGTTTAATTATGTAGTTTAATTTGACATTTAGAGACTATATACATCTCTGAATTATTTAGATTAGGAATTTTATTATTAACTCAGGGACTTTATACATCCCCTTGCTATATTTATATTGTATATTGTTAAGCTTATGGATTTTAAACTTGTATATTTTTAGTTTAATTTCTAGTCACAGGCTCGCGACGTCGAAGTTCCCAAGACGATCCCATAGAGCTTATGGAAACGGAAGCAATACCATGCCCTCGGTACCGCTCTGCTTTCAGAGCATGACATGAGTGCGTGTGAGCTAACTTTGGGGGCGGCAGACGTGAGCTTGCCTTCGGAATCCAAAAGCTTAACGGTTACTTGACCTGAAATGTATATTTCAGAATTAAATTATTATTATTTTTAATTTTGACAGTGGAAGCATTCTACACTTCCGCTGAACGTAGATATAGTTAGTGTTTAGTTTTGTAACTAAGGGACCCCATACATCCCTGTATTATTATTATTTTGTAATTTTTTTTTCTCTTTAATTGTATACTGTAGTTTTTAATTATTTTATTTGTAATTATTTTATGATGAAAAAATGACTTTCTGCCAAGTTTCTTGCGGCGCATTCTTCTTGGCAATGATGGTCTTTCCGAAAGCGCTGGTAGTTTAAAAAAATGACGTGTAAAAGTGCCCATTGCGTCCTATTTGCTGAATAAATGATTTGAATTTGAATTTGAATTTGAAGCGCGCGGTGCACTTGGAGAAGTTGCCTCCGGCGGCAGCGCCCGAGAGGCTGCTGGGCGCGCGGCCGTCGGGCGGCGGCGTCGCGGCGGCGGACGGCGGGCTTCAGGGGCCGTTGCCGTTGAAGGGCAGAGTTAGCAGGGTTTCCACCAGGGTTCGGTTGGTTTCGGCTTGCATCCTGGCGAAGGACTCCATTACGCGGCTAGCGAGCAAATCGTAGGTACAGTTCAGGCTCTAGTTGGGCAGCCAGCATAACGGTTGGTAACACGTTTATTCATAAAAACTTTACACAACAATCACAATTATATATAAGAGGCATCGATCGATACACACAACAGCACATGAAAATTAAGGAAACGAGGGCCACATAAGACGGAGCTGGAAATATTCGCGGCGAAAGTGCAACGAACCACCATGCGAGCTACAGCGAACTGTCAGGGCCTGGACACATGTCGCCGGTACGGTGCCGTCTACGGTGTCACGGCGCGGCGCCGTCAAACGGCGTCGTGCCGAAATACGGTGCCGCGTACGGTGCCGTACACGGCGCCGCGAACGGCGTCGTACCACGGCGCGGTGCCGTGTACGACGCCGTGCACGGTGCATCGCTTGGTAGTTTAACTAGTTTACGTTTTGCTGCTGAACGCATAACACGCAAGTACAACCATCGGTTCAAATATACAAAACAATTGTCGTTTTAAATATATACAAGTATACAGTTTTTGCCTTGACATGGACCAAGAAAAACGTATTTTCCTGCTCCTACTGCTAAGACGACGAATGAAGAAAAAACAGAAACGAAGATATTGGGTGAATCCATACATGTCTTTAATGAACCATGATGGAGGTCATTTTAAGAGAAAATATGAAGCACGTCGTCGGCACCGTACCGGCGACATGTGTCCAGGCCCTCATTCATTCCCGCGCGTTCCGAGCGGCGCGTGGCGGGGAACCGCGCGCCACCTTGAGATGATCTCTGAAACTACGGACGAGGGCGCGCAAACGAGACGGGTATAATTCGACGCGTTATATTGTAATATATGAGGATCGTAGGTCAATGATACGATGTTGTGCGTAAAGAACGAACACCTTACCCTACACCGAACACAGAGGACACGGTAGTTCACACCATGATCAATCACTATGGACTGGTTCTCTAACTATAATTTCAATATGTACCGTACCAAAATCCATACTGCAATTAAACTAAAAACATAAAAGTATAATTAAAAGAGTATCATTATTTATCATTTAAATAAGTAATTAAATAGTTTTATTGAATAGTATTGTTAACTATGTTATTGTTGGAATGATGCGACGCATTCTCAGGGTATCGAATTTCATTCAATTTAAATTATAATGTTTAAAACAATTGCGCCCGCGCTCGTCCTAGTTAAAATTTTGCTGACGAGCCGTAACGTGCACGTCGCACTTCGCACGTCGCACGGCGATATTGCGAAACTGAATGTTTCGACCTAATTAAATTACGTGACACTAGAAATAAGTAAAATTTTTCATATTATAATTAATATCAATCGATCTGTAAATGAGATTAAACTTTATAAATTACCGTACAGCGACAATCCCTTAATTATAACTATGTATAAAATTATTACATGTTAGAAATAATATTATTATAATGTGCAAAAACTCTAAATATTATTTATTTTTAAGTAATTTCTTGCAATAATTTGGACTCTCACTAGGTTTCAAGGTGATCAGTCTTGAAACTAGCTAAAGTATAAATCACTACAATTAAATAGTGTAAAAGATCTATTTTTAAATTATTTTTAATTATTCAATTCTTATTTTAATTCACTTACTTTAAAATTAATGTTACTAGTAGGAAAAGTTACTAAATTTTAAACTATATAACGCGAATTAATAAAAAAATATACAAGAAGACTAAGAAAAACCTTTCGCCGTAAGCGGCCACAGCGTCGCTCGTATACACGCAGCATCTTTGCTGCTGTGCGGCTGCTGGCATCGGGCTCACCGTCAGGCGTCACGGGGCGGCGACACGGCGCGGCACGTGACCTGCAGCGTCACGTCGGACATGTCGGCGGGCCGGGATATCCCTGGACTCCCTCGAACATGGGCCGGGATAACCCTGGACACCTCTTGATTTGCGAGCCGGGATAACCCTGGACAACGCTCTTCTTTTTTTTCGTTCTTCTTTCTTCTTTATTGATTATATTTATTTTAGTTATTTTAGTTTATTAACTTATATCTTCATATTTATTTTTCTTCAATTTTTTCATTCTTCATTTTCATAGTTTTTTTCGTTTCTGTTCTTACAGCATCTTATTTGTTTCTCTTCTTCTTATTTTATCTTCTTACATTCTTTATTTCTCTAAGTATTCTATAATTTCTTCATGATTAAATGTTATTTTTCTCTTCTTTCTTCAGTAATCTATTTTTGTAAATCTTCGTTCTTCATAATTGGTCTTATTTGCCTTGAATAGGTTTCTTCATTCTTCTAATAATATAACTTCTACTTCTATAATTTTTTTTCTTCTTTTTCTTCATGATGTCTTCGTGTATATTTTCTTCTTGTGTTCTGACTGCGATTAGGTTTTGAAAATTCCTTTGGCTCTTAAGGCAGGGTCGTCATGTAATATAAGGCGATCGTGGTCGTCAATAATACATTGTTGTGCGTAACAGAACGAACTCCTTTATTAATTCAGACTTAGATTATATATACATTATGATTGTCGCTGATACAAGCAATATGCGTTTATGTAGCAGTAAACCATTGTGTTACTGCTAAACACTGAAAGTGGCCAATTGCCATACTACAATGTGTGTAGCTAGCAGCTACACATGCAATCAAACTGTTGCCCTGATCAAGGCGGCCCTCTGCAGGCAGTCAATATATTTCTGGTCGTTATTTGTATTGTGACGCTGTAGACAGGAGTCGTACACGTAAAAAAATTGGGGCAGTCCACGAGGATTGGTATAATTTAAAATTGGAATATCAATTATAATTCAAAATTGCACAATTGGTTATTCATCACATATTGGAAAAAAAATCAAACAAAACAAATCCGTAGAAAAGTATTTCTTACAATAGCTACAGAGATAGTGGCAATATTTCCGCTTTCCTGCTGTAGATATTATAGCTAAAAAAAATGCAAGTGGCAAGTTGCAAGGCAAGCAAGGACTTGTCCGGGTCTTGTACCTGTCATAGGACAGGTTCGACTTTTAAACTGTAAAATATTCAATGAACTAAAAGAATTACCTTGCTCACCCGCGACCTTACACGACTAAGCTCATGCAAAATATGCGTGTTCATGCAGTTCCTCCACCTCCACACTGTAAGAACACACACAAATTACACAAACTCATCTATCACCACCACCACAACACACTGATGCGTTTCGAACTCAACCAGAGCTCATCTTCAGAGTAACACAACCGTACACCATGCTACCAGTTGTTAGACTAACAACGGTGTACGGTATATGTTTTACTAGCATCGTCGGACTCACAGTCATTTTTCTTACAATAATAGCAAGTAAACATTTTGAGTTATATGGAAAAGATTGTTAGGATTTAACAGTTCTAAATTAACACTTCTAATTCTTGATTACTCGAAATTATGTTGTGACAAAACACCTAAATCAGTCAAAAGCGTATTCACAGCTTGCGTACGTCTGTCATATTTAGTTTTTATGTTATAAAATCATATTTGCAAAAATAACCATACATCGGCTGCTTCTTAGGTGTAGCATGCACCGGTTGCTTGATAAATTTTAAAAGCACAATCTACAGCTGTTACTAGTTTATTGAATTTGTATACTGTGTCGTCTACCACAACGTAAACTGCGCTTGTTTCGACTCATATATTCTTTCCAACATTAATAATAAACGGCTGCAATGTCCGACCTATCTTGAGATATTTCTCCCTCTTGGTTATAATAGTTTCGGTAACGTTAGCTTCTGATACGACTACAAACCCATCACAAATGTCTGCTCGAGATGGTTTCCAAGGCTGCCTTCCTTTTTGTCACCGAGTTGGAGAAATATTTACAACATGCGCTAGCAGAAGCAGCGCGACATTTGTAGTCGTCTCCGGGTCGTCTTCTAAAATAAAAATAAAATAGCTTACATGAACAAAATTTTTTATATATATATCCATACTAATATTATATATATTTTTGGCATAGAGATAGTTTATGGGTCCGCCCGAGAGCGACTTAGGCTACTTTTTATCCCGGAAAAATATGCACAGTTCCCGAGGGAACAGCGCGCGATAACCGAATACCGCGCGGGCGGAGCCGCGGGCAATAGCCCGCAAAAGGGGGCAAACGAGGAGACGAGACTGGTCACCTGATGGAGAGCGATCACCGTCGCCTATGGACACCCGCAACACGAGGGGAATCACAGGTGCGTTGCCGACCCTTTTAGGATTTGGTAGGCTAGGTAGGAAAAACGTTAAAGATCCCTAAGTTGTAACACTCCGGGAATGTTGCCGCAGTAAGCTAATTCCAGATCTTCGTCGTGCGAGGAAAGAAGTTTTGCTTTAAACGCAAGGTCTGCCAATCATCAAGATGGTGAGGATGGAAGGCACTTAAGGTATCCCATCTTAGGCCTCTAGGTTGGCAACGCATCTGCAATACCCCTGATGTTGCAGATGTTTATGGGCGGTGGTAATCTCTTACCATCAGGAGACCCACTTGCTCGTTTGCCATCCAGTCGAATAAAAAAAGCATTTATTCGAATTTTAATTAGCTATTTTTTGTCTAGGTATACCATTTTACAAAATTGAAGAAACATTGCGAATTTAGCGGTAAAGGCCCTTGACAAAAACTCGCGGTAAGCCACTAGAACTTAACAAAGCTTACCATTTTATAAGTCCAATAATGTTATTTATCTCCGTCTTGACCTCTTTATTGCGTATTTTTAGCACTTTTTTATTTGCATACTCGACGATTTCTTCGCTCTTTAGAATTATCATGGAAAAGAAGCTGTAAAAAAATAGTGTAAAATATTTATTTGATACACAAAATCATCCATAAGTTGTAAAAAAAAGCGACATTGAAATAGCTGTTATATTCCACACAGCTGGGTTTCATTTTAGAAATCACATGTGTGACAAGATCGTGTGATAAGATAATGTTAATAACCTACCCAACAAAAAGATGGAAAACCCTTGACTTTGTCACTTCAAAATTCAATATCTCAAAAACGGCTAAATCAATTTTGATGAACCATATTATCTAAGAGCCAACGCTAGAAACCCTGATTTCAAATGAAAAAAAAAACCCGCATTCAAATCGGTCCATCCATTTAAGAACTACAGTGACATAGACAGACAGACAGAGACACACACACACCAGACACACATAGCGGTCAAACTTATAACACCCCTCTTTTTACGTCGGGGGTTAAAAATACTGTTACTTATGTAAATGAGTGAGTATTAAATATTTACCAATGTTTATCCCTCTGGTTGTTTTGATGCGGGAAACTCCTTAAAGTAATCAGCCATGGTGCCTTTTCCAGACTGAAAACATTCATGGCGGCGGTCTGCCGTTTCTTTCCATTTTTCTTCCATGGTTTTCCACGGGTTAACATTGTTTCTTAACCAAATTATATCTTCATTTAAATTTGCTGTAAATTGAAAGTTAGTTCACCAACAATACAAATTTTATTATTTAATAGTTACTAAACTCTGTTATGCTGAAGGTGCTTAAGAAATAATTAACAATTGATTATATTCTTAATAGCTGTAAAATTTACAGAATTCACACAGACGGCCTGCATTTGACATGCAATCTGGCTGCGAAAATGGAGTTTGCAAGCAGTTTTTGTGCAATCGATATAACTACTACATGGAAACTCCTGACCGACTGCGCAGTCCAATTGCTGTCCGCGTGCACTTCTAACAGCTGCAGATTACAGCTTGAATGCAGACCGTCAGTTTTTGCTTTGTTTACTCACCATCGTGCTCGATTTCATAAACTGTCAGTGACGCTGTCGGTGAGGAAGAGATATTTGTAGAAGACGACCGTGAAATTGAGCAACTGGCGGATCGGCGACGACCGGCGAGTTCTCCCTTTTCCCGTTGTTTACGTCTACGATTGATATATTATGATTCATACAACTTGTCAATTGCATTTTTTTTTTAGCTATAATATTTACAGCAGATGCATAGGCGGAATAAAAGACGAGCACACTTTCCTTTGGAAATATTTCCACTATCTCTGTGGCTATTGCTTGAAATTCTTCGCTACGGATTCGTTTCGTTGGATTTTTCTCCAGTATATGATGAATAACCAATTGTGCAATTTTCCGCCTAGGTCCTTCTTTTAGCAGCCCTTTATTTCCAGCATCACAAAGCACTGTGTGAGTATCTGAAATCTGGAAAATAAATTTACCATGAGCCAACACCCGGTTGGCCGCATCCGTAACAACGTATCGGGTTAGGCCCCGTCTTACAAACAAAGCCGTCGGAATTGGCGTTTACGGTATGCTGTTTACTATCTTTACTTTGTAAATTACGACAATCGGCTACGACATGACCATAAAACTTACAATATGAACACCGAACGCGCTTATCACGTTTCAAGTTTTCGTTCAAGTCGGAAGTGAGTTCCGAACCAGTGGTACCGCGCCAACCGGTAGTAACGCTGCGCTCGGCCGCCGTTTCTCGAAACTCGCGCAGCGGCTCGCTCGATCGCAAAGCGCGGCAAGTTGTCGAGTTTGCATCGTCGTTCTACAAAATTGTCAACATCAACAATGCTATCTCTAGGTAATCGTTTCCTGATACGTCGATGTAACAGACAGAATAATGTCAGAATAATGTGTATCTGCATACACGTGGGTGGGCCAATCAACTTTTTTAGTCCGCGACATTTTTCAAACAAATGCAATTCTTTTTTTTTTAGTTTATTTAGAAATTTTAAATAGAAATTTTTGTAAGTAAACATGTTTTTTCTGTAATTTAATAGATGATGTACATGAATTAATACATGCCATCCTACGTAAGTTCAATCTATTAAACAGTGAAATATCTATTTGGAAGTACAATTTTTTGGTAACGCCAGACACAATTTTGGTAACGCAGGAGACGCCCAAAGTATCGAAAAAATAGTTGATTGGCCCAGGTACCTCGTACGGTAATTTGGTCAAAAGGAAACTCACTTTGCACACAAAAACTTCGGCTCTCTCGCTGTCCTGCTCAGCGGAAAAGATTTCACGTAAAACCTGACGAGCCGGTTGTTGGTCGCCGTACATGGACTATGGAGCGAGGCGCGCCACGGCGGCGGCCCGGCTGACGGCACCACACGGCCGCGTCGCCCTCCAGCAGCGGCAGCCCGCGCGGCGCGTGCTCGTCACTCACCGTACATGGAGCGAGGCGCGCCACGGCGGCGGGCCGGCTGGCGGCACCACACGGCCGCGTCGCCCTCCAGCTGCGGCAGCCCGTGCGGCGCGTGCTCGTCGCTCACCACCGCGCACTCCTTGTACACCTGCACGGCGTCGATGAACGCCTCCGCGTCTCGCTACCTCCCGTCGAAGCGCGCGGTGCACTTGGAGAAGTTGCCTCCGGCGGCGGCGCCCGAGAGGCTGCTGGGCGCGCGGCCGTCGGGCGGCGGCGTCGCGGCGGCGGACGGCGGGCTCCAGGGGCCGTTGCCGTTGAAGGGCAGAGTTAGCAGGGTTTCCACCAGGGTTCGGTTGGTTTCGGCTTGCGTCCTGGCAAAGGACTCCATTACGCGGCTAGCGAGCAAATCGTAGGTACAGTTCAGGCTCTAGTTGGGCAGCCAGCATAACGGTTGGTAACACGTTTATTCATAAAAACTTTACACAACAATCACAATTATATATGAGAGGCATCGATCGATACACACACACAACAGCACATGAAAATTAAGGAAACGAGGGCCACATAAGACGGAGCTGGAAATATTCGCGGCGAAAGTGCAACGAACCACCATGCGAGCTACAGCGAACTGTCATTCATTCCCGCGCGTTCCGAGCGGCGCGTGGCGGGGAGCCGCGCGCCACCTTGCGATGATCTCTGAAACTACGGACGAGGGCGCGCAAACGAGACGGGTATAATTCGACGCATTATATGTATTTTTATTATCTCTTCAACTGAAAATTACATTGAAATGCATCTCTAAACCAACAAAAAAAACCACTGAACTACTATTATGCCAAGCTAGATTAGTAATTAAGTACTTACTTGCCTTCACCTGTTTGAGGTCGTCCAAACCCAAGCTCCTAAGGATTGCTGAAATCTCGTCATCCATTACACTATTTTCGTGTTCTTCTATTCTCACAATTACACATGTGCGCCAGCGATGGCGCGTTTCGCTAATGTTGACAATAATTTATTGTTTTTCTTACGGACTGAATGAAGTTGCCAGACATATAATTTCAGAATTCTCCCAGTTCTTTAAAAAAAAACGATACTATTTCGTATGATTTGCCCCAATGTAAAGTAAACATGAAAACAGGTGGTTTTCGCAATATAGTGAAAAAAAACATGGATTTCTGTACAATATTCTCGTAATGGCAGAATCTTCGTTCGCAAACATGATAACGCAAAAAGTATTCACATTAAGAACATGGCGGACATAGAGCGTTTGTAGGACGAGTGGAAAAAAAAATTAAGTTTGTCTATTGTTGCATATTATCACGTTCACCGTCTATTATCAAAATGTAAGAGGACTTCGTACTAAACTGTGTGAGCTTCGACTAGCTGCTCTTGCCGCGAATTATGATATCATTATTGCAACTGAAACGTGGCTGCACGATGGGATAGGGGGGGGATGCAGAATTGCTGGATCCTAGATACTGCATTTACCGCTGTGACAGGCAGTGTGCCATTTCCGGTAAAAGGGACGGTGGCGGGTGCCTCATAGCCGTCTCCAGAAGATTTTCATCATCGAGACTGCCTGGCTGGGAGGGGGATGGCGAAGATGTTTGGGTTAAAGTGCAGGATGTGCGCTCGAAACTAAGTCTTATAATAGGCACGGTTTATATACCTCCTCACTCAAATCTATCCGTATACGACAAATATTTTGATGACCTGAGCGATAGGATGGGCTCCTGTGATGACAAAGTGATGATTATTGGCGATTTTAATCTGGGTGCTGTTCAATGGACACGCGACTGCGATGGTTATGTTTTGAATCCCTCACAATGTAACTCTGCTACAGCACATGCTCTGTTTGATTTTATGTCACTTAATGCTATGTTTCAGTTAAATCATGTGCTAAACAGTAACTCTAGGATCCTTGACTTAGTATTGAGTAATTTTATGGGTCCATCTGTTTGTCAATCCCCTGATCCTCTTTGTAAGTTAGATGTTCACCATCCTGCTCTTGAAATTTGTATTAGTAGTGAAATTCATTCCGTAAAGAACAAAAATAAGTCAAAACAATTTGGTACTCTTAATTATAGAAAGGCTGATTATGCTGTGATTAATCAAAATTACGTGCCATTGACTGGAATTCTAAGTTGTATTCATGTAGTTCTGTGGATGGCATGGTTTCAGCATTTTATGATGCTCTAAAAACAGTCATAGAGGCAACGGTACCCAAATCTAGGATTCGAAATCATTTGTATCCGTCTTGGTATAGCACCGCGCTAATTAATATGTTAAAAAAAAAAAGAGAAAATACGTAGAAAACACAAGAAAACAAAAAACCCGCTAGATCTCCTAGAATTTGAACTATTACGCAGTAGAGTTAAAACAAAAATTAAAAAAGATTACAGGTCTTATATGTCGTCGGTCGAAGATAGTTTACAAAACAATCCTAAGAAGTTCTGGTCATTTGTTAAGGATTCAAGGAAGGTTGACAGTGGTAGTGCTTCTATTCCCTCGAGCATGACTCTTAGAGACAAAACTGCTGATAATAGCGAGGATATCTGTAACCTGTTTGCATCTCATTTTTCATCAACATTTTTAAAACAGGATCAGTCTCGTCTTACTACAGGATCGGGTAGTCTTACGATCTCCGACCGTCCGATCCTTGGCATAAGTGCAGACAGGGCCCTCTCTTCGATAAATGTTAGAGAATCCGAAACTGTGAAAGCAATCAAGTCCTTGGATGTCAGCAAAGGGGCGGGCCCAGATGGTATTCCCCCTCTTTTTATTAAAAGGTGTTGCAAATACATCTCAGCTCCCTTAACTATAATATTTAATGAATCTTTGCGACAATCAACATTCCCTACTTACTGGAAGGAATCAAACGTTGTACCAATTTACAAAAAAGGCGACAAGACACATATATCAAATTATAGGCCAATATCACTATTGTCAATTTTCTCCAAAATTTTTGAATGTATTGTCTGTAGATGTCTCGCATGGCATGTTAAAGATTTCATTACCCCTTTTCAACATGGTTTTGTTGCTTCCAAATCTACTACAACAAATCTGCTGCACTTTATCAATGATGTCGGCATGTCGGTTGATAGTGGTGGTCAAACGGACGCAGTTTACACAGATTTCAGCAGCGCGTTTGACAAAGTTGACCATAAAATCCTTCTAGATAAACTTTATGGTCAGTTTAATGTGACGGGTGTATTGTGGAGTTGGCTCAAATCATACCTATCAGATCGACCATCGCGTGTAGTAAAGGACGGATATTTTTCAAACCCGTATCCAGCTACATCCGGTGTCCCGCAGGGCTCACACCTTGGTCCTTTGCTATTCATAATGTTTATAAACGATTTAGTCAAGTCAATAAAACATAGCAAATGTTTATTATACGCCGATGATTTAAAACTTTATAAAACTATTGCCTCGGTTACCGATATTTCATTACTACAGGAAGATCTTAATGCTGTAAAATCTTGGTGCCTAATTAACAACATGAGTCTCAATGCCGAAAAATGCCTCCACATTACATTTACGCGCAAAAGACTACCTATCAATTCTGAATTCTGCCTGGATGACGTTGTTCTTCGCAAGGTTAGTAGTGTGAGGGACCTAGGTGTTCACCTGGACTCCAAGCTTAATTTTATCGGACATTTCGAATCCGTGATAAAAGCAAGTAATAAAATGTTAGGCTTCATAAAGCGCATAGGTCTTAACTTCACGCAAATTAAAACATTTCAAACACTTTTTAATTCTCTGGTTCGATCGCGTCTGGAATACTGTAGTCAGGTTTGGAATCCTTTGTATCAGGTTCACATAAATCGCTTAGAGAGAGTGCAGCGCTCATTCACTAGGTTTTTGGTATTTAAGGCGCATGATAGTGGTATTGATCGACGCGCTAATTATGAAGAAAGGCTTAAGTTCTTTAAAATTAACTCTCTTTTAGACAGACGCTCCTTCCTTGACATAGCAATTTTAAAGAAAATTATAAATGGGACTGTGTCTGATGCTTACTTGTTGCAGAACATTAACATTACTGTACCTAAATGCAACACGCGAACTTGTCGGCGAACAACTTTCCGCCCTGGCAGGACCAGGACAAAACTTGGTAAATCCCTTCCACTATATCGTATCCAAAAATCTTTCAACGATCTAGACCTGGAATATCAATTCAAGTTGGACATCTTTCAGGACTCTGTGTGTTCAATTAAGCGAAAAATGCTGAACCCATCGCACGCCTCTCAAAATTAGTTACCTTTTTTTGTTATTAATTTAATTAGTATAATTACATCGTCTTATAGTTTTACTTGTTAGTGTATTTCCCCGAACATGATCAATGCTGTTGCATGCCTGTTATTGGTGCATGAGCGGGGACTATAACTTATAATTTAGATTAATTTAAATGTCTTGTTCATGTACTGTTGGCATGTCTAATAAATAAATAAATAAATATTATAAAAATATGTAAATCAATAATCGCCATGTCATGTTAATTGTTGCAATCCATACACTTAGTCTTAACTTAATTTTCATTTACGTATCCGGTTCCAACGGAAGACCAGCGTCGGCCGCAAGATTGACATCATGCTGAGTTGGGACCATTTCGTGATAAATTTTTGTTGATGATGTTTGTTGTTTTTCTTCCTCTTTAATTTGTAAAACGTCATGAATAAATGTTTTCCTTTCTTCTTTCTTTCTTTCTTTCAAACTAACATTATAAATGCGAAAGTGTGTGTGTTTGTATGTTGGTCCGTCTTTCACGCCGAAACGTGACTTTTGGCAAAGAGATAGTTTATGGGTCAGAGAGTGATACCGGCTACTTTTTTATCCGGAAAAAATGCACAGTTCTGTTCCCAAAGTAACAGTGCGCGAAAACCAAAAACCACGCGTGTGAAGCCGCGAGCAAAAGCTAGTTAATCATAGTAATGAAAAAAATTACGAACTTTGCATTTCGGTCTTCGGAATAGCCTCTCATTAGCATAGTCCAACCTCCAACACATATTGAGTAAAGATGAGTTTGAAAACTTCCGAGTCCAAGTCCGTTCTTTAGAACTACTAATACTTTAGTATTAATATTATCTCTGGTAAATGCGAATTCAAAGTACCTCAAGTATCACGAGCAAACTTATGTTTTCATACAAACGTAGTTCTTACCAGACTGCCAGGAATTAATTATTCCATAAAAATCAACATTTTTCTAAATTATAGCAACACTACAGTGTTGCTTGAAACATCTTACATGCTTATAATGTAGCAGGCTCATTATAATTAAGTAATCTGTTCACTTACAAGGGCACGCCGCGTTCGCGCGCATAAATTAACCAATCGAGCGTCACCTCCCCCTCATACCTGCCAATAGGAAGACACCATTGCGCGTCCTTTTTTACCTGACTGAGTATAATAATAATAATTTACCGCGGTCGCATGTATTCGCTCGATCGTTTATTTTATTAACCGACTTCAAAAAAAGGATGTTCCCAGTTTGACCCGTGTTTGTATGTATTATCGCGGTTTGGCTGAACCGATTTTGATGCGGATTCCGGAAAAGTATTTGGTATATTATGAAGAAGGTTTTAGTCTATTTTGATGGGCTAATGATGCTTCTTTTTTGATTTCTTTCCGGTTATTTAGGTGAGCTGATGATGGAAGGCACAGCTCCTTAACATGGAGGAGTTACATAAAGGACGTTTCGTTGAATATTATGTTTAGACATAAAACTTTGAAAAATACCTACTTAAAAAACTTCTAAAAAAAATGTAAAATTCTTCAAAAAAAAATTCTCTAACTGAAGCCATCAGTTTTATGGCCTCTTCTTCTTCTTAGTCGGACACTCTTGTCAGAGTGGTCGTGGTTGCGCAGACGAGGTACACGAGTAGGTGTTCGGTGGGTCGCAGACTTTACTTTTTTTTTTTTGGCCTAGCTAGTACAAATATGAAGTCGGTGCAATTGGTGCAAAGATGATCTCATTGCACTATAGGTACTATACTTACCACATTATATAAGTTCAAAGTTTTGTTATAACTAGATTAAAGTATAGTTTATTTTAGATACCTTACTAAATCTTTATTATAAGTGTTTTGCTATAGTTAATTAATGTGATTAATTTTAAAATTGCATTGGACATGATTTCTTTCTAATTTTTGTAAAAAGTGTTGCAATAAATAAATATTGAATATACAAAGATAGTCGCTTGAAACAATTTGGCTTCAATAGGTTTTAAATAACTTTAGCACTAGGTTCGATTTGTGGCATTCGATCATGGCGCATGTAGACAATAAGTAGGTATCTAATTGTGCTATTTCTGTTTCTTTGGCTAGTTGAATATAATTTTGATAGTGTTTTATGCGGCGATTTTTTGTGAACAGTGATTACAAAATTCCATATTGCTCTCGGGTCTGACATTTTTAAATGCGCAAGTTGTCTCCACGTGGTTTCTGGAATTTTACTATCAAGTTGCAAAAACTACAATCACCGTACAACGTCCCTCTCAAAGAGAGTACTTTGACACTGGCGAAATTATCCTATTAATTAGGACAGAAAGCCATATCGTAAAAGAGAAGAAGAAGAAGAATTTTGGCACTAAGTAGACTGTTTTGCTTTTACCAAAAACGTCCTAATTTATTATTATTATAATCTACTTAGATTTTCTATGTAACATAACATCGGTAAAATTTAGACCTACCTACCAGGTACAAGCTTCCATACTTACTTAAGTACCTAAAATGGCTGATGGCCGTTCAGATACCTTGATAATTTCATGCAATCGATGTTGGGAACAATAGTCCGCAATATATTTAGTCGTTTGAGATACCTACTTTTCCTTCCCTGACTATACCTACAACTTTGAATGGAATAGAAGCTGTTTGTCGTCTATTGTTCTTTGTTTGGATAAGTCGTCTTATACCTATTCGATTTCAACCATTTTTCCTTTAACTGAAATTTAGACAAATTGTGGAATTTTGTATTAGCGACTTCTAAATCAGAAATAAACTACCTATTTATTTTTAACAGAAGTTATTAGGTAGGTACCTACAAATAAAGGAGATTTTGATACAAATTATATTAGAGTAGGTTGGTACTTTGAAGACTAAATTGAGCAATGGTTTTTTAATGATTTGTTTTTCCAAAAAATAAATCATTTAAATAATAGGTCTCCTAAGCTGTAAAGTTCAAAAATTGTCGGTTAAACCAATTAAATTGGCTTAACCCTCGATATTGTTCTATGACGTTATGTTACATCAGTACTATTATATATTCTGTGGTTATGTTCCACAGAACAAATGGACTCTAGTCGGTAAAGCCGACTATCCGGCCACTATTGTAGTCGGCGACTAGTCGGCGAATAGTCGGCAAAAAGCGCCGACTATCCGGCTTCTTACTTTGTACATATATTTCAAATACAAAACATAAACACCGCTTTGATAGGTACAAAAGCAAAAATCTAGAAATAAAATACCTAATACGAATTAATAACATAAACAGGTTCCGACACGCTTACAGGCGTAGGTTGCAACTTGCGCCCAAATCAGCTGGTTAACAAAACGTCACTGAAACCCCCGAAGCTATCACATCCCTCTCGCTCTCGTATTAAATAGTATAAGTGTCAGAGAGACCGTACGACATGAACTTCGAGTTTCGAGTTTCGTAGTAGCCCTGCTGTGACGTTTGGCCGACTAGTAGGTACTCTGAAGTCAAAAATTCGAAGTTTCGAACCGTCCCTGTTGCTCTCATGTTTGATGATTCAGTGTTTGATGATTTATTTATTCCAAGAAAAATTTACAGCATTACAGTTAGAGACCAATGCGCTGTAAAATTAAAAGTATGTTAACCTATTGGCACAGAATATATAATATGGTGTGAGCGCGTGGGCTACATACAAACTTCGAATTTCGTAGCCCCCCTTATTTTGATATCAAAAACGATTTTATACCATATGATACCTACTCCTTGTATTTAAGTATATGTTTGACCCGTAAGTACTTAGGTATGTATGTATTTCTATTCTTATAATGTCCTCTCGTAACCACTTTTGATAAATGAACCGATTTTGATAAATGATACGCCAATGAATTCGTCTTGAATCTTGATGACGCAAGTGACATAGGTTTTGTAATATTTCAATATGGCGTCCGCGAAAAAAAAATGGCGGGAAAATTTAAAATAATATTTTGTACTGAACAGTATGGGTAGGTATCAAATGACAGCTAATAATTAGCCCATTCTAAAATATACATACGGGTTATAATCATTTTTATCTACAATTTCCACACAAATCAGTATCAAAAAAGTATGAAATACAAAAAGACTTGAAGAAAACAAGTGTAGTGGTCTATATTTGGTTTGGATAGGTATTTAACTAAATGTAAACAAAACAAGGTCAATTGGTATCTTAAATATTTAAATTCCCCCATTAAACTATCTAAATATTTGCATTTCTGTATTGAAATATACTAGTCTAATTTGTATTACAACTACAATGATAGATAAGTAAAATGTGTGAAATCCTCGAATGTTCCAAATCTGGATGCTGACTGAAGTTTGTTTACATTCGTTCGTTTTTAATGTAGCGCACTGCAGTACTTTACAGATGCCGCTACACTACGGCACGTTGCGGCATACGTTTGTACTGCGTTAGCACTGATACTGTATAGGAGCCGCTACAGTACGACATGTTGCGGCATATGTTGATACTGCAGTAGCACTGGTAGTTTACAGATGTCGCTACATAATAGCATGTTGCGGCATACGTTGGTACTGTAATAGCACTATTACTTTACAGACGCCGCTACATTACAGCATGTTGAAGCATACGTTTGTACTGCAGTAGCACGGGTACTTTACAGATGTCGCTACATTACAGCATGTTGCGCCATACGTCGGCACTGCAGTAGCACTAGTACTTTACAGATGCCGCTACATTACGGCACGTTGCGGCATACGTTTGTACTGCGGTAGCACTGATACTGTACAGGTGCCACTACGTTACAGCATGTTGCGGCACACGTTTGTACTGCGGTAGCACTGGTAGTTTGCAGATGCCGCCACATTACAGCATGTTGTGACATACGTTGATAATGCAGTAGCAGTGGTACTTAACAAATGCCGCTACATTAAAGCATGTTGCGGTACACGTTTGTACTGCGGTAGCACTGGTAGTTCACAGGTGCCGCCACATTACAGCATGTTGTGGCATACGTTGATAATGCAGTAGCACTGGTACTTAACAGATGCCGCTACATTATAGCATGTTGCGGCATACGTTTGTACTGCGGTAGCACTGGTAGTTTACAGATGCCGCCACATTACAGCATGTTGTGGCATACGTTGGTAATGCAGTAGCACTGGTACTTAACAGATGCCACTACATTATAGCATGTTTCGGCATACGTGGGTACTGCAATAGCACTGGTACTTTACAGAGGCCGCAACATTATAACATGTTGCGGCATACATTTGTAGTGCGGTAGCAATGGTACTTTACAGGTGCCACTACAGTACAGCATGTTGTGGCATATGTTTGCACTGCGGTAGCGCTGGCATTTTACGCGTGCCGCTACATTACAGCATGTTGCGCCATACGTCGGTACTGCAGTGGCACTAGTAATTTACAGATGCCGCTACATTACGGCACGTTGCGGCATAAGTTTGTACTGCGGTAGCACCGATAGTGTACAGGTGCCACTACATTACATCATCTTGCGGCATACGTTTGTACTTCGGTAGCACTGGTAGTTTACAGATGCCGCCACATTACAGCATGTTGTGGCATACGTTGATAATGCAGTAGCACTGGTACCTAACAGATGCCGCTACATTATAGTATCTTGCGGCATACGTTTGTACTGTGGTAGCACTGGTAGTTTACAGATGCCGCCACATTACAGCATGTTGTGGCATACGTTGATAATGCAGTAGCACTGGTACTTAACAGATGCCGCTACGTTATAGCATGTTGCGGCATACGTTTGTACTGCGGTAGCACTGGTAGTTTACAGATGCCGCCACATTACAACATGTTGTGGCATACGTTGATAATGCAGTAGTACTAGTACCTAACAGATGCCGCCACATTACAGCATGTTGTGGCATACGTTGGTAATGCAGTAGCACTGGTACTTAACAGATGCCGCCACATTACAGCATGTTGTGGCATACGTTGGTAATGCAGTAGAACTGGTACTTAACAGATGCCACTACATTATAGCATGTTGCGGCATACTTTGGTACTGCAGTAACACTGGTAATTTACAGATGCCGCTACATTATAGCATGTTGCGGCATACGTTTGTACTGCGGTAGCACTAGTACTGTAAGTGTATAGGCGCCGTTATAGTACAGCATGTCACGGCATACGTTAGTAATGCAGTAGCACTGGTACTTAACAGATGCCGCTACATTACAGCATGTTGCGGCATACGTTTGTACTGCGGTAGCACTGGTAGTTTACAGATACCGCCACATTACAGCATGTTGTGGCATACGTTGATAATGCAGTAGCACTGGTACCTAACAGATGCCGCTACATTATAGCATGTTGCGGCATACGTTTGTACTGTGGTAGCACTGGTAGTTTACAGATGCCACCATATTACAGCATGTTGTGGCATACGTTGGTAATGCAGTAGCACTGGTACTTAACAGATGCCGCTACATTATAGCATGTTGTGGCATACGTTTGTACTGGTAGTTCACAGGTGTCGCCACATTACAGCATGTTGTGGCATACGTTGATAATGCAGTAGCACTGGTACTTAACAGATGCCGCTACATTATAGCATGTTGCGGCATACGTTTCTACTGCGGTAGCACTGGTAGTTTACAGATGCCGCCACATTACAGCATGTCGTGGCATACGTTGGTAATGCAGTAGCACTGGTACTTAACAGATGCCACTACATTATAGCATGTTGCGGCATACTTTGGTACTGCAGTAACACTGGTACTTTACAGATGCCGCTACATTATGGCATGTTGCGGCATACGTTTGTACTGCGGTAGCACTAGTACTGTAAGTGTATAGGCGCCGTTATAGTACAGCATGTCACGGCATACGTTAGTAATGCAGTAGCACTGGTACTTAACAGATGCCGCTACATTATAGCATGTTGCGGCATACTTTTGTACTGCGGTAACACTGGTAGTTTACAGATGCCGCCACATTACAACATGTTGTGGCATGCTTTGGTACTGCAGTAGCACTGGTCCTTTATAGATGCCGCTACATTATAGCATGTTGCGGCCTACGTTAGTACTGCAGTAGCAATAGTACAAACGTTTTCATTCATAACCTAACTAGTATTACGAAGATGGCGGTCTACGTAAAACACGTTGTTGAGGTGCGGACTGCGTATTAAGTTTACGGGCTTAAATGAGTGTAATATTAACGAAGTGACTCTTTGTTAACATTTCGCTATAATAATATAGGTATGCCAAATTTCCGACTATCCTGTGTGCATATCCAGTGTTTTTGTGCGACTAAACGTGATAGAATGTTTCGGCATATCTAAATTACGTGACCAGAGAACCGGCTACTTAAGTTCAGTATAGTGTATACTTGCTACTTAATGTACGTAGAGTGCATATTATTTAAGTAGGCGGAGTACTTATAATGTTCCGGAATATCTTAGCCGGCCACTTTTTATACGTATCCAGTGTACTTATGGCAGTATGCGGAGTACGTATAATGTATTGGCATTTGCATACGATACACTTACATTATGTAAGTAGCCAGGAACATTATGGTAAGTGATCAGAGGCAGTATAATGTTTCGGCATCTATGCTTACTGCGAGGCTGCCGTGCTACGTATGTAAGTAACCTGCACCCTTATGCAATGTGTCGGCATACTTAAATTAACGGTGCAGTAGTCTTGTGTACTTGGGCGGCTTACGTAAATAATGTACCGGAATTTTGACAGCTCCGTTAATACGTATGCCGGCTACGTAAGCGGACTACGTATTTGTTACGTAGTCGGACTCTTTGATGTCATGACGCAGTATACTTACTTAAGTAAGAAACAACATTATCAGTAGCCCGTGACGCTTACATTACAGAACATGCTGTTACCTCCTTACGCGTCATGGGTCCGACTCCTTAATACGTACGCCGCGACCAAATTACCTTGGCGGCATACTTAAGAAGTAAAGAAAGAAAGAAAGAAAGAAAGAAAAAACATTTATTTAACGCCATAAAACAAACATAGAAACAAACAAAGAACAATTAAAGACATACATGACGCTAAATAGGTCCCCACTCAGCATAATGCCACGGCAAGCCGTGGCGCTGATTTTCAGTGAGGACCTTATCTAAAAACTAACTTAAAAATAAAAAAAATAAATAAAAAGAAGTAAGTATAAGTAGTTCGCTGCCAGCACATTACAAATTTCTGTTCCGTAAGTAGCCCGTTTTTTTCAGTGTGGTTGAAATATGCGCCGACGTACATGAAGACGCACCTATGGAGCCTCCTATTTATACTCAACCGGTTTCGGAATACCCCGAGCTGCCACCAGAGTTACCGATGCCAGCGGAGGCTCCCTCTGCGGCCGCCGTACCGGCAGAGCCCGCTGTACCTGTCGCTTCCTCCGTTCCCGGCGCACCGACGCTCGATCAACTTGCAGCTCCTGCTCAGCCAGAGCTCCCTGCCGCCAATAGTGATCAATCGTCTTTGTACCCTACGCTGCTTGCAGCACTCGGAGAATCCAACTCCGACACGCCTGAGTACGGAACGAGCATTCATGATACTCTTGCCAATATATGGTTATCCCTTTAAAAAAAAGGTATAACGAAGGAAAATAAAGATAAGCTTCTAAAGGAATATTTAATTCCTAACAATTGCAAACTATTACAAGCACCAAAGCTTAATGCGGAAATATCAGCCGCTGTGTCGGAAATTGTGCGTGGACGCGACAAAAAATATGTTATGTTGCTGTCCAACAACAGCTCGGTCAAGGAATCGCAGCTATTAGTCGGGCCATGGATATTCTTTTAAAGACTGACAACAAAGTGGAAGCACTTAAATATATGAGTGATGGATGTCGCATCCTCTCCGATTCACACCATTTCTTTACCAAAGATCGCATTAAATTAATTACACCTAGCCTAGAAAATAATTTTCTCCACGTCATCCAAGACGCGGAACGGGATGAATTCCTATTTGGCAGTACTCTATCCGAAAAGATTAAGGCCAGTAAGGCCATCGAACGCCAAGGACAACAAATTAAAAAAAGTTTCAGTGCACCAAAGCCTGGCACATCAAATTCGACGAACACTCGGACCTCTACGTCACAGGGAAACTGGTCCGGTCCTCCCCGTTATTCGTCGAACAGGGGGGGGCGAGGAGGAAATCGGAAGGCGAATCCCTCACCGGCGACGCGTCGCCCGTACATCAACACGGCCCCCTCGACGCGGCAGCCGGCGCAGAGCAAGTCGCGAGCGCCAGCACAGCAGTAACCCAACATCAGGTACATGCCGGTCGTTTAACACAATTTTATCATTGTTGGTATAAGATCACAGATAACCCTACTATTTTATCTTAGATTGAACGCGGCTTAGACATACCGCTAAGCAAACATGTATATCAGTCTATGGTACCTAAAAATGTTTTGTCACCAGAAGACGCAAAACAAATGCGCATAGCAATTAATAAATTAATTGATCTAGGAGCCGTGAGAAAATGTACCCCTAGAAATTAAAAAAAAAAAAAAAATTAAATTTAAACTGTTTATTTCTTTGAAAATTAATATTTTAATTACATAGCTTAACTTCTAATCTTAATTTAAGTGTCTGGTACCTTGATGATGGCATTTTGGGGGGGAGTCCAGAGGTGGTGCTTCAAGATTTGCGGACACTAATTCCGGCTTTGAAAGCAGTAGGTTTGGAAATCAATCCAGCCAAGTGTGAGCTTTTTGGTTGTGCTGGTTCGCTCATGGGCTCTCTGGGGGAATTTGAGTAAATTTTACCAGGTATTGCTCAAATTGACAAATCGGGGTTAAGTTTGTTGGGGGCTCCCATATTTCCCGAGGGTGTTAGTGCTGCTCTTCAACTCAAGAGGCAGGCACTGTTGGGGGTACGGGAGCATTTAGTGCACATGTCAGGGCATGTTTCCCTTGTTTTGCTCCGGAATTGTTTATCCTTGCCCCGGATGGTATATATCTTGCGGACGTCGCCCACTTGGTTGTTTGATCAGGATTTAAAATTACTCGATGACACGCTCAAACAGACTGTGGAGTCTGTACTCAATGTGAGCTTGGATGAAGTACAGTGGTGTCAGGCGGCTTTGCCTATTCGTCATGGTGGTCTTGGGGTGCGTCGGGTTGGAGATGTTGGTTTGGTGGCCTTTTTGGCCTCGGCATATGGTTCAGTGGATCTTGTTGCTCGTATTTTATCACATGATGGCAACAACGTCTCTGTGCCTTTTGTGTCTGAGGCCTTAGAGAAATGGGCTGTGCTGTGCCCGTCTGACGTACGACCCGACAACCTGGCGGTTCAGAGGGGGTGGGACAACATTTTGAGTAAACTCACCTACTCTCGCTTATTGGATGGTGTTTTGGGGGCTGATCTGGCGCGTCTGAAAGCAGTGGCGAAGCCAGAATCTGGAGCGTGGCTGCATGCTTTGCCTTCTCCTCAATTGGGTACGCTGCTTGATAACGATTCTTTGAGAATAGCAGTGGCCCTAAGACTGGGGGGCAAGGTGTGTGAAGTCCATCGCTGCATTTGCGGTGTGATGGTGGAGGAGAACGGGTACCATGGGCTCAGTTGCCAGAGATGTGCGGGGCGCTTTCCGAGACACCATTCGATTAATGAGATCATCCGTCGGGCCATGGTTTCCATTAATGTGCCATCTGTTTTGGAACCGCCGGGTTTGTCTAGGTCGGATGGCAAGAGGCCGGACGGGCTTACTTTGGTTCCCTGGCGGAGAGGGCGTTGTCTTTTGTGGGACGCAACGTGTGTTAGCACATTTGCTGCGTCCCATTTGAGGCAAACCGTTGGGTCGGCAGGTTCAGCGGCAGCTAATGCCGCCAAACTGAAGCACGCTAAGTATTCCGCCCTGAAGTCTACCTACGATTTCGTGCCAGTCGCGGTGGAAACGGCTGGACCCTGGGGCGATGAGGCTCTTGACCTTTTTAAGGAGCTGGGGCGACGTTTGAGGGAGAAGGGCAACGACCCCCGCTCAGGGTCTTGGTTAGTTCAGCAGGTCTCCATTGCTATTCAGCAGGGCAACGCCGCGGGTGTAATGGGGACCTTTGGGTCGGGCAGGGCGCTGGGCGGGGATTGTATATGTTAATGTTTGTTATGTTTTTTTTGGTTTATATGTATAGTTTATAAGGTTTGACGAAGCTTGTTGCGGATGTATCAATGTGTTATTTCAGTATTTTATTTATTAATAGTTTGACGAAGCATGTGGCTGAATATTTCTCTGTATTTAATTATTCTTCTTTTAATAAATATTATTGATTATGAAAAAAAATAAAATTAAGTATTAAAGATTATTGGAGTTAAGGAGCTTTAATACAATACATTATTATTATTACCATTATTAATTATTTATTACTATCAATACATTATAATTTTATGTTTTTGTTTATTGCACAATAGGAGACATTTGGTAGTTTTTTTTTTATTTAGTTAGGAAATATCGCTTGAGGACACGTGCTATCTGATTACCGGGTACATTTTCCAGTTTATTCGTAATTTACTTGGAAATCCATTCAAAATACTGGGCAGTATGCTCGTCCACACTCTTTGGCCATATAAATTGTTCGATCTTGGTCTTATATAGGCAGGATAGTCAGGTAGACTACGTAAATAGCCAGGTCTTATTTTTTTACTCACGTGAGGCATTTTAGTGTTATACTGAGTTACTATTGCTATATTTACTTTATCGTATACGGACATCACTCTGCAGTACTTGAATAGATTTTCATAGTTATTTTTATGCTTATATTTTATCTTTAGGGGTACAATCGTTTTTAATAGGCGTAATTGCAGGTTGTAGATGTTTTTTAAATATGTTTTATATGTTCTTCCGTAACTGGCTAAACCATAGCTTATTACAGAATCTGCAAGTGTCATATAAAGGAGCCTCAATGTGTTATAGGGAACTTTGTGTTTAAGTACACATAATTTTGCCAATATTGATCTCAACTTATTACATACATAATCAATGTGAGGACCCCAGTTGAACTTATAGTCTATTTTGAGTCCTAGGTAAGTATGTTCCTTGACAATTTCAAGATGTGCGCATTTACAAGAGGTGCTAGGCGAATGCAGACAACTGTGTTCATGTGCAACAATCTTGGGTGTAAATTTAGGTTTATTATATGGTGAATGTATATGCAATACTTTAGTTTTTTCATAATTTATCGTTAGACCCAGATCATGAGCCCACTTACACAACAAATCGAAGTCTTCCTGCATCATATCCTGGGCCACTTCCAGATTTTTATGAGCTGTTATTATGCAAGTATCATCTGCAAACTGGTATACCGAGCCGCTACGGAAAATCTTACACATATCATTGACATATAATAAGTACTCTGTCGGTCCGACGATTGATCCTTGTGCCGTGCCAAATAAGATGGCAGATGGGTCACTATGTTCGCCATCCATTATACCTATCAGTGTGGTAATTTTTGATGAGTTCCAGTACAGTTCCTTGTATACCATTCTACTTAAGTTTTTCATAAAGTATATTATGATCCAAGGGATCAAATGCTTTGCTAAAGTCTATCATCACTGCTAATACATGATGTTTTTTATCTAGATTGGTGTTAACTTCATCTGTAACCATTGATAGAAGTTGGGTTGTACTTTTACTTTTTTGGAATCCAAATTGTTTTTCGTGTATTATGTTATTACTTGACAGGAATGTACTAAGAGAATTACCAAGGTATTTTTCTATTATTTTATTTATGCATGACAAAATCGTTATAGGTCTGTAGTTGTTTGTGTCAGTATGACTGCCCTTTTTATATATAGGTATAATTAGTCCCAATTTTAATTTATCAGGATATTTAGATTGAGAAATGCAAAGGTTGATTAGATGTACTAGAACAGGCGTCATTTGTTCCGAAATGTATTTTACATCTTTCGCCCTTATTTTATCATACCCTGGGCTCTTCTTATCATTTAATTGTTTTTTTGATTTTGTGCAAAACTTCTTCATTTATTTTTTTTAGACGTAGTGATAAGCTAGGTGTGTTAATGTAAGCCTTCTCATCAAGTAATCACACATTACACGAATTACGTACATTTTTTACATTCTTGTCAAAGTCAAACGCAAACTTTTCACATAACTGTTTTGCTTTTAATTTAAATGACTTGAGAAGCATATCGTCTACAGCTTTAACAATTCTACCAGTCAACCTGCCCACAATTTCCCACATCTTTTTAGGATTTTTCAAGTTATTACATATTTCCCTTTTTATAGAACTGTTTCTTGCAATACTAATCATCCTGTTAGTTCTATTTCTATGTTTTTTATAAATTAACTCATTTTGTTTGTTACTCTTGTCTTTTAGGAAAATATGTAATAGCCTTTTCTTTGTGTTACACATGTCTATTAATTTTTCCGAAATCCAGCTTTTGTCCTGCTTTGTATTTAGATATATTTTAGATTTATAGGTACAGTTATTGTAGATTGTCTGGAATCTGTCAATAATAATGTCAATTAGTTCGTTCGGGTCGTCGCAACGAAGAGCCGGGCTCCAATCTATTTGAATCAATTCCTGTTTAATTTTATCGTTATTCAATTTGTTAACTATTTTGTAGGTGTTTTCGCGAGTCGCGCTGATAAGCGCAAGTCCCGTTATGTAATGGTCAGCCGGCGCGTCACGCACTACAACTGAGTGCACAGAGTGCGCTCGCGTACCTCGTTTGCTGGCGTCACGAACGAACAAATGGTCAATACATGATTTGGATATGCCATTTATACTTGAGTCAACTCTAGTAAACTGAGAAACGCAACATTCAAAACCGTATTCATGCAAGCAATTTAAATAAGATCTTACAATATTATTCGTACCGGTAATATCTATATTGATATCGCCCACCACTATGCAGTTTGTATCAATGGGACGAGCCGACAAGAACTGCGACAATTCATTGACAAAATTGATTTTATTTAAGTTCGGTGGCCTATAAATGGAACATAAATTAATTTTTTTGCCACTTAAAGTCTCAATTACACCGTATAGACACTCAAAATTCACTGTGATCACGGGTGTTTTTATAAATGTAATACTTTTATGCACATAAACAATAATGCCGCCTCCTTTCCTTTGATTTCGCAGCTCCGCGCACATAGAATAATCCTTTATTCCAAACAAACTAGACGTAGCCTCGGTGACATTCGCCTCTGTTATTATTATTATATGAATGATTGACGGGCTTCTGGCAACTAGGTACTCGAGTTGGGAGTGATTTTTAATCATGGAGCGGATGTTGACATGAAGTAAAATAAGATTATTTTGCTCGTCGGGTATATCGAGCATAAATTCGTTCCATGTGTCAAAGGTTTTTTCTGACGTATTTGAGTTTACGATATCCAGAGTTAGGATCAAATTTTGACATGTCGATCAACTATTTAGGAAGCAAAAAAAAGGCACTCGTAATAGTAAATAAGGCAGGCACATACCTATGTTTTTTGCATTTCTTTACCAATTCTGTCGATGTCGCTCTCCGCCCGTACATAGTAAATTTTTTTATCGCCATCTTTTTTTCGAACCATGATAAGTCCATTTTTGCACCATACGTATTTACAGAGCGCCTTCTCCCTTAGATTAGTTTTAGTTTTCCACAGCAGATAGGATGTCATTGGCGTGAGTGACTCACGCACATAGACTTTTGCGTCGACTTCACCACCCAGGTCCTTAGCGCTAATCTTCATCGATTTTGCTGAATCACACCAGTATTCACGCTTGCCCTCGCGCAATGATACCGTGATGGGCGCGTCCACCTTGGCGCGCTCTGCTTGGGCCGAGCCAGGGCGGCTTGGCCTTTTTTTTCTGTATACTTTGAGAATATCGCCTGGATCCTGTTTGAGGAGCTGACAAAGAGATGTGGCGACTTGGTTAACATCTTCATTTGCTTTCTCGGCAAACCCGCAAATTTCGACGTCATTACACGATTGCGCTTGCTCGATTTTGCACAATTTTTGCTCCATGACTTCGTTTTTTAGCGTCAGATTTTTGCACGTGTTAGCTAAATCCTTGCATTGATTCTCCACAAGCTTATATCGCAGTTCTTGTTCCTTTAATTTACTTTCGTACTCATCTATCTTATCTGAGTAAAACTTGAGGGTATTCTGTAACTCATCACGTATAATTTCTTTAACGGTCTGTCGCAATTGACGAACTTCTTTCCGGATTTCGAACAATACTTTGTCTTGTTCGTTTGGTGTTGTCGTTTCTACGTCCGAATCCTCGTCGTCGGGGTCTGGCAGAATGACCGATATACGTTTGTTCTTGCCTCCGCTTGCCGAAGTGCACCCGCGACATTTCCAGTCAACCGAGTCCGTTACAACAGAAAGTGCACAAAGTTGTTCTGTAGACAGGGATGCACAAGTGGCATGATACCATTTATTACACTTGTTACACTGCTGTTAGGTTCATTAGATTAAGTATAGCGTACAGCGGTGTCATATATATATGCCTACCTACATGTACGACTTGTGATGTGCATTCGAGTATTAAATCAGTTAGCAACGAACCATCTCCGTGTTGTCATTACGGCTCCTTCTAACCTCAAACCTAACAAGTGACGACGATGGCTAAAGTTTCGGTTGGCGTGTTGAGCATATTTAATCATGAAAACCAAGATTGGGTTATTTACAAAGATCGGTTGGAGCAGTGGTTCCTAGCAAATGACATAGAAGTTACTGACGATAAAAAAGCGGGTTGTAAACGTCGTGCGATTCTATTAAGTTGCTTGTCGGAGTGCACGTATAGGTTGTTGCGAGACCTAGCGTTACCTGAGGACCTGGGTACACGTAGTTATGATGATGTCGTTAAACTTTTGGACGGCCACTTCAAGCCAAAAGTCTGTGGATTCGCTGAGCGGAATAAATTCTACAATGCCATGCAACGTGATACCGAGTCTCTCTCCGACTGGGCAGCCAGAGTTCGCGGATTGGCCTTGTACTGCGGATTCCCTTCAACATCGCTCGACAAGACCCTGCGTGATCGTTTTGTGATAGGCATGGTTCAGGGTCCGGAACGGGACAAGCTGTTTACAGAAGTTTTGTCCAGCCTGACATTAACCAAAGCCCTGCAGCTGGCTGAAGGCGTGGCCAGTGCTCGACGTGGCGCGCGAGCCTCGGCTCCCGGGGCCTCGAGCTCCGGTAGCAGCGTGTTTGACGTGCACAAGATGGCGGCCAGCAGGGCACCGGGACCGGCCGGCACTCGACGTATTGGAGTTTCGGGTATTTCGTGTACCGTGTGCGGTTATTACGGCCATCAGGCCTCGGACTGTAAATTTGCTAACTCCCCATGTGATAAATGTGGGTTAAAAGGACATTTGAAACGTATGTGTCGTAAGAAAAAGCAGTATAAAAAATTTAATTTCGTTGAATGCTGTGTGGATAGTGGTGACGAAGAAGGTAAGAACATAATTTGTAATATTCGTACTTATAAAGGTGAACCTATGCAGGAATGTGTTTTAGTAAATCAAATACCTATGAATTTTGAACTAGATACCGGGTCAGCGGTCACAGCAATTTCAGACCGCGTGTACAGTGAATTCTTTACGTCAATACCATTGAATAAAGTATCGACATTATTAAAGAGTTATAACGGCGATGTTATTAACATATTAGGAGCCATTACTTTATGTTTTTGTTATAAAAATGACAGTAAAATGTTAAAAGTTTACGTTGTAAAGAATGGAGGCCCCCCAATATTAGGTAGGGACTTCATTTCAGCGTTTAAACTCGAAATATGTCCAGGAAAAGGGTTAAATTTTATTAAAAATTCTAATTTAAATACAAATACACTAACTGAAGAGCTAAGTAATAAATATCCACAATTATTTTCGGACAAATTAGGTTGTTGTAAACATGTAATTGTAAATTTAAACTTAAAACCCAACGTCAAACCGGTTTATTATCGAGCTCTGCCGCTTCCTTTTGCAATGAAGAAAAAAGTAGAAGATGAGTTGGCTCGTCTAGTTCAAGTAGGTATCCTGCAGCCCGTTACGTACTCGGATTATGCCAGTCCTATTGTCCCCGTACTTAAACAAAACGGTAAAATACGTATTTGCGCAGATTTTTCTGTATCACTTAACAAGCAACTTTTGGTAGAAAAATATCCCTTGCCTCGCATAGAGGAATTATTTAGTAAGTTACACGGTGGGCAACAATTCTCTAAACTAGATCTTTCCAATGCCTATAACCAGTTTTCTCTAAGCGAGGAATGTCAACAATTAACGTGTATTAATACACACAAAGGTTTGTTTAAGTATACGCGGCTTGTGTTCGGTTTGTCTAGCGCCCCGGCCATATTCCAGCGAGCTCTAGAGACTATTCTGTCTGGCCTAGACATATGTATATTTCAGGATGACATTTTAGTCACCGGTCGTACTAGGGCTGAACACTTACAGCGCCTACATGAGGTCTTTAAACGCCTCCAAGAGGCAGGTCTCGTTTTGCAAAAAGATAAGTGTTCCTTCTTTCAAGATTCCGTCTCCTATCTAGGGTTCATCATAGACAAAAACGGTTTACACAAATCGCATGATAAAGTTAAAGCAATCGTTGAAGCAAAACGACCAGAAAATATAACTCAACTAAAATCATTTCTTGGAATGGTAAATTATTATAGACAGTTTGTAAAAAATGCCTCATCCATTTTGAGCCCATTACACAAGTTACTTCAAAAAAATGCAAAATGGTGCTGGACTGAGGCACATGATAACGCAGTGACGGAAATTAAGCGTCAATTATCTTCGGAGACTACCCTGGCCCACTTCGACCCCAGTGCACGGCTCATCCTGACCGTTGATGCTGGACCTGAAGGTCTAGGGGCTATACTATCTCAAGTAGGTAATGATGGCATAGAACGACCGGTTTCATATATGTCTAGGTCACTCGGTTGTGCTGAAAAAAAAATACAGCCAGATACAAAAGGAGGCTACAGCAATAGTTTTTGGTGTGCGTAAGTTCCACCAATATCTATATGGCCGGGACGAACCATTTATTCTTCGAACCGACCACAAGCCCTTACTTTCCATATTCAGACCGGACAAAGGCGTACCGGAAGTCTCTGCCAATCGACTCCAACACTATGCATTGTTTTTATCAGCTTACAATTACGTGATTGAGTATGTGAGTAGCACACACAACTCAGCTGATTTTTTAAGCCGATCTGTTAATGAAACGGTAAATAAGGAATCAGCGGCCAATGAGCATGAGGTCGATCCTGACCGCGCTGTTTACTTGAATTTTGTTGTGGATGGAGATTTACCTATTTCCATCGACAACGTCTATAAGGCAACGCTTGCCGATAGCACGCTCGCACAGGTAGTTAACTATATTATGAAAGGATGGCCTAGCAAAATAAAAATACCTAACTTAGTGCCATACTTTACTTGCCGCAATGACCTATTTTTAGAAAACGGTTGCTTGTTAAGAGGTACAAAGCTCGTGATCCCAACTTCCATGAGGCCTAAAATACTTGACGAGCTGCACAGAGGACATCTAGGTATTAATAAAATGAAGGCCGAAGGTCGCCTTCGGTTCTGGTGGCCAGGCATGGCGGCGGACGTGGAGCGGCGCGCAGCCGCCTGCGCCGAGTGCGGCCGCGCGCGCCCCTCCCCGCCGCGCGCGCCGCTCGCGCCCTGGCCGCTGCCGCCGGCGCCCTGGCACCGCGTCCACATGGACATAGCGGGACCACTAAATAGAAAGTACTTTTTAATAATTGTCGATGCTTATTCTAAATGGGTTGAGTGTTTTGATGTTTCAGCAAGTTATAGTACGCGTATCATTATAGAGAAACTGTGCGAAGTTATGTCTCGGTTTGGGGTGATTCGCACCATCTGCACAGATAATGGTACATCTTTTACTTCTACTGAATTCAGTCACTTTTGTGCTATAAATGGCATCGAACACATAACTACGCCGACGTACAGTCCTTCGTGCAATGGACAGGCAGAAATTTATTGCAAAATTATAAAAAAATTTATTACTAAAATGTTGTCATCAGGTGTTTCGACTCGAAACTTAAATAGCAAAATTCAAGAATTTTTATTCACGTACCGTAATTCTAAGCACACTTCGACAAACACATCTCCTGCAGAGGTTCTATTCGGTCATCATTTAAGAAGTAGACTTGATTTACTGCGACCTATAAAACCTTTCACTTCACCACCAATCCATACAGCATTAGCTCATAATGTTGCCGCTAAACAGGACTTGCAGATTAAATATTATGGCGGAAAAAGAAGTGTTAATTTCCATAACGGTGAAACTGTGTTAGTGAAAGTATATAAAAATCTTAAAATAAGTTGGACACTCGGTGTTATTGTTAAACGCATAGGAAAAAATATGTATATTGTTAAGTTAGATAGTAATAAAACCTTAAAAAAACACCAAGATCAGCTGCTTAAGTATAAGGGGGAGGAGAGAAGCAACGAAAGTCAGCTGGCAAGGCAGCAGTCATTTGAAGGGTTCCCCAGCACATCCGGGACGGAACAGGAAGGCGATCCTGACATCGTGTCAGCGGTAATTCTGCCATCAGAGCAAAACTCTCAGCAACGTTCTTCGAGCCCTGGGTCTCCAGCACCGGTGGGTGAGTCAGAGGCCCCGTGCGACTCAGCGCCACCCAGCGCGACGACGCCCGCGCCGGTGAGTGAACGCGCGTCTGGTGACGCTGACCGACCGCTCTCTGATGAAGCGGTGACTGACGGTGAGCAAGATCCAGATCCAGGATTTTCGTTTGTCAATACGAGACCAAGAAGGGTCTTTGATTTCGGGGATTATTTCTGACTTGGTGTGGGGGGACTGTTAGGTTCATTAGATTAAGTATAGCGTACAGCGGTGTCATATATATATGCCTACCTACATGTACGACTTGTGATGTGCATTCGAGTATTAAATCAGTTAGCAACGAACCATCTCCGTGTTGTCATTACGGCTCCTTCTAACCTCAAACCTAACAAGTCCTCCTCCAAGGATCCTCCAGGAGTCCTCTCAAGGACTCCTGGAGTCTTTTTCGTAACTACTTTGCTGCACTTCGCGCATTTAACCATATTGTGCAATTATTATGCGCTCGCGCACTCGCGGGGAATTAGCGTACGACGACCTATCGCTAGCGCGCTCGTGCGAGAACTGAATGAATAAAATGATCAATTTATTTCTAGTACCTTCTTAGTTCCAAAACCTAATGGCAGCAGCCGCTTTATTTTGAACTTAAAGTCATTTAATAAAATTGTGACAAAGTCCCATTTTAAAATGGAGGACTACCGAACTGCCGCCAAGCTTATACCTCACAATGGCTTTTTAGCTACTATCGATTTAAAAGAGGCGTATTTACTTATACCTATACGCGAAGCAGATCGAAAGTACCTCCGTTTCCAATTTATACCACACGGCTCAAATAAAATTGAAACGTACGAATTTATGGCCATGCCGTACGGTTTGTCCGTGGCTCCAATGGTGTTCACAAAAATTATGAAGGAGGTAGTAACACATTTAAGAAAACAAGGATTTAAGTCAGTTGTCTACTTAGATGATATTTGCTGTATAGGTGATGATTATGATGAGTGCCTCAATAATGTAAATACCACGGTAAAATTATTGCAATGTTTAGGTTTCATCGTTAATTACGACAAGAGTGTGTTACAACCCTCACAAACCTGTAAATTTCTTGGGTTCTTGTTTGATTCACAAAATATCACCATACAGTTACCCCAAGAAAAACGTGACAAGATTTACCACTTAGTGGGTAAATTTATGAAGTTACCCCGTTGTACCGTTCGGGAATATGCTCAGTTGATTGGTGTTCTTATTTCCGCTTGCCCTGCTACTAATTACGGTTGGCTGTATACAAAGTTGTTGGAAAGGCATAAATTTCTTAGTCTCAAAAAACATGATGGTAATTATGAGGCCAAAATAAATCTTCCAGTTATTATCCTAGATGATTTACGTTGGTGGAAAAATAATGTTTACACGACTTCGTCACATATGAGAACCTCAAGTTTTAAGTTAGAAATTTATACAGATGCATCAAAGACAGGCTGGGGTTCTGTATGCGGGGATAAAACTATTGGAGGGCACTGGAAAGATGTTGAGAAAGAACACCACATCAACTACCTAGAACTTTTGGCAGTATTTTTAGGTCTAAAGAGTTTTGCAGTGAATGAAACGGATTGCGTAATTTTATTAAGAATAGACAATACTACTGCCATCAGTTACATAAATCGTACGGGTGGAATCCAATTTCCGTACCTAAATGACTTAAGTAGGCAGATTTGGCAACGGTGCGAGGTAAGAAACATAATCTTGTACGCATCTTATGTCAATACAAAAGACAATCGAGCTGACGAAGCGTCGCGGAGGTTCAACCCTGATACCGAGTGGGAGTTGGCGTATCACGCTTTTCAAACCATTGTTAATCGTTTCGGTGACATGGAAATAGATCTGTTCGCATCTCGCGCTAATGCCAAATGTGTTAAGTTTGTGTCCTGGTTCCAAGAACCTGATGCTTTTGCCGTCGATGCGTTCACGATCGATTGGGGTGACCAATTTTTCTACGCATTTCAACCATTCTGTTTAATTTTAAAATGCATACGAAAAATTATTGATGATAGTGCACAGCGTGTTCTAGTTTTCACGTATTGGCCTTCTCAGCCTTGGTTTCCACTGCTGCAGAACCTATTGATTTCAGAAATTATATTCTTCAACCCGAGTAAAGTTTTACTACGGTCTCATTGCAGACGACCCCACCGCTTACACACCAGCCTTACTCTGGCTGCCGCAACCTTGTCAGCACGGCCTTCGCCCGCCGAGGAATCCCACCGGAAGCGATCCCATTAAGTTTAGCCTCTCTTTCAGAGAACACATTTAAACAATACAGTGTGTCCCTAAAGCTCTGGTGGGAGTTTTGTAATAACAATGGTTTGAAACCGTTAAATACATCGATTACGTCAATACTTATGTTCCTGACAGGGGAATTTAATAAAGGCTGCTCTTACGGAACGTTAAATAGTCATCGCTCTGCTTTGTCTCTTGTACTACCCGATGTTGGCTCAGACGATCGCATTAAAAGGTTACTCAAGGGTGCATTTAGACTAAAACCTAGTTTACCACGGTATAATTCCACCTGGAACCCTCAGTTAGTTCTCGATCTAGTATCGACATGGTACCCCAATAATGAACTTTCCCTTGAGAAACTTACGAAAAAAATCGTAATTTTACTTGCGATTTGTACGGCACATCGAGTACAAACGTTTTCACTGATTAAAATAGAAAACATATATATATATATATATATATATCTGAAGACTTTATAAAGATCTCAATCCCAGACTTGATAAAAACATCTGCGCCTGGTCGTGAGCAGCCGTTATTGAATTTACCGTACTTTAGACAAAACCCAAGCATTTGCCCTGCCCTGACTCTCAAAGACTATATTTTGGTGACTCAAAATAAGAGAGCCAGTAATCACGGTGCACTATTGCTGACTTACAAGACTCCCCACAAAGCTGCCACATGTCAAACCATAAGCCGGTGGATACGGCAGGTGCTGGGAGCGGCGGGTGTGGACGTGTCCAGGTTCGGCGCTCACAGCATCCGACACTCGTCTGCTTCGGCCGCTCGGGCCGCCGGCGTGTCCATAGAGGTCATACGTAAGGCTGCCGGATGGACAACCAAATCACAAACATTTTCAAAATTTTACGATAGGCCGTTACAAGACAGTAACAATGATATATTTGCAAAAGCAGTATGCTTAAGTCGCAATCCATCTGATTAATTAATCGATTATTAAATTAGAATTTAGAAGTATACAGTTATGTGTGTGTGTAATAAGTATATTACAGGTATATTGTGTTCTTTTGTATTTTTTCAATAAATGGAAAATATTGATTACAAATTTACGTTTTTAACTCCATAGCATACCAACAGAAAGCAAAACTTGCTGCTCTAAAACTCTACCTGGTTAATTATTATATCTGAAGAATGAAGCGATGAAATATAATAGATGATCAAACGAACTTCTTGAAGCGAAGTTCGATCACTATTATGTTAATCGCTTCATTCGAAGATATAATCAGCACCCTCCCTCCCGTGACTTTGTCACATCAGAACTAAAAGTTCTTAGATACCCATATACAAGTTTTGTTCTTTACTTCAAAGGAATGAGGATGAAATACAGCGGTTGATAACTCATCGCATAAGGAGTGGGGGACTAGAGTGTTCAATAGACATACTTTTTAAAATGAAAATTATTTATTTCCCTCTAAAAATCGTGTGACGTTGCCTAGCAAGTTAAAGAAACTACCTGGTTAATTATTATATCTTCGAATGAAGCGATTCACATAATAGTGATCGAACTTCACTTCAAGAAGTTCGTTTGATCATCTATAATATTTTACATTTTCATCATTTAAATTTGCAGAATATGGAGTATAAAGAATTGTTCTACCCCTATGCGCAAGACATGTTGGAGAGATGGACCCAACGAATGGAAGAACTTGATAGAGAAGAACAATCACGGGCTGCAAACAAACCCAAGCAGACACAAAGCAAGCGAAAAGTACAAGCCAAGATGAACTCGAATAAAAGAATTAATGACCGGGCCAAAAAGTCCTTTGTGATGAGTAAAGACGCTTATCGAGGACAACGATTGATCCAGATAAAAATATTCGATTTTACAGAATGTGGCAACGAAAACATTAATTCAGAATTAGATAGTGATAGTGAATTTATAAGTGTCAGTGCGCAGTACGTGGTGAAAAATCCTATAGATGAAATATTAGATTCAACCGAAAACTTAATAAATAAAATTTGTAAGCGCATGTGTAATCGCGAATTTTGACGATAATGTCATGTTTAAATTATGTACCTTATGAAGTTTTGTTTAGAAATATTATTGTTTTGTTTTAAATTGTAATTTTATTTACTGTTTTATTTTTATTTAGTTTTGCAATTTTTGAAAATATGTGTAATCAATTTAAGTTGTGGCAATATAAATAATTTTGTATTTTTATTTTTTTATACTTTTTTAAATGTGTGTTTGTAAGGAATGGGTTAAAATAATAAATAATTTTGACAAAACATGTTTATTAATTTATTTAAAAACACTGACAACTAGTAGCTGAAATTTTATATTACTTATTTTCCATATACCACTTCCTAATAGTAATTACATTTCTTAAAGCACATTGTTTCCTATGTTTTATACAATAAAAACTATTTCTATGCTTACAAAATCTTTCGTACAGTCAGCTGCAGAGAAAGGGTACCCCCCTGTAGTGGCGGTAGTATGGATACCGCCGTTACAGGGGGGTACCTTTTCTCTGCAGCTGACTGTACAATACTGAAAATTTGGGACATCCTTTTTCGCCTATATCAGTAACAGAACAATTACTGCATAAATCTCTAACCCATTGAATTTTTTCTAATCCTTTCACTATAATTTTCTTATTTTCTAAATATGGTTTGATAATTCTTTTAAATTCTCTATAATCAATAAAGCCTTCACTCCAGGCGACCCCATAATGTCTTTCAATCCACATTACTTGGCGTCTTTCTTTTTCTAATAATGACGAAAAAGAAATTGGAGGCTTTATTAAAAAAAAATAAGTGTAATCTTCTGTGGCCAAAGGAAACTCTTTTATAATGAGATTATTATCTACGTCTTTAAAATCCTTGTACATCGACTATATATTGATCTGGATTCATGATATTTTTTTTACGATGCGACTTAAAGGTTTGTATTCTACAATGCAGTCATTCAATATAAGACAGTAAGCAGATGTGTTATCAGGAATTTCTTTATCGCTTTCTATTTTAATTCTCACATCAATAGGTCCCGTCTTTAACCTTTCGTTTTGTCAAGAACAATCGATAACATATAAGGGACAACTTTTAAAATGCTGTATATTTAGCAATGGTTCCGCTCGACGACCATGATAAGACTGTTGGAATTTTGCATATTGTTCGTATAATACGGCATAATTGTCAGAACCAAAATTAACGTTTAAACCTTCGTATGGAAAGTAAGTAGAGCTTAAAAATATTCTAACTTCTCGCAAATCGCAATGATCAAAACGTGAAAAATCTGCATCCGATGTATTTTTCCTTGCTGTTGACAATGCTAAAATAACAAAACGAGGTTTCTCTATCTGTGTTGATGTTCTAATTGACCACGTATGTTTTGACGTTTTTGGCAAATGCGGATATTCATACAGATCCCAGTTTCTAAATACTAAGTTTAATGCACGATCTTTTTCCATCAATTTTAGCATGTTAATTCTTTGACGGTCCGATACTTTAATATGAGGCATTCGCCAAACTATTTTTTGTATCTCAATTTCATCTACCACTTCATTAGGATTAAGTTTTACTTTATTTAAATTTGTATTACTTCGGAGAAGAATCAATTCATGTTGGCAATTGATAACGATCTTACGAAAGTCTTCAGCAAACCCTAATATTTTATTGAGCGGTATGGAAACTGCGAATTTCCCATTTCCAATATTTTTTGTAACATTAATATCCCATCCCCAAGCTTTTGACATGCTTGATTCATTCTCGTTCATAGATAGTAAACATTTAATAGTTGTTGTGACGCCTGCATTTTTTACTTTGTCTATTTCAATTTCGTTTAATTCATAACGGATATCTTGAAAAAGAAAAAGAAATGGATTGTTTGTAAATTGAATACTGCTTACTTTAGCCTTTGTTTCTCTGTTATAAACGTTTACAGCACCCTCCAAATACAATGTACTCGCTAAAGGTAAAACGAACAAGTCCTGTTGATTAATGGGTATGCGAATCTCATCATTTCTGTTAAATGTAGTCACATATGGTTTGTACGAATGAATTTCAAAGCTTTCGATACTATTATCTTCCGCAAAGGAATCGGTGACATTAAGAATTTCACTCATTTTAGTAATCCAATCAATTTTAAAAACTTCTTATTTTCTTTAGTTAATTTTAGTTTAGACGATGTTCTTCTCTTGAAGATGTTATCTGAACTAATTGGTTTAGGTGGATACCGGTAGTTTATATTGAAGTCTATCATGGTTGCTTCTTTTTTAAATGTAAGTACAGCTGAATTTCCTCACCTCTTAAATTAACAAGTTGATTGTTCGCGTCAAAAATGCGTACATTAATAGAACTTATATTAGTTTGATTAACTGGGAAATATATCACGTTTCTAGGAACTTCAATAATACGATATCCTGGAGCATGGGCTACCAACTCATACAAGATATATTTAGTACTAAAAAACCGCAATAGATGGCACTACCATTAACATCTGTAAATTATAAAATGTGAATAAGCCGAATTAAGTAGAAATATTGATATTAAAATAAAGAATAGCATATTTTATAAACACAACTTCACATCAACCTTATTTCAACTCATTAATTTGAAGATAAGAAACATCATAAATAATAAATTGAGAATACGAAAATATAGGCTACATGTGACTACGTTTCAGCTATGAGGTTTTCGTAGTAGTTTGCAAAAGTAACGCTAGATAGCGTAAAACCGGTATGCGCTTGCAGCGGTCTACTCTGAAATTCGAAACACGAAGTTCGTGTCGTGCGGTCTCTATCGCTCTCGTAATAAATAGTATAAGTGTCAGAGGGACCGCACGACACGAACTTCGAGTTTCGATTTTCGGAGTAGCCTGCCTGCTGTGCTGGCTGTGACTTGACTTGACATGAACTAAAAGAATTTCTTTGCTCACCCGCGACCTTGAGATAGCTAAGTCTATGCAAATTATGCGTGTTCATGCAGTTCCTCCACCTCCACACTGTAAGAACACACACAAATTACACAAACCCATCTATCACCACCACCACAATACACTGACGCGTTTCGAACTCAACCAGAGCTCATCTTCAGAGTCTCTCTCTGAAGAGACGAGGATCTCTGATGAGGGTTACTCTGAAGATGAGCTCTGGTTGAGTTCGAAACGCGTCAGTGTATTGTGGTGGTGGTGATAGATGGGTTTGTGTAATTTGTGTGTGTTCTTACAGTGTGGAGGTGGAGGAACTGCATGAACACGCATAATTTGCATAGACTTAGCTATCTCAAGGTCGCGGGTGAGCAAAGAAATTATTTTAGTTCATTGATATGGACCTCCGCAAAGTAACGCCTGATTCAATAAATTATTTGACTTGACATTTATGTATGACGCAATGGATTCGTGGACTTTTGAGGTTATAAATAAAGATCTTAACATAATCCATAATGTTGGATTCTTGAAGACACATTATATACTTTGTAATGAAGACTGCACAAATTTGCTAAGAATTGATACATTGATGGTCGCATTTGATGCATTGAATCCAGATTTCTGCTCTACCGAGCGGAGGAATGTCAACAATTCTATTAAGTAAGTATACATTATACTGCGCAGTTAAGTACAAAAATAAATATCTATACCCTCTGACTGCTTGTAACTAATATTATCTATTTTTGTTTACAGATCAAAAGCAAGAGTAAAGGAACCATACATATGGCGCCTGAAACGAAATGCTAAAATCAGTTTGGCACAAGAGCGAGACGGACTGCACGACACGAACTTCCAGTTTCGGAGTAGGCTGCAGCTTTCGCTGGCCAGAGTCTAACACACAGCTACATGAAGAACTCACTCTTTTCTCATTCCCACTTATTTATAAATTAATATTTCGCAAAACGCACGATTACGAATGTTCCGCTTTCGACTGAAGAATCCCGCTTCTTTCACTCAAAAAGTTTCAAAATCCTGACTTCCCAAAAAATGAATCTGGCAACGCTGGGACAGTGTCAGTACTGGCAGATGAAGAAGAAGAAAAGGTTACAAGTGCTTTGTGTAAAGATTTTCCTGTGGCTGCAAACATGCTGATGTTACATTTTTAATGTAACTGCACTAGAGCAGTGAAGAACCTGCTTGCATATCAGCATTTTTTAAGGAGATGGTTTAAAGAAAAAAACAGATAAGTCGTTTTTTATTTTAAATAGTATTACCTACTACTGCTTGTTTTCAGTAGGCTGAAAGCTGTTTTCAGGCCTAACACATAATGGCAAACCAAATGTTACTGGATTTCAGCAGACTAAAATATGTTTATAGACCATTTCAGGACACTAACTTTTACACACACCATTTTCTGAGTAATTTTCTTTCATGTAATAAATACAGAGCTATAAAATATCAAAGTGAAATTAAAGTGACTACTACCTAGTGAGAGTGAGTGTGTTTATAAGTGTTTAAGGGAAGTGATTCCTTTGTTGTACCATATTTTTTTTTTATTCGACTGGATGGCACGAGCAAGTGTCTCCTGATGGTAAAAGATTACCGCCGACCATAAACATCTGCAACACCAGGGGTATTTAATTGCAGTTAACATTTATGGCTATTTCATATCATATTTATCTAACAAACCCCGTAAGCTCATATCAATTTTGTTGCATTGCACCCTATGAGTGTTATAACATGTTATTTTGTGTTATTAAAATGCATTATAAATTATAATATTGATATGATATATTATTTACCTGTATCACTAATTAACAAAATTTAATCGCTAGATGTAAAGAAAGAAAGAAAGAAAGAAAATACATTTATTCACAACACAAGACAACAATACTATTTGGAACTAAAATAATTTCTTTGCTCACCCGCGACCTTAAGATAACTAAGTCTATGCAAATTATGCGTGTTCATGCAGTTCCTCCACCTCCACACTGTACGAACACACACAAATTACACAAACCCATCTATCACCACCACCACAACTCACTGACGCGTTTCGAACTCAACCAGAGCTCATCCTCAAAGTGACACAACCGTACACCATGCTACCAGTTGTTAGACTAACAAACCACCACCACTGTTTTAATTTGTCAAACAAAACAAAAAAAAAAAAAAAAAAACTACCCGCAAAATATTAATAAATTTTAAATGTGATACAAAACTACCTTGATTTTTTAATTTTATTTATTTATTGTCAAGGCATGTTTAATAACTACCGTTGCTAAAATTAGACCCAAGCCGTAGCAAGGGAGATGACACTAAATTTATTTGCTCATTAATAATAGACCCCATACAATTGTACCTAATTATCTCCATACATTCTAACACATCAAGACGAAACCCCTTGTCACAGTAATGTAACACTTCACACGAATCTGAGTCCGATATAGAATGATTTAATTCCAACAGATGCTTGGCAAAATTAGATCTATCAGGATGCCCGTTCCTATATGCCGATACATGCTCCTTAAACCTAGTATTAAAACTGCGCCCGGTCTGACCTACATATACTTTACTGCAGTCATTACAAGTGAGCTTGTATACACCCGATTTAGTTCCTTTATCCATCTTCTCTTTGTGGTTACAAAGTTTAGAGTACAAAGAGTTGTTAGTTTTAAAGGCTACATTAACATTGTTAGATTTTAAAATGTCATAAATTCTATCAGACAAACGACCAACATATGAAATACTACACCTATATTTGTTAGAAGACTGAGGAGGCAACCCGGCGTGAAGCATGCTATTCACTATCCGTGCTTGCTTCCTCCTAACCAAACCATCTACCATCGATTTCGTATAGCCATTTGACGTTGCTATCTGATAAATAGTATTTAACTCTGAATCAAAATTTACCCTAGAAAGAGGTACAGTTAATAATCTATGTACATAACAATGAAAGGCTGCTAACTTATGCTGCCACGGATGATTAGATGATGCTGGTATCACAGCATCTGTGTATGTGGTTTTACGATAAATTTTAAATTGTTGTTTATTGTTTGATCTCGTAATTGTTAAATCTAAAAAATTAAGCGAAAAATTTTCTTCTATTTCTTTTTTAAATTTTATTTTTACATGTTTGTTATTGATATTATCCACAAATAAATCAAGTTGCCTCCTACTTCCCCTCCAACTCCTATGTGTTGGATGGTTTGGTAGATGGTTTGGTTAGGAGGAAGCAAGCACGGATAGTGAATAGCATGCTTCACGCCGGGTTGCCTCCTCAGTCTTCTAACAAATATAGGTGTAGTATTTCATATGTTGGTCGTTTGTCTGATAGAATTTATGACATTTTAAAATCTAACAATGTTAATGTAGCCTTTAAAACTAACAACTCTTTGTACTCTAAACTTTGTAACCACAAAGAGAAGATGGATAAAGGAACTAAATCGGGTGTATACAAGCTCACTTGTAATGACTGCAGTAAAGTATATGTAGGTCAGACCGGGCGCAGTTTTAATACTAGGTTTAAGGAGCATGTATCGGCATATAGGAACGGGCATCCTGATAGATCTAATTTTGCCAAGCATCTGTTGGAATTAAATCATTCTATATCGGACTCAGATTCGTATGAAGTGTTACATTACTGTGACAAGGGGTTTCGTCTTGATGTGTTAGAATGTATGGAGATAATTAGGTACAATTGTATGGGGTCTATTATTAATGAGCAAATAAATTTAGTGTCATCTCCCTTGCTACGGCTTGGGTCTAATTTTAGCAACGGTAGTTATTAAACATGCCTTGACAATAAATAAATAAAATTAAAAATCAAGGTAGTTTTGTATCACATTTAAAATTTATTAATATTTTGCGGGTAGTTTTTTTTTTTTTTTTTTTTGTTTTGTTTGACAAATTAAAACAGTGGTGGTGGTTTGTTAGTCTAACAACTGGTAGCATGGTGTACGGTTGTGTCACTTTGAGGATGAGCTCTGGTTGAGTTCGAAACGCGTCAGTGAGTTGTGGTGGTGGTGATAGATGGGTTTGTGTAATTTGTGTGTGTTCGTACAGTGTGGAGGTGGAGGAACTGCATGAACACGCATAATTTGCATAGACTTAGCTATCTTAAGGTCGCGGGTGAGCAAAGAAATTATTTTAGTTCATTGATATGGACCTCCGCAAAGTAACGCCTGATTCAATAAATTAATACTATTTGGTACAAATAAACAACACAAAGGTATGTGTCATTGCGATGTAGTTCATTTAACACAGCCGTGACTATGATAACTATGTTTATGCAAGAAATGTGTGTTAATGTACAGTAATACAGTATATATAATAAGAAGGGTCCACGGAAAGACCATGTCTGTCTAGTCACTTTAGTGACATTGTGAGTTATCGCATTTTTAAAATTTGGAACAGTGGATGGATGGATGGAATTGTATCGGCTGTTATATCAGGTGAATGCCCTGAAGACTTAGTTCACAAATCGCCAGGGAAAATGTCTCATGCGAGATGGCTTACGCGTGCTAACAGAATTCTTCGTCTTTACATTGCAACATCAAAGCCATCAAATAATCTTGTTACTTTAGCAACTTACGTTGTTAAAGTATACGCTCCAACATGGTTTCATATTAAAAACCACCCAAGTTGCAAAGATGGAGGAAGACATTTATGGCAATTAATCTCGAGATCTCGTTACTTATCAGCGGAATTGAAGGCTGTTATTGATCCTGTAATACAACGCAACAGTTACTTCGCCCATCCTGAAAATCTACTGTTAGCTATGTTATCAGACCCTGAGAAACATATAAGGGAATTAGCACTGCGACGTATTATACGAGCACGTGGTGAAAAAACACAAAAATTGAGACTATTCCAGGTTCCACACTTGAACATGGATGCGAAAGCCTATTACGACCCTCGGATAAGCTCGCCTTTGTTCTCCTCTCTGTGTTCATGTATTTTTATTTTTTTATGTGCAATAAAGAGTTTACATACATACATACATACGACCTTATTAATTGGCAAAGTTATGTTACAGAACCACCGATCCTGAAACAAATCTCTAACGAAGAGCTACAATTTGTTATAGTTAATGGAGACGACAACAAATTAGCTTTCTTACGTTTACCTTGCCATACTCAAACAGTTGAGAGGTCAGTAAAAACTGTAACTGAAGCTTCAGGATGTCTGTGCACAAAGTCAGCTCGTGAAGTTTTCATCAAAGCAAAGATTGAGTCTCGTAGACTTATGCCAAAATATGACAGTAAAAAAGATTTTTGTATTGAATAAAATGACGCTTAACTAAAAAAAAAGACTTATTTGCATGTTTAATTACTTTATTATTAAATGGACGTGCTTAAATCGCTGGCCGAGTGCAACAGTGGCACAATTTAAAAAAAAAACGATTTTTTAGTTATGCCCAGAATCGTGATCTACGATGCGTGTTTTAGCATACAATATTAGTCTAATTCAAAAGTTTACCAGAATAACCCAAAGATGACTCCCGTGCCACTACTGCACGCGAGGAAATTACCTATCTCGTTCCTTCAATACTGACCCATCTCCAGTGTGCCGCTCGTTCTTGCGCATAAAGCCCGCCTGTGTAATGCAACAGTGACACACTTTTGAGTTGTGCCAATATTGCAGAAATCGACGAGAAGTTTTTTGAGTTAGTACCCATTATCTGTAAAAATTTTAACAAAAATAATCAATATACTATACTCAAACATGCATTCAAGAAAATTATCTCCATCGGGTGCACTGAAACAGGAAGTAAGTAAAGTCTTTTGCAGGTAAAAAATTGTTTTCGCATAGGTACATGCGAAATCTGTTTGGTCGATTTAGAGATTATTTTGTGTAATATTAAGAAGTTAAAGTAGTATTCAGAACTAATTTCCAAGCAAAACTACCATAGCTGTAACTACAGGCTTTAGTAATTTAAAAAAAGTTTTAAAATAAATTGTTTTGTCAATTTATACCAATTCATCTACTCCTAAACTAAGTAAAGCTGGTATCATGGGTACTGGATTAATTAGTTAGATAAAATTATTAATTAGATAAATATAATACTTAAATAAATATAAAAAAAATACTTGAAATAAACTTAACTCTGTTACTACGATAACTGAATTCGAACTTTCAGAAAATCCATCACAGCGCATGGAAAACCCAAAATCTCTAGGAATAACAACCTTTTCATCAAAAACAATCTAAGTAGTGGTCGCATCATAAGAAATGTGACTAATCCAATACTCCAGAGACCGACGGAAATTTCTTGTCAATAAGCCAATTGGCTTTTAAAATACGCAGCCATGTCGCCTGAAAATAAGTCATCTTCCTCAATGGACTGATGTAGAAAAACTAAAGATAAGACTCCCCTTCTCAATTAACAACCATTGAAGACGACAGTGAAAATGGAGTTTCCTCCTCCTTCTTTCCCATTGCAGCCTACCTTTACACTGTTTCTCACTATTCTGGATCCAAAAGATTAACTAAAAGAGTGAAAAATTCAACTTCAATACTGGTAGGCTTAGTCTTTCTCTGGCGGAATTAGAGTAGAGTCGCTGTCAACATGTGTCTGGTTTGGAAAATATACTGGAACGGGTTTTTGACTGGGGTAAACATAACCTAGTCAAGTTCAACCCTACCAAGACACGGGTCTGCGCATTTACCGCAAATGAAGCGCGTAGTAGCGCCTCGATTCGAAAACTCCCCCCTTGTTCTCTCCGGTGAGTAAAGCTAAAATTGTTGCTAGAAAGTCGGGGTCCTCAGCCGAGCGAGACGATACTTCATGCCGAGCTATTCACACAGGTACAGGGCTCGAATTCGGCCTCACTTGGAGTATTTCTCTCATCTTTGGTCTGGTGCCCCTCACTATCAGCTCCTCCCGCGCATAATATCAGATCGTCTACAGCGTAGCGTAGGGCGGCTCGTATTATCGGTGATTCAATACACTGGGAAGCTTGACTCTCTAGCTCTCTGTAGAGATGTTAGCTCTCTTTGCGTTTTCTATAGGGTCGATAACGGGGAGTTCCGTTGAACTTTTCTACTCGGCATAAAAGTAGCCCTACCACTGGTGTAGTTTTTCTGTGCATCCATATTTTAGTTTGTATTTTCGATATAGAAGTAGCTTTCATCAACATCATCTTGATGGGTAGCGGTCATCCACCGTGCTTAAGCGTTCCTTTTTTACCTCGCACATGTAATTTATGGAACACTTTGGCGACCGAGGTTTTTCCAACTCTTCAACAAATAGCTTCTTGCAAGGCCGGCAACGCATCTGGGGTCCTGATGATGCTGATGATGTCTATACGCGACGGTGACCACTTAGCATCAGGAGAACCGTCTGTTTGCTTGTCTGCTATTAAGTACATAAAAAAATACATTTGTGTTGTCAGGGTAGTCACCCTGGAACCTATTTTTAATCCCCAACGCAAAAATAGGGATGTTATAAGTTGGACTGCTATGTGTATCTTTGTGTCTGTCTGTGGCACCGTAGCTCTTAAACGGGTGGGCCGATTAGAATGCGGATTTGCGGATTTGAAATCAGGTTTTCTAGCGATGGTGCGTAGACATGTTTCATCAAAATTGGTTTAGCCGTTTTCCGTTGTTCCTTCAAAGTTTAATATCTCAACTTCGATGTGATTAAGTCAGGGATTTTCCAACTTTATGTTGGTTAGGTTATTGCAAGACGTCGTTTAAATATGACGCGATTAATAATATTTTTATTTTTTTATTTTTAGTGATTTAAAAGCGTTTTTATACCTAAACAAAGAAATAGGACCACATTATTTCATAGCTTTAAAAGGCACAATTCAAAAAACATAAAAAAAAGTTGTGCAACAGAGGCACATCTCTAAGTACCCATATTTGAGTGTAAATAATTGCTATAATAATATATTTAAAAATAATATTATGTCTTAATCTAATGCATCATACCACAAAGAATATATAAAACAAAACTTAAGCATTTAACTTTCTTAATTAAAATAATATGCTCATATTACTTGTTTAAGTCCAGTTGTCAAAACTTTGAAGTGCTTTTTCTCGATATTTCAATATTTTGGCTTGTGCCACTGTTACACTCGGCCAGCGAAATAAGGTTTTGTTATTTCAATGTACCTATTCTACGATAAATATAATCAGTTTTTTTAATTAGTATATCGTCGGTGCGATTCCAAAAATCGCCATGTGTTTTATACCAACTTTTCACCAGAGCAAAAAAACGGAATATCTCGTAAAGTAAGTTAAATTAATACGTGAATTATTTTTTTATGCACCATTAATATGGTTTTGTGTTATTCGTAGTTACCAAAATTAAGTATTATTTTAAATTGTTACCTATATTGGCCAAAAAATTATAATTGGAACACATAGCGGGTTTATTTTGGGACATTTAATATCGCCATGTAACAAACAAGTACTTTACTATTTTTTTATAGTGTAATTTGTTTCCGTATTGACACAAAGCGGGATTTTAATGAAACATTTTATCATTAGAAGTTCATATTTAAATCCCAATTCAATAGAATTTGACAATCCTGTAGTCACTTCCAGCCTACTAATATGAACACCGGGCTGCCTAAGGCTTTGTGATGTGACTATTTTTCTTTTTTGATTCCTTTTGGATGATAATTGCAAAAACAGGGACATATATAATCAAACGTGCCCGTGTTAGGGTGTCTTAAATATGTAGAAAATTGTCAAATTCTATTGAATTGTACTGTATTTATTTAATTTAATTGTTTTACAAACAATAAGTAGATCAACTATAAACGTTAGCACTTAGATTCCCTACGCTGTCTATATAATACAAGTAATAAACTGTTCATCATAAACAACAATGTCAGGAAAGTCAAGTAAGACGAGACGAAAAGCAGGGATCAATTCTACCACGCAAGCTAAACGATTTTTTTAAGATTTCTTTTGATTATACATATATTCAATCTTTAGCCCTTTAAGCACAGAGAAGTAGTTCAGTCTGAAGAAGTAGAATCGAAGTAGAAAGCCCACCCGTATAATAAGAAATAAAAAAAAGTTCCTGAAAGTAATTTAAGTATGAAGATTATCATAAAAAATATGATAATCTTTGTGCATACATAATTTTAAAGACTGCAAGCTAGCATATTTTGATGAGTCAATCTTAAAAGGGCAATCGTATTTTATTATTTTTTACATAAAACGTAAAATTATGAATAGCCAAATTCATTTTATAGTACTACTAGTAGTTTAGAACAGAGAAGAACGCTCTGCATATTCCTTGTTATAAACTAACACTCCCAATAATATCTTATTGATTGCCATTTTCTTGGCAGCCCTAGCTTCATAGTTTATGATGTGGAGATTATAATTTTCTTGTGAAATATTGCCTTCTTTATAACCAACACACATGTCTTACTGGTTTTTTCGTGGTTTGAAAATGGAGATCTTTTTTTCTTCTAACTTTTTAACAAAAAGTTTTCTTATGATAGCATGTTTGCCATTTTCATTGCAACAATCAGAATACACTTTGTGCATAAGTCATATTATGACTTTTTGAAATAAAAGTGTCTTCAACGTATGTCCTGTTACTGGTACACAGAGCCATAGGTACACAGAGTTTTATTTTAAAGGTTTACTTGAAACACTATTTCTTGTCAATTTTACGAAGCTTATGAGTTACAGTTTCAATTGTTTCTCCAGTCCTTATCCATTCCTGAAATATCTCCTTCTTCAAATCGAACGTGGCTAGAAAAAAAATATTTACAAACACGTATTTTAGACCCATTCTGACCAGGTAAAAAGCAATCAAAACCGTAAAATTTTGTTGCGTTCACTTCTGACGTTTTTGGTCTTCTTTTCAATATAGTACGAAGTTATAGTTTATAAGGTTTGACGAAGCTTGGTACGAAGTTGTAGGTCTAAGCCATTTATGTACGATTTCTTTGCTTCCCACGGCGTGAGCTGGCAAAAATAGTTAAAAAGGTCATTCCGATAGTCTTCATTTAAACCCGAACAAAGAAAACTCCTAGCAGATTTTTGGTTTGCTCCATGACGGCAAGGTTTTTCATTCATAGTGCGACTTTTCTTTGCAACGTCAAAACTATGAATTCTTGCTGTAGGATCTGGCTGTCTCTTAGAACCTTTGTATGTTTTTCCTAGTTGTTGGTTGGTGCTCTTTTTTTTATTTAACAGTAAGGTTACATCGATAATTTCGTTATTTATTTTATCTGTTTCCAAACGTTGCTTTTCAAAAAAGCCGGTTTCATTATTTAAAACTAATTGATAAGCTCCTTAATTATCTATCCCTGAGGATTTTTCAGAATTCTTGCTTTGTTGAATTTTATTAGAGTCAGCCTGTTCACTTTGAGTATTGAAACTTTCTGCAGCTACACTGGCAAGGAGATCTTGTTGGTCGTCGTCTAGCAACAATGATGTTATTAGTGATGTATCAAACGTGTTATTTTCAAGCCATATAGAGGGTACAGTTAGGTTATTTTTATTTGCCGAACAACCATGATTGGTAAGCACTTTCGAGGATACTGTGTCTTCTATTTTTAAATTGGTCAAATCGGGTTGTGAATTAGGTGAATCTCTCATATACTTCAAGTTCTTTGATCTGCATATATCCTATTATTATTGCATTGAAATATTAGCATCAAAGAAGAAAAATAATTAAAGAGCAATGAAAACTACTCTGATTGTATGTATTTATTTAAAGAATCCCCATTTTCACACACACTTCCGTTACGTTCTCTTCCTTTTCAAATACCATAACTTTCGTCTTTTTTACGTTCACTTTCATTCTCTGTCTCTCTAAAGCATCATTCATAATAGTTACCATCCCTTGCAAATCTTCAGCCGACGATGCAAGTAATACTTGATCACCGGCGTAAAGAAGGCATTTGATAGGTAACTCATTTATTCTCAGTCCACGATCACTATCTTTCAGATCTGTCAAACAATTATCCATGAATAGGTTGAACAGCCTATGGTCACTAAGTATGTGCAAAAATACAACAAATTTAATTTATAAAATATGGATATGTGGGTAGAAGTAGCACATGACGAAAAAAAGACCATCTTAATACTAAAAATGTGTTTGTAAAAAAATCCGCTATCTGGAAAACTGCACATAGCTAATTTAGTAAGACATATTTCTTATTACTAACACATAGTGGAATTGTCAAATTTCAAAACCAGTAAAGATATCAAAAAATGGTTTTGAGGGTAGATGGATTTGACAAAATCAAATCGTTTAGTGCATAAATTAAAAAAATGAAAAAAATCACATAGCGATTTTTGGATTCGCACCGACGATATTCCAATTATTATCAAAAATTTCAAGGTCGGTCCAGAGGCAGAAGGTTGTATCCGATTTTGATAAAACTCTTTGTGTAAGTCACTATAGCCATGTAACATATTTTTATTGCTATTACAAGTCAAAAGAAAAAAAAAAATTTTCCATACTAGAGTGACCCACCCTAATGGATACTAGGCAATGGATATACATACTTATAAAAAGATAAATACATACTTAAATACATATTGAACATCCAAGACCTGAGAACAAACATTTGTATTATTCATACAAATATCTGCCCTGGCCGGGATTCAAACCTGGGACCTCAAGCTTCGTAGTCAGGTTCTCTAACCACTCAGCCATCGGTCGTCAAAAATAAATACCATAACTACTTAAAATTAAGACCATAGATGGGTAAGGCCGCGAATTTTGACCAATTTGGACGTTTCAAATTTGGAAAGCTGATAAAAAAAAACTGGTAACCCCTAGAGGTTTCATTTTTTTTTTATTATATTACGCGATATGAATTCTAAAGGTCGCAAATGAGATAATTCATTTAAACCCTTTTAAAAAAATAATAAAAATATATTTCCGTCCAAAACGTAACGAAAATCGACTATTTTTTTCGGCCGCGAGTACTTAATACCTTATTATTTTCATGGTTTTTATCTTCTCATGATCATGATTTTGTTTAAACGAAATTTAATGATATAGCAATAGCTGTACCGATTTCGGAATCATGATAATCAAATAGTTTTCTTTTTTTATATTTATTTCTTTTCACGTGCCAAAAAACCACGCTTTCGTTACGAATACTTTGGTGACGCTTTATAAAGCTATTTTTAACGCCAATTTTGATAGAAATATGTTTTTGTGCACTAGAAACTAATACTCTAATAGTGCAACACATAAGAGATAAATAAATGTCATCAGTTTTTTTACAAACAGCCATCAAACGTGACGCGGAGAAAGTTTTTCGAAATAACGTCAAAAGTGCTTGTCCGATTTTAAGGGTAAGTAGTGATTATTTTTAACTGGTGTTTTTTCCTAAGATAGGGTAATCTTTTCCATGTAAGTAGCATGTATTATTATGTTCAAAATGTTGTTATTTCACCATGATAAACGTGTTTTTGTTTAAAATACGTTACACTTTCGTTACGATTACGTTACATTTTTACAAAATGCAACGTATTTTTTACATAACGTAACGAAAAAATGTGGTAAAGGGAATTGCACACAGAAAAATTCTAACTTACACCAGTTTATTATTAGGTTTCCAATGACTACACAGTAAGTTAGTTAAATTGATATTTTGAAGTTAAATAAATTTAAGCTTGTACAGTCGAAGTCACAAGCATGCTCACAACCACTTATCCAAATTCATTATGCTTATAAATGTGCACCTTATGGTCAGTGTTATAGAGGCATGTAAAGAGACACTTTTGGAAAGATATTTTGTCAACTAGAGGGTACTTCCACATTCAGTTTTAACTCTATAGATCCCATATAGGACAGGTTTCGGATCAGAGGCCTTATTGCCTAACGTTTCTGGAACTCGCGATCGCAATAAAATTACAGCTTTTGTATGCGAAATATGTCCTTTGATTGCGATCACGAGTATCAAAAACATTAGGCAATACGGCCTCTGGTCAGAAACTATATTATATAGATAATTTGTATATGTTTCTGTGTGGAACAATGGCGTCAATTTTAGGATAGTGAAATGTATAATGTGTTTTTAATAAGTTATGTCTATCAACTACAACTTTTGTCGAAAAAAAAAAACAAAAATAAAGTTCTAGTAAAAATAATAACTTCACTTTATTATATGACATGTATTTTTTTTATAGACACATTATCTAATGAGAATATTTGCCAGTATGATCCAGGCTTTATCAAAATTTATGTTACGTTTTATGATAACGTTACCTATTTTTTTATGTTATTTCTACGTCACATTGGTCAAAATTCGCGGCCTTACCCAGATATGGGTGCTGCTGGCTAGTTTTTTGTATATTTAATTAGAATTTTACAGCACATTGGTTTTACATTTAATGCTATAATTCTCTATTGGCAAATAAATAAATTATTATTACTTATCACAATCATGTTCATACCAGAATAGAGTAAGTACCTACCTATGAATTTAGGAATAAACATTAAAAGAAAAACAGTGGAACAAGAGTGAAACATTTTACTGATGTTTTATTAAGTATAGGTATTTCGTTCGTTGTTATGAGAAATGAAATTATGAGAAAAAAAAAATATGCAAGATATTAGTAAACCTGTTCTGCTATGTAATATTCTGAGAAATGACTATTATTCGAAGTGATAACTATGCAAAGTGATGATTATGCAAAAGTATCATACGGCAAAAAAAAAATGAGATAACTGTTATGCGAAGTGTAATTCGGAGAATCGATATTATGAAAGATAAAGGGAACCCTTTATTATATATCGGTATTTAAAATTATAATTATATCAGACTGAGAGTTACTCCTTGTTATTGATGTACCTATCTTTAACAAGTTCAGGCATAAAATAGTCTTAAGGGGAAATGCAATAAAAAAGTTGAATATTTAATAAAGAAAAATATGATAAACTTCAGCAGTTTAATAAGTTCCTGTTATTTTATGTTACAGATATTTATGATGCTGTTTTTTAGTTCATATACCTACAGAGACATGAATAGATAATAATATTATGAATTAGTCTGTCAAATTTTTAAATAGATAATTATTAAAGTTGCTGTATTATTATTATTCCATTTAAACGGCCTCATTCACCGAGCGATGGTGCAAGCGAATGTGCCCTGTATGTTAGAGCCTCCGGGGTTGAGTCGTAGTGACGGCAAGAGGCCCGATGGTCTTACGTTGGTTCCTTGGCAGAGGGGGCGTTGCCTCTTGTGGGATGCGACGTGCGTGAGTACCTTCGCGCCAATATCTCACTTGAGTTGCACGTCGAGGTCAGCTGGAGCCGCGGCTGAGAATTTCGCGCGGTCTAAGCACCTCAGGTACTCGGCTTTGGAGCCAGCTTATGACTTCGTGCCTTTTGCGGTTGAGACGGCTGGTCCTTGGGGGGCCGAGGCAAAATCCTTAGTATGGGAGCTGGGCCGTAGGTTGCGGGACAGGGGTTGTGACCCCCGCTCCGGGTCGTACCTGGTTCAGCAGGTAGCGTTGGCCATTCAGCGGGGTAATGCGGCCGGCATTATGGGCACCTTTGAGCCGGGTGCGACGCGGAGTGGTGGGTTTTAGGTTAGGTTTTAGTTTTAGTTTGTACGTTTGCTGTAGTTTTAAGTTTATTTTATTTGGTTTATTTATATTCTGTAGTTGTATGAATTTTAATAAATAAATTGTGTGTTTAAACTGCAAAGTTGTGGTTGCAAGTGCAACAATCAGTGTCACAAACTTATAATAAGTTCCTTTAAGTACTAATACTTCAGTGGAAGTATTCAGATTCTTTCCTACTTATTCCATCATTTTCACCACTTGTAAAGAAACAAGTGCAAAAAAAAACAATACTTTAATTGAACAAAAAACTAAGTACTGCAAATAAGTCTTGGCTTAGTGCAAATTAACAATTTCACACAAAACATTGATTTTCTTCGAGTTGAGCTATGTGCAGCTTTGAGGGGATAAATAAAAAAAAAGTAGGTTTTTAAAGATACTTGAAGGCACTAAATCAGTTTTTATTACACTTATCAAATTTAAGTTTTTGTCAGAAATGTAATCCATACTTATATTATAAATGCGAAAGTGTATGTCTGTTTGTAAATTCTTCACGCTTGAACTGTTGAAATCATTTAGGTTATCTATATTCTATATATATAAAAGGCAAACCTGACTGGGTTATATATCAACGCACAGCCCAAACCGCTGGGCCTAGGAACTTGAAATTTGGTACAAGGGTTCCTTTTGTGATGTGAGTGAGCACTAAGAAAGGATTTTTGGAAATTCATCCCCTAAGGGGGTGAAATGGGGGGGTGAAGCTTATATGGAATTTGCTCATTTCTGGACTTAGAAGTACTAAAATAGGTACATAAGTTCTTGATTACAATTAATAATGATTTGTTTATGTGAAATGGATAAAATTTCCTCCTAAAGGGGTAAAATGGGAGGGTAAAGTTTGTATGGAAATTTTCTCATTTCTGGACTTAGAAGTATGAAAATAGGTATATAAGTTCTCGATTACAATTAAAAATTATCTGTGTAAGCGAAATTGATAAAATTCCCCCCTAAAAGTGTAAAATGGGGGGGTAAAGTTTGTATGGAAATTTTCTCATTTCTGGAATTAGATCTATGAAAATAGGTATATAGGTTCTCGATTACAATCAAAAATTATCTGAGTATATAAAATGGATAAAATTCCCCCCTAATGGGGTAAAATGGGGGGGTAAAGTTTGTATGGAAATTTTCCCATTTTTGGACTTAGAACTATGAAAATAGGTGTATAAGTTCTCGATTACAATTAAAAATTATCTGTGTAAGCGAAATGGATAAAATTTCCCCCTAAAGGGTAAAGTAGGGGGGGTTAAGTTTGTATGGAAATTTTCTCATTTCTCGACTTAGAAGTATGATAATAGTTTTCGATTACAATCAAAAATTATCTGTGTAGGTGAAATGGATAAAATTCCCCCCTAAACGGGTAAAATGGGGGGGTAAAGTTTGATGGAAATTTTGTCATTTCTGGACTTAGCAGTATGGAAATTGGTATATATACAGGGTCCTGATTACAAATAAAAATGATCTGGGTAGGCAAAGATAAAGAAAGAAGAAATAGATTAAGAATTACTAGGGGGAGTTTCGAAGAGACTGCCTTATTTCTAGACTAAAATATGGCTGGTCACTATTTAAAATCTTCCGTATGGTGTTGGTCACTTCAATGCCCCTATTGAAGGAGGAGGGGTTTCATACAAAATATACAACTAAAATGTGGAAATTAAATTGATATTTAAAATGATATGTGACATAAATTTGCAAATAGTTATGCAGCACCTAACTTAAAAATTACTTATCGGGTTGTGCATAATAAAATCAATAATAATAAGGAAGCGTCATTTTTGTGTGATTATCCGTTCTTATTTATCTTTTAACTAATTTACAAATTATTATGTAGGTACAGTGCAATTTTGAATATATACTTCGGGTTTTAGAGTAAAATTCGGTTCTCGCCGGTACGAAATAATTAATTTACTCTCGTGCTTTGCATAAAACTTTTTATAAAGTAGCTTCAAGACTGGTAAAAAAAAAAATGTTTTTAGCGAAGTACTTACTTCGCTAAAAACAATTTTTTTTGTAAACGATAGATAACAGTTTATTACAGTACTTACTGTAATAAACTGTTATCTATCGTTTACGGCAGTACTTCGCTATAGGTGCACACAGATACGTACATGTCACAATTATAACGGGGGTAGTTAAAACCCTAAATGCCCTTATACCTAAAGTACACGAGGACGAAGTCGCGGGCAAAAGCTAGTATAAAATAAAATTTGACGAAGTTGCCATTTATATCTTCGCGGCCGGTCTTAGGGGATTCCCGCCCCATCGCGGAGAAACGGTTCTTGGCATTGGAACGTAGACTTAAGGCGAAGCCTGCCTTACGGGAAAAGTACAACACAATACAATACAAATACTCTTTATTGTACACCAGAAATAATAAGTGATACAGAAAAACAGGTACACAGATAAAATTACAAGGTAAGCAATAGGCGGCCTTATCGCTTAAGAGCGATCTCTTCCAGGCAACCTTTTACAGAAAGAAGGAAGGACTAGTTTATAGCAGGTGGTGCATTAACAGTAGATCAGAAAATGAAAAGCAAAAAAAACACATCTACACATACACATCATTGCACATATATTACACGTCTAAAATAAAAAAAAAATAGGTAATGGGACAAACAATCACATATGAATAAACGAATAAATAAATAAACTAGGATAAAGCTAATTATTACACGATGACAGATAGTGCTCTTTAAGCATAGATTTAAAGAGTGGCAGAGATTTTGCCCGTCGTAAATCAATCGGTAAGGAATTCCACAACCGAATAGCCTGGACAGTATAAGAATAGACATAGAATTTGGAGTTAGAAAGAGGCACGGTAAGGAGAAAGTTCTGAGAGCATCGAATAGAAGCTACGTAGCTAAATCGCTCTTTGAGGTAGCGAGGAGTTGCAGGGTTAAAGAGAATGCCGTAAAGTAGGTGAAGAATGTGAGGGTTACGGCGAAGGCGCATTGGGAGCCACTTGAGCTGTGATCGAAAGTTAGAGACATGATCGAACTTACGTAGACCAAATATGAACCTAATGCATATTCCTAATCCATTTCACCTACACAGATAATTTTTGATTGTAATCGAAAACTATTTTCATACTTCTAAGTCCAGAAATGAGAAAATTTCCATACAAACTTAAGGGGTGGCCCTACTTTACCCTTTAGGGGGAAATTTTATCCATTTCGCTTACACAGATAATTTTTAATTGTAATCGAGAACTTATACACCTATTTTCATAGTTCTAAGTCCAGAAATGGGAAAATTTCCATACAAACTTTACCCCCCCCCCATTTTACCCCATTAGGGGAGAATTTTATCCATTTCGTATACTCAGATAATTTTTGATTGTAATCGAGAACCTATATACCTATTTTCATAGATCTAATTCCAGAAATGAGAAAATTTCCATACAAACTTTACCCCCCCCCCATTTTACACTTTTAGGGGGGGAATTTTCGCTTACACAGATAATTTTCAATTGTAATCGAGAACTTATATACCTATTTTCATACTTCTAAGTCCAGAAATGAGAAAATTTCCATACAAACTTTACCCTCCCATTTTACCCCTTTAGGAGGAAATTTTATCCATTTCACATAAACAAATCATTATTAATTGTAATCAAGAACTTATGTACCTATTTTAGTACTTCTAAGTCCAGAAATGAGCAAATTCCATATAAGCTTCACCCCCCCATTTCACCCCCTTAGGGGATGAATTTCCAAAAATCCTTTCTTAGTGCTCACTCACATCACAAAAGGAACCCTTGTACCAAATTTCAAGTTCCTAGGCCCAGCGGTTTGGGCTGTGCGTTGATATATAACCCAGTCAGGTTTGCCTTTTATATATATAGATAGATATATAGATTTGTCCCATTACCTATTTTTATTTTTATTTTAGACGTGTAATTTATGTGTAATGATGTGTATGTGTAGATGTGTTTTTGTTACTTTTTCATTTTCTGATCTTCTGTTAATGCACCACCTGCTATAAACTAGTCCTTCCTTCTTTCTGTTAAAAGGTTGCCTGGAAGAGATCGCTCTTAAGCGATAAGGCCGCCTATTGCTTACCTTGTAATTTTATCTGTGTACCTGTTTTTCTGTATCGCTTATTATTTCTGGTGTACAATAAAGAGTATTTGTATTGTATTGTATTGTAAAGTGATCAACAAATTCAGATAAAATCATGGGTGAAAACTAGTTAAAAACAACTAAGTACCTTAACTAATTTCAAACAAATAAACTGAAGAAGTGGGAAAATTAGACTTACAGATTTTTAAAACAACTTGAATTTAAAGTAAGTAACTTCAAAACCTAACGCCTGTAAAAAAACAATAGTAAACAAATTTGTGCACACCAATATATTCTTTCTGCTTTAAGCAATTTTATATTAACAAGGATAATTTGTACAGTCAGCGTCATATAGTACGTACCTGTCAACATCACCAAATACTTGGATACATCCAAAAAAGTAATTACCAGTGAATCAGTCAAAGCGGTCAAATTGTTGGAGACATCCATCGTTTACAAATATACCGGAGCACGCACATCACCACTGATAGCGTAGCAGCCATAATAACCAAAAGTATGGGCACACTAGAAAACTGAGCTTTATTTAAAAGGTTCAAGGTTTAATATCGAGTTGATTGCGAAATAAATTAACACGTCATAAGATTGACTTTTTATTTTTGACAATCACCGAAAAGAGTACCAACTTGTCATCGATCGTTCCGTCTCTTTCGTTTGGACCCTGACGGCTTTTTTCACATTTTTATTTATATTGTCAGAATTCCGGATTAACGGATTTCCTTTTAAATATGGCTTGAATCGGCCAGTATAATTACATTATAAAAGAGTTTTTATTTCATTAAAAAGGTAATGACATGGGCTATTGGACCAAGAGATTGAAAATGGAACACCCTTCACATTATATTAAAGAGGACTAGCTAACTGGATCATTGGAACTGGCTAACTGTATCATTTCTGTGGTGTCCCATACTTTTGGATACTTTGTACACGATGGGTGTCTCCAACAATTTGGCCGCTTTGAATGAGTCACTGGTAATGACTATTTTGTATGTTTCCAAGTATTTGGTGATCTTGACTGCTACGTAATATATGACGCTGACTGTACAATGAGATTAGAATTTGAGCACATAGGCAGCCCTCTCCTTAGGTAGACCAGTAATGTCCGGAACATTGTGTTGTTTTACAATCTTCATTCAACAGTTGGACCCCTTCTGTTTTTGGTGATGATCCAGATCTATGCAGTCGTCTCCTCCTAAGAAAATATCAATTGACAATGTTAGATTATAAGGCAGTCACTGCGTCTATAATTTTTGTGGGTAACATTACTTGATTAAATTCCTGAATTGCAGTTAGATTGTCAAAAATAATGGTTATAATGAGCGAAGCTATGTATAAAGGCAAGTTCATAATTATGCGAAAGTGCCTGTCTATCGGTCGGTTCCTGCTGAACCAATATTAATATAATTTTGTACAGAGATAAATAGTATGTACCTATCAGAGCTACCTTATGCCGTGCGGGGGCCCTGGCCTGGAGCACACGGCTTGGGGCTCTTTTGAAAATTAAAGAAAGTTTTTCTTAAAAACATTTTTTCTCCGCTTTTGGCCTTTTGGGTGTCCCATGGGCTGGGGGGGCATTATTGAATTATCGAGAACTATTATTAGCATTAGTCAAAATAAGTACTTAAGTTTTAAGCCAGATATGGAACAGGAAAATATGAAAAAAAAATGCATCAACAGTACGATTGGTAAATTCACTAAACAAAATTCTTACCTACCAATCAAAGCTGCGAAGATTGGTCCCAGCCTCACCCTAAATCTTCAACGTGTGGTAAGGCAACTTCAACTTTGGTAGCAAATAAACATTGATCATCTTCAATTCAATGATTTCGATTTCAAAGGTCGTACGCATCATTGTCACACTTTATCTGCGGCCCGTCGTTGATGTTAGGAATTTCACGTTTTTCTACATACAATTAGAAGTAAATTTCACTTTACTTTTAGTTATTTCAGTTTTATTAATTAGAGCAGCTGATCTTGTTTACGTCAAACAATGGCCTCCATCTTTAATTTACGTTAACGTTCAAGTCGATCGAGCATCGAGCACACGCAAACGAAAAAGTGAGTGAAGGAAAATGCGAATGTTTGGTTTAAAATTCGTACGAACGTACGTATCGAGCGCTCATCACGCCAATAGTTGCGTTCAGAAAATGATCGACAGAATTATGTACGTCAACTTAGAGCTACTGTAGCAGACTCCATATATTATTGCCGTATATTTTACTTGTTATAGTAAATATTTTATATAGGAACAAATTTTCTTTCATATTTTTAAAATATGGTTCGAAATAATTAATTCTGTTCATTAAATAGTCTAATTTTATTAATTCGTTCATTATTTTCATTATGAATCTTAATTAACTGTTACGTTGCTCTTTAAAGAAATAAGCATTAAAGAACTGTACCGATATTCGAAACCTAAATATATATTGAGAGTGGCAACACTGTGTCCTTCTGAGCGGTCGCTACTATACCTGTCCCTTTCTAGCACGCCCCTCTCCCTCACACCCATCCCTTCCACCTCAGGCAGTTGTTGATGGAGTTTTAATATTTTAAATTTATCATTGGCGTGCTGTTTTTCCAACTGGACGGTCGTGCAAGCTAAACTGCTGGTAAGTCTTTGAATTATATCCCAGTTTAGCTCCCTATTAGGAAAAACAGTTTCTAACGGCTTTTGCCGTTCGAAATTTTTTATATATATAATATAAAATAAATATACCTTAATTTACTAGTCCCTGTATTATCTAGAAATGGAAGACAATATACAATACGTGGTGCTAGAGCCCACATCGGCTCAAGGGAACAGCGGCACTGCCTCCCAGGTACATCCTGCCATGGGGCCGGAGCGCATGGCGACTCAGCCATCACGTAAGCGCAGCGCCTCATCAGCGGACCTAGCACCCAGTGAAAAAAGAATAGCTTCTTCCCAAAATAATGAGGTACTTGAGAATCTAGTACAGCAGGTTAGTCAAATTCAAAAAGTCTTACAGCAACTGACCAACGCGAACAGTGTACCTTATTATGAACCCATGCCCCAAACGTGCCCTCAGGGTGCCTCTACTGACGTTGATGAAGACGAAATCGGGTTAGACACTAGTGGTGAACTATTTAAGGACGAAATTACCGCTCCCGCGCAGGAAGATTTTTCCCTAAATGTTCACACTACACTAAAAGAACCAGCTATACTAAAATCAGAGGCCCCTCGCCTAAATAGATTAAAATCGGTTCAACATTTTGAATCCCCGGACTGGTCTGACGTCCGTTATTCCGAAACACAAAAAAGATTTTGTTCTACCCCCGGGTTTACCGATCTCGAATGCAATGACGAAATCAAATCGTATGATAAATTTAATCACCTGGCAACTACCGAAAAAGGTTTTGCCGCTATTACACAAGGTTTAATGAAACAGCAGGAATCTGTAGAAAAGGGTATCAGAGCCCTTCTGGCTTGGTTAAAAACTACCGAGGAGGTAGATTTAACTACTATAGAAAATAAAATTAAAGAAACTTTTTCTGATGAATTTCAAACGATTTCAAATGATCTACTACAAATGACATGTGGCCACCGTGCTGACTTAATACAGCAGCGACGGGACGGCATTTTACGCTCCGTAAAAGATAAATTCATTAAAGCTAGCCTACGTAAAATACCCCCAACTTGCGAATATCTGTTCAACCCACAAACTTTCTCATCAACTATAGAAAAGCACGGGGGCACGAGCAAAATCTTTTGGCCTTTAAAACCAACTATCAGTAAAGCCACGACTGGTACCCAGAGTTCCAACCAGACTAAACTCCCAAAAACGCCAACGTATGGCTATAGCGACAATAGTACACCCAGTACTTTACAATATAACGTAAGACAAATGGCTCCAACGCATGGACTGCCCTATTACCCGTATATGTTGCCTCCTGCGCAAGGAGTACCGTATTTTAACCAGGCTCCCATGTCTGGAGTCACACGACCCGCGCAGGGTCCTACATTTCGCACCAAAACTCCCCGAACCAATAACAGTAAACAAATTAGAGGAGGTTCGTCCAGCAGAGGACGCTCAAGAGGGAAGTTCTGACTCGAACTTCCAAGCAGGGTGCCTGCAGAATCACTTCCCAGTATGGGAATCCTTACAGGCACCCCATCATATTTTAAAGGTAATAAAGGAAGGGTACCGCATACCATTTTCCTCAAAGCCTCCACTAACCATGCCTCAACACCGACTAGTAACAGTACCTTACTCCAAAGAAATGGAGGCACAAATATCTTCTCTCAAATCTATGAGAGTCCTGGAGAGTGCGCAACTTTCCCCAAGCTTTCTGTCAAGCCTATTTCTCAGGAGGAAGGACGATGGTTCTTTCCGGCCCGTATTCAATCTACGGCACCTCAACAAATTCATTCACATAAGCAAATTCATTAATAAATCAACAAAAGATTCCATCATTCCTCCAACCCAACGATTGGTTGACAAAAATAGATCTGTCCAACGCGTATTTTCACATACCGGTGGCGCCAGGTCATCGCAGATTCTTAAGACTGGTGTTCCAAAACGAATTATTACAAATGACCTGTTTACCGTTCGGGATTGCCACCGCGCCGAAACTGTTTGCGACATTCACCAACTGGGTAGCCCAGCTCATTCGAAGCAAAGGAATAAGGACATTAGTCTACTTGGACGATTTCCTACTGGCAAACCAGAATCAGAGCACCCTGAAAATACAAACAGACTATGTAGTAGGCCTACTGGAATCTCTAGGATGGCAAATGAACTACAAAAAATCTGTGTTAGAGCCACAAACCCAAATAGAATACTTGGGGATAGTGTGGGATCCTTTAAACAATGTCAAATGTTTACCGTCTCGGAAACTTGTGACTATACAGGAAAAAGTTTACAAAGCTCTCAGGGTAGGAGCTTTATCTCTGAAAGAACTGCAAAGCCTAATAGGAGTACTGAACTTTGCAAGCCTTGTAGTTCCATACGGGCGTCTAAACTTCCGAAAGCTATTAAGGTTCGCCAACCAGATATTAGACGAACATCCTCTAAAAATACAAACCTTGCCCACGGACACGATAAAAGACCTAAAATGGTGGAACTGTCAGTGTCAAGCGCACTCTCCCCTGCACTTGCAAAGTGTCAAACATTATCTGTCAACCGACGCGTCGGGCAAGGGCTGGGGCGCGCAGTTGGACAACTATCGCCTGAGCGGTTTATGGAACCCTCAAGAATTGAAATTCCACTCAAACATGAAAGAAATGACAGCCATCCTAAAAGTATTAGAAAGTCAATGTCAACTCCTGGCGGATACCACAGTATCCATACAATCCGACAACAGGACGGTTCTTTCATATCTACGGAACGAAGGGGGGACGAAGTCAGAGCCCTTAATGAACCTAACATATCAAGTATTTCACATCCTGCAATGTTACAACATACAGCTCAACCTACACTACATACCGGGCAAGTACAACATAGAAGCAGACCACCTATCACGAGGGTCAGCTCACCCAGAATGGCATCTCCTCTCAAGTGTAACCAAGACAGTTTTCGACAAATGGGGAACCCCCCAAATAGACCTCTTCGCCTCACGGAAAGCCCATGTTGTGAAACAATATGTGACACTGGATGCGACAGACAAAAATGCAGAGTTCGTGGACGCATTCTCCCAACAATGGACATACAACCTAGCCTGGATATTTCCACCGCCATTTCTAATCCCAAAAGTCCTATCACATCTAAACAAGGCCAGAGGCACATACCTGATTGTAGCTCCCCGCTGGGAGAAGGCATTCTGGAGGCCGGACCTCAAGAATCGAGCGATAGCAGCACCCTTCACAGTGTACAATACAACCAAAGTGCTAATCGACACCAATACCAACAAACCCCCAGCGAAAGTGCGAGACCTCCACTTCGAGATATGGAAATGTGGGGGTGGAATAAAACATTAACAAAATGGACACCGGAGCAACTCGAGTTACTCGGTTCAAGCTGGCGAGACTCTACAAAGAAGTCATACAATGCAGCGTGGCAGCGTTGGTGCACCTGGACCTTTCAGAACATGGTGAGTTGTCATAATCCATCTGGGTCAGATATAGCTAGGTTCTTGTCAGACCTCTACCTTAAACTCAAGCTAGCTTATAACACAATTTTATTTCACAAGTCAGTGGTGGTGACACTTTGCAACCCGAATAGTCAGAACAACCTTAGTGCTCACCCCCTAGTTAATCGAGTCTTAAAAGCAATAGCAAATAAAAACCCAAAGACACCCAAACCTCCCATTTGGGATGCTGACATACTTTCCGATTGGCTCAAGCAGAACTTTGCTAGAAATACTAACCTATATGAATGTTCTCGAAGGACAGCATGCATTCTATTACTCTGCTCAGGACGCAGAGTGCATGATCTGACCCTCCTCTCCATTGACCCAAAATCATTCACAAATTCAGCAAATGAAATTATATTTTGGCCCCTCTTTGGCTCTAAAACAGACTGTCATAATTATAGGCAGTCTGGCTGGAAGTTAATGTCTAACATTAGAGATCAGGCGATAGACCCAGTTTACTGGGTTAAGACCCTCATCAAAATGTCAGAAGACAGGAGGAGCATTTGCAAATGTAACAACCTCTTTTTAACTGTAGGAGGCCCTCCTAAAAAGGCATCACGTACGGTTATTGCAAATTGGGTAAAATCTCTATTACAGGATGCTGGCATTGCTGCTCCAGCTGGGAGTATGAGATCAGCCGTAGCTTCGAAAAATTGGATGAACAATTTCCCCTTGGAAGACATACTTGAACGGGGTAACTGGAGATCAAGCAACACTTTCTCGAAGTTCTACAGAAAGGAAGTGGCAGGTAGAAGAGGCACAGATTTGGCACAAAATTTATTCCAACCAGTGTATTAAAAAACAATAAAAATAAATTAAAGTCAATCATCACCCTATTATAGGTCTTAATAATAGATAAAGCATTTATAATTTTTATATCACACTAAACAAAAGATCTGTGAAATCATTTGTGTTGGTAAATACATAGCAATTATAAGATTATATAACAATTGTTAATTTAGTTTAATTAAGATTGAGGTTATCCATAAATTTCTGTGGAAATTATAAATAAAAACAACTTAATCATTTGGAAGATTTTATTTCTTATTTCTACTAACATAAGGAAAAAGAGGTCACTAATATCTTCACTTGCAAATCCCTTGATTCTTGAACAGAGGTGGAACTCCGCTGACTGGATTTCACACTTGTCGACATCACAGCAAAACTGATTAGACTACCTCCTTCCTGGCATAGGGGCACCCCACTTTCACTGAGTGCTCACTCTTGGACTAACTAATAAAGCTAGGCAGTCCTCAGGTCACTTCACAAAGCATTTTAATATAATAAGTGTTTCTTAATCATACATAACCTCATTTAAAGCTCCCTCTACACAACAAATGGCAACAAATAAGAGGCCTTAAAATCATTTAGTCACATTGGCGTCCCTTCCACCAGGCGATAACAAACACGTCTCAATATATATTTAGGTTTCGAATATCGGTACAGTTCTTTAATGACAGCGTTTTACACAAATATAAAACGCTAATTAAATAACTTACCATATTCGAAACCTAAAGTTTTCAAACCTGCCTGGTATGTAAACATTGAGAAAAAAGTAAAATTGAGACAATGATAAATTTAAAATATTAAAACTCCATCAACAACTGCCTGAGGTGGAAGGGATGGGTGTGAGGGAGAGGGGCGTGCTAGAAAGGGACAGGTATAGTAGCGACCGCTCAGAAGGACACAGTGTTGCCACTCTCAATATATATTTAGGTTTCGAATATGGTAAGTTATTTAATTAGCGTTTTATATTTGTGTAAAACGCTGTCATTAATTATTTCCAAACTCCGTTTCCACTCACGTTGAAGTAGTGACATCTCTAGGGACACGGTGTCATCAGACTATCGAATAGAGAGCTTAAACCACGCTTTGTACAGATGTAGTTAGGAAGTACAGTAAAAAGTTTAGCTACTTGACAATAGATGACATTATTACTGAACTACGACCGTCACTGTGGCGACCTCTAGTGAGATGCGGTGAGTGTGTGTCAAGTTATAGTTATCGGGCTGTACCCAGAGAGGTTCCGCTACTCGCCAATAGATGGCGCTATTTTTATAATTTAATGAAACCATCTGAGATTAATTAGAAATAATTTTATTCTCATTTTGTAGTTTTACAGGCAAAAGCAACTAAAAACAAGTCTAATAAGTCTACTCAATTGATTTACTAGCAAAGCTTACAAAAATAACTCTAAATAGTTACAAAAATGTGTAGGTTAAGAAATTCTTCTTCAACTCCCCATGTTTTCTTGAAAATTCCATTAAATCCTTTCTCCAATCCTGATTTCCTTCCATTTCCTGTTCCTCGTGCTGCCGTAGGCAATTTTGATTGTAAAATCCATAGGGAAGCACTGAAGTTTCCTGAAATATAAATTTATTTGAAATTGCCCTATTGATATCCTAGATATAGCATTCTTGTTAAGAATACAAGTTGGATCTGAGTAATTTTGCTTTAATCTCATCCTAATAGTGACTCTGATACAAAATAGATAGTTTCAGTTCTGATTAGGCACTCAAATGATTCAAAACTAGTCATCTTTCAGTTTGAGAATTTTAACCCGAAGGCTGAAATTTTGTAAAGGCTAATATTAATAACTGTTTGATATTTATAATCAAAATCTTTATAAATTCCATCCCTCCTGACTTAGTACAGTATGTCTATACAATAAATACCTAAAGAAACTGTATAGATTTTGATCAGGGAACAAAGTGGAGTTTTCAGTACTGTAAAATTTTGCGGGTTGAATAATTTTCATGATTAAGCTTAGATTCTTGTTTTCATTATAAATCTGTTCTTTATGCAGTACATACACTATAATCTAACATAAATTACCTCATACAATTGACCAAATAAATCACAATTAACGTTTGAAAATTTCCTTACTATGAAATATTTTACTTAAGAATTTTCCACTATTAAATTTGTCTGTAAGTATGAAATTCTTATTAGTTTCTTACCTAAAAACGTCGTGAACAATTATAGGAGTAAAATTGTGTCGTTCCAATTAGAATTTCTTGTCTTCTTATAGTAGTGTGAAAAGCTAACCTATGAATGGAAACGCTTTTGGTCCATAATTTCTTGGATTCTATCTGAAACATAAAAACAACTTTAGTACATAATAGAGTATGCTATTTTACACTAAGAAAATGCACTTTACCAGTGAAACAACTTTTCTTTTAGAAAATAATCATAACAAAACGGTTTGAACAAAACATAAACTAACCTCTGTCTTGGCGTAACGTTTTTCCATCGTTGAAAGGGTTTCGCACTGAATTAATACTTGATTTTGGTAGTTTAGGAATCTAACCAGTAGGTTCAATAATTACAATCACATTCTATTTGGTAATTTGATATCAAATCATGGCCAAACAGGCGAGTAAAGTTTACTTGACAACAGCTGATTCGAACTGTCTGAGACACGGTTATTAGTAGGCACAGATGCAACTAGAAGCTGGATTGGTTAGGAATTTCATATAATTTTGTCCAAAAGTCAATATTTAATTGTTATCATAAATAATTTAAATTCAAATTATGTCACATTTTGTTTTTATAAAGTTTCCGAACATGAAAATCTTGTAGCCAATAAGAAACCTGATATTTTGAAACGGCCAATAAGAAAATGATATTTCGAAACAGCCAATTAGAGACCGAATTTAATACAATAGGCTTGACCGAGATGGAGTCTATAAGAATTGCCATTTTTGCTTTTCCCACTTTTTAGGGTAACTCTTTATAATTCAACGAGCTTTTCTTTGGTTAGCCCTGTTTATATATTTATTAATTTATCTGTTCATTTCTCTATTTGCTTGATTCAAAACGTAAAAGCTGGATTTTTCCTTTCTCTAGTGGGGTTGGTGGGCGTGAAGTATGGCGCGCCTGTGTGAGTTTAGTAGTGGAATGGTGGTTTCCTGTATTATGAAATTTAGGGGTACTGATAAACACAGTCGACCAAAACAATGAAAATCACATAAATTATACTTGAATTATGAAATAAAAACTTTTGAATACCTAAAGGGATGATTTTCCTGTCAAATCAATACAATACAATACAAATACTCTTTATTGTACACCAGAAATAATAAGCAAATAATAATATAATAAATCAATTGTAAAAGCAATTGATTAACGCTTAACAAGTTAATAATCTGCACTGGGTAAACGTGGGAGTTGAAGACCGAGTTTTCGCGGTCTGAGATGGGGCTTGTGCCCAGCGGTGGGATGTATATTAGTTTGTTTAATGTGGAGGTTGCTACTTTTGATGGCAACACAGGGAAGATGTCAGTGGAAGGGGTGAGTTACACGTGGGTGTGATTTCCGTTTCGAGAACTTTCTAGAAGCTTGAGCTTATAAAAAGCCGTGCACGATCAGTCTCGTCCTCTTTTCTTCTTCGGCTCTCGGCGCGTAAGCAGAAACTCTGCCCGTCAGGTATGTGGCTTCAGGTTTTGTCAAATTTTCCATTTTGTGAGCTTTTCTTTTCTTATTTAATTCTTATTGGGTAATAACAACGAGATGGTGCTGGTTTTCTAGCAGGATTTCAGTTATTTTCCGTAGTTTTCTTATTTAAATAACCCTGTAATCATCGGTCGTTGGGCGTGTCCCGGCACATGGCCGCTCTGGTTTCTGGGTGCCTTCAGGGTGGGTCTTGGTTGAGGATGTGGGCGCCTTATTCAGATCGCGACTGAATATTGGTGTTCTTGCATTTTCTTCCAAGGATTCGCGTTGTTGGTATTCGGGGCTACGTAGCGTGCGAGTGTGGCGTGTCTGGATTCGCTTCACGACTGCCTTTTGCTATGGAAAGTTCTGGATCGTAGATTCACTCCTAAACTTGCTCACAAAATTGGGCGTGGTCCTTATTGTTTTTGATACAAATGGGACCGCTGCGGTTGACCCAATCTAAAAGCTGCTTCAACCTCCGTGCTCCGAGCAAGGTTGAAAATCTCTCGCGAAGTGTAGTCTAGGCAGGTAAATAACAGTTTGATTTAGGATTCCGCGATTAATTAATTTTGGTGCGTAATAGGGTGTGTAATTTAGCTAGGAGCGTGATGTGTGTTGTGCGTTGTGAAAATGGGCATTTTGTGATGTGTTTTTGTGTAGTGTTGTGATTACCAGGTGGGATTGTTTATTTACCTTATCAGGTAAATAAAAGGTAAGTGAGCATATTTTTATATGGTTAGGAAGTATGTCAGATTTATGTGAAGCTCTTGGTTCCACTCTGCTTCAATTCTGTCTGTCAGAAGATCCATTTTCTTAATAGATTATAAAAATTCTTGTTAAAAGTCATGTTGGAACCGAGAATTTTCTTAAATCGGACCATACTGCGCTAGGTAAACCATAGGGAAATTCTAGGGCTAGGAGGTAGGAATTTCTAGGGAGCATTTTATGTTTGTGTGTGCTTTATGTGGGTAAATGCACGGCGAATGTGTTCTCTGACCATAATTTTACTACATTGTATGTATGGGAAAGTGTCTGTCACGAGAATTACTTCCTACATTTTTCACAAATCTAAAATTGTTAGACTTCACCGAACTAAGAATTATTTTCCTCGGGAATGACACATCCCATTCAGACAATTAATTTGTGTCCTGTGGCATGTGTTTTGCTATATAATTACTTATATTATATGGTATCTATGCATTTATGTCACACCACATACTTACACTCACTTCACACTAACTTGATAGTTATTTACGGTGTAACTCTGAATTTATCAAATCCAGATTATATTCAGAGTGAGGTAATTGTCTGTAGTCTCTGTAGACTAATAATGCGCAGTATTGGGTTACAGAGATGAGGTAATGCAGAGCTACCTTAATTTTATAATAATTAGAATTCATAAAGTCTTATCTGGGTGCTTATTGTCCAGTAAGCAATTATATTTCAACAGTGTTTTACTTTAGGGCTTCCCGTGAGCTATCACCTGGCCCAACTAGAGTCTGAATTTCGTCATCTCCCAGGTTGGCCCTAATAGCCTCCTTTGGTTGGTGTCGGATTCTTACTGATTAGGTGGAAGGCTTATGAGCGACGATCCTAAGATCGCTTCTTATCGGCTATTTTACCCGTATAGCAAGCTATTAGCGAAGGCAGATTGGAGAATGAATAATGGTTTATTACACTTGAGCTGAGTTAGGCTGACCGGCCATCAGTAAAACCTGTGTAATTTAACATTTTCAAGCTCTAAGCTGATGTCATCGCTAAGCAGATGGTGTCCAGACTGAGCTTCCCTTCTGGGACCCTCAGTAGCGTTATGGCTCTTAAATTGAAGCTTACTTTGTGATGCCAGGTAATCTCAGATTGGATCTGGATTCCCTGTTATGATAAAGCGAGATCTGTCCTCTTGTGTTTCAATCATATTATGACCATTTATTGGACTAATATGTACACCTATGATATATGACTATTTGCCTATAGAATTGGGGAAGCTCTAGGTAACTGGTACTGGTTATCTGAGTAAATGAGTCTTATTGCAATGCTTATCATTTATCTCATGACAATTCCATTTGTCTATCATAACCTTACCTCTCCTTGGGAGTAACCTGATCCATATTTATACTATTTGAACTATTTTATTGTTCAGGCAATGCAGCTTGAACCCAACATCCAGTTTTACTAAAATGCTGATTCATGTGTTTGTGTACTGTCTGTATACACGGATATTCACAGCACACTATACAAATATGTGGTGGTATGGTATCATGTCATCCACTTCTCTTATATCATTTCCTCACTTTGAATAATTGGGTCGGCTGTGGGGTTGCATTTCAAAGTAGTCATGACATTGTTGATACTTACATTAGTAAGCGGAGATGCTTGATGAAAAGATTTGTCTTCCTTATGGCTCCATATTGTTTGAGTGTGGACACTTACTTCAGGGTTGATATGTTATTATATCACCACAAACTTATTTCTTGTTCAGTGCGACTGGGATGGTTGTGGGCCGCATTCCAAAAGTAACTGTGACATTGTTGATACTTACATTAGTAAGCGGAGATGCTCAGCGAAAATGGCTTGCCGTCTCAACCCCCCGACTGCTCTGGGCAAAACCCTACACTTGTCATGTCTGTTTAAACACAGCTTGACAATATCACAAAACTTTGTAATTCACTGGTGTTGATCTATATAGACTTCCCAGTGGTTACACATCTAAAATCTGTGTGTATTGCACAGTGATGCAGCATATGAATCAAGCATTGGTCGGATTGGATGTATTTCCTTCCACTTTTTGCTATTTTTGGAATTGGGTTTACTCATTCCATCTAACCTGTCCTCTTTTGAGTTGACTTGCACCGTAGTTAGTGCAGTAAATGTAAATTGACTCCTTCCGGTTATTTTTATCCGAGGGTGTGCGCAGGTGGAAAGATGGGGTAGGTGGAGCTTTCCCGGGTCTCCGTGAGAGGCCTGTAACTCTCTTCCAGTCAACTCAAATCCGTTCCCGACCCTTTACACACTCTACCTACTCACTCACCCATATTATGCCCTATTTTTCACCATATTTGTTATGTGTATTGAATTCCAAATATCTAGCTTTAAGTTACTTAATTTAGACACTTTGTGGCGTTTTATAGATTTTAGGTAGATTATAGTGGGTATTAAATGAGTTCAAGACCAAAATTAAAGTTTACAAAATTTATTCAAATTAAATATTGCTCCGGCTAGGTCGCGGGTAAGTAAATGAGTTGAGCGCACTGAATTTAAACAGATCGGTACAGAACCCGGAATGGGTTCACTTCCCTGCGCACGACGATCTCGCCGCCGACGGGGCCCGTTCAGATGATTGTGATAATCCCGGGGTCTCGGAGAAAGTCCCGGAACGGCAATTCGACGGGGCAGCTGACGCGCTCGGCTCAGGGATGACCCCCAGACTTGCTCCCTAAAAATCCCACAATTTGGCCGTTCATAAAAAGTCCGGTTTCCAGTTTGTGACTGCGACATCGGGATTTTTTTGATGAAATGTTTTTCGATGTTGTTTGCGGATACGGGCTAAGTGAACCCCCAAGCACTAATTAGCAATCCTTGATGTGGCAGTCACAAATAATATCTTCGTTTAAAAGCACAGGTAGAAAGATTAATTAAAGTGAAATATTAATTACATTAAGAAGCACTTAATTGGCCAAAAGCATTGTGATCCAATTTAGATGCAGTTGTAAAATAATAAGGAATAATTAATTATATTTTACGGATCAACAATTTGTAGTTATTTTTAGTTTTGCTGCATTAATATTTTCAATAGGAGGGTAGGTCAAATTTCTAGAATGTTCGGTTGTACATAGTATTTCAGAGTTTTATCTAGCGGCTATATTTAATTAGGCGGCTGAGATTGATTAAAACAGTAACGCTGAATAAAATAGAATTTAAGATTTTCATCAATAATATTATAAATAAACTGACAAACCCAGCCGGTATCATTAGAAATATTTCAAATAGAACAAGCATTAAATCTAATTCACCTCTAGGCAATTATATTTAAAATAGAATAAATAATTATTTTATTAACAATTATGATCATTATTTGTAGGAGGGTAGCTCGATATTCTAGACTAGATGGATCGGAGTACTAAAAAGCGTTATGTACAAGCAGCGTCATTATGAGGATGGAATGATTGCACTAGATGAGTTACTAAATCTAAAAGCACACAAATAAACATGCAATTCGAATAACAATTGTAGGCTAGGTTTAATATGTTTTGTTTTATGAAGATAATAAATGTTCGCAACACTCACCCGACTCGGGGAAACACTTCACTTGATTTTAAATGTGAAATAAATAATAATTTTGAAAAGAAATATTCATTAAAATGTTTTTTAAATGGTGTTATTTGGTGGCTGCTGCACGGCAAAGTAATTTGCTCCGCTCCTGTCGCAAACACATCGCCTCGCATCACCGTTATTATTTATCCGTGTGACGTAGTTCATTGTGTAGCCGACCGGTTTTATCTAATACGAAAGCGCTGCGCGCTATCTGCTTGTTTGTAAATATTTATTTTTAGTTTGTTATTTTTTTTTATAAAAGGAATCTAGTACAATTGTGTATTCGTTTTTGTGTTGTTAGTAATTTAAATTAAATAGTTATTTGTAGAAAAAAATATTTATAATAATTTTTATTTTCCCACTTTTGTGAGTTTACTAATGTTTTTTAATATATAAAAAAACATTTATGTAGTACAAGGGAGCAGATCCGCTACACTTACATAGCGCCCTTATAGATATCTTGCTTGTTACAGACATACCACATAAAAGATCATTGGGATTACTAAAACAAAAAATTACACAACGTAGGAGTCCTAACTGCTAGATGATCACAATTTTATGGCCAAACCAATTTAACTAATTAGATTAATTTAATTTAATTAATAATTATTATGAATTTTTTTCATAGACATTTTTATTCTCATTTTCTTCATATATAATATTAGGGGAAAATCTCTCCCCGTCTCATCCACTCCCGGGGTACACCTCTTTACACTACCTCTAGTTGCTTCGAGTTGTTTTGGCCAATGATCACCATTCATTCTTTTATAGGCTTTTCGCTATTACCTATTTCTTCTTTTTTTTTTTTAATTCTGTGACTTTTTTAACTAACGGGTTCCAAACTCAAACTGTTTGATTTTAAATTTCGATTGTGATCTTAATTCTTGTTTGAACTTATATTTTATAATTATGTTCTTACTTTAATTGTTGAATTGTAATTTTGGATTCACGCTGTCATCGTTCATCCACCATTACGTCTCATACTTATTTATACAATGGCAAAACCTACTAGACACTAACAAAATTGTCCTCCAATGGACAGCGCCATATTATTAAAAAAAAAAACCCAGTATGGTCTAGTGCCCACCCCAGGATCTTGGGCTACCGATTCAAAATTCTATAATAATGATACCTTCACACAAAAATCCAGGCTAGCCCTCCCCCCCCTGAAAAATAACCCTAGATACGCCAATGAGTACTGTTAGCACGTGCCTGTGTTTTGCTCAACTTGGTGGGTCACTGCTGTGCTCCCCGTTTTCTAAAGTTTTATAGGTACACAAGGGTCTTTATGCCATAGCGCAGATAACAATGATATAAAATAGGGCAATCATTTACTCAAATTACTTATACGTGCATTATAAATAAATATATATACATACACCAGTGGGGACACGTTTCTCCTACGTTTTATCTTAAGTTTATATTTAATTTAAAGCAATACTGCACGTACAGATTTTTTTTACATATTAAAATAATCTTCCCGTTGGAAAATTCGACTTCCAATAACAATGACACAAAAACACGACTTTGATTATCCGAACTTTTGATTGTCCGATCTATTCTCGGTCTCGGATAACCGAGGTACGTGCTAACTTGACGCACATTGCTTTTACATGAAAAATGAAATCCTACAGCGTGTGTGTACTTGTGGTTGTGTGAGCGTGTGTTCAGGAATGGTGTTTCCCTTGTATAAGATCATTGTGAATGGAAAGTTAAATAAATTACTATAGATAAATGTCTTCTTCCTATTCTCCAAATCACCTTTTTCACAGGATATGACACTAGTCAGAAGGCAAGTGACAACTTTACTTTAAAGTTTGTGTCAGCGAGCTCCTCGCAAACTATTGCGAACGTGAAAATCCTTACTCACCAAAGAGAGTACTCACACTCGCCTTAAACATTACGCAGTCGAAGTGAGTTGCTATTCTATTCGAAAAGTGAACCGTACTCAACGTATTTGTTAGGAAACGTATCGACGATCGAGCGTTACGTATCGACGATCGAAAGTTACGTATCGACGATCGAACGCTCGATTTACGTCGTCGAATAGTAAACGACTGTTTTGTGAAAACGCTACACTAGAGGTAAAGGTCTGTTATGCAGACATTAGACGAGGAGCCGCTGTGCAAGCAGACTTTATTCAGAACGAGCGTCGCCATAATGAATAACATAACCTATTAAATGATGAGAAATTTTATACTCGAAAACTCAATTATGATAACGAAATCGGTATAATATTCTTGTAAAAAGTATTACAAGGTTACTTTGGAACCTTAAATGGTATAAGAACATCCTATTAATATTATGAATGTGAAAGTTTGTGAGTGAGGATGTGAGTGAGTGAGTGAGTATGTTTGTTACTTCTTCACGCTAAAACGGCTGGACGGATTTGGATGAAATTTGGCAAAAAGTTATTTTATAACCTGGATTAAAACATAGGATACTTTTTATTTATTTATTTATTTATTTATCCCGATATTCCCACGGGATAGGGATAAAATCTCGAAATAACAACCGCTGGGTTTCGAGTCATGAAATTTGGTATATAGGTAGTTGGACATCTGGAATTACTCATAGGCTACTTTTTGACCCGATATTCCCACGGGATATCTAGGGATGAAATCTCGAAATAACAACCACTGGGCTTACAGCCATGAAATTCGGTATGTAGGTAGCTGGACCTCTAGAATAACACATAGGCTAATTCTTACCTCGATATTCCCACGGGATAGGGATAAAATCTTGAAATAATAACCGCTGGGCTTAGAGTCATGAAATTTGGTATGTAGGTAGTTGGACGCCTGTAATAACACATAGGCGACTTTTTGACCCAATATTCCCACGGGATACCTAGGGATAAAATCTCGAAATAACAACCGCTGGGTTTAGAGCCATGAAATTTAGTATGTACTTAGCTAGACTTTTGGAATAACACATAGGTTACTTTTTATCCCGATATTCCCACGGGATATGGATAAAATCTTGAAATAATAACCCCTGGGCTTAGAGTCATGAATTTGATATGTAGGTAGCTGGACGTCTGGAATAACACACAAGCGACTTTTTGATCCGATATTCCCACGGGATACCTAGGGATAAAATCCCAAAATAACAACCACTGGGCTGAGAGCCATGAAATTTGGTAAGTAGGTAGCTGGATTTCTGGAATAACACATAGGCTATTTTTCACCCCGATATTCCCACGGGATAGAGATAAAATCTTGAAATTATAACCGCTGGGCTCAGAGTCATGAAATTTGGTATGAAGTTAGCTGGATGTCTAGAATAATACATACGCTACTTTTAAGCCGGATATTTCCACGGGATAGTTTTGTAATTAAGGGACCGCATAAATCCCTGTATTATTATTATTTTGGATTTTTTTTTTCTTTAATGGTATACTGTAGTTTTTAAGTATTTTATTCATAATTATTTTATTTTGGAAAAAATGACTTTCAGCTAAGTTTCGTGCGGCGCATTCTTCTTGGCAATAATGGTCTTTCCGAAAGCGCTGGTAATTTAAAAAATGACGTGTAAAAGTGCCCATTGCGGCCTATTTACTGAATAAATTATTTGAATTTGGATAAGGAAAATTTTTGAAATTTCAGCACTGGGTTTAGAGTCTTAAATTTTCTACAGCTATTCACAACACAACCTCAATAAAGGAAGACCACGATATAAATTTTGGAAATTTCCAGGGGAATTTCGTTAAATCCCGAAAATTTCAATTGCAACTAACAGACCGATTAGTTGACGCGTGCGAAGCCGCAGGTAAAAGCTAGTAAAAAATATTTCACTCGTAAAAACAAACCAACGACGAAATGTTGTTTATTTCTCAAAAACTTGGCTTATAAGTGTAACGTTGTACGTACATTTTTAATAATTAACACAATTTATTGATAAAAATTTACATTAAATAACATGTAAAAACACATTTCACACCTGATCTACAAAACTAGCATTTTAATTATTACGTAGTAGCACTATTATTCGTTGACGTGCTGTATAAGATTTAAATTCAATTCCGTGTGTTGTACATCACTACTGTGTGTGACGTCACGCGGCCCGTTAGACGGCGCCGAAGGAGATCATTTCGTCACAATATTTCGTTTTGATCGATGCACAGAACCTTTCACGGCGCAGAGGTGAACGCACGGCACTCCCGGTCCTACTACGATTCTCGTAACCGATAGCAGTCGTCCTTCGCGTTAGCCTGTGTTTTAAATTTATTTAATCTTAATGAAAATGGTTACTTACTGTGCAACTGTGAACCCCTTAGATAATATAGACGGGATAAGCCTTTGACGTACAGTTAGCTGCAGAGAAAAAGTACCCCCCCTGTAACGGCGATATCCATACTACCGCCATTACAGGGGGGTACCCTTTCTCTGCAGCTGACTGTACCTTTACCTGCAACTTTTTCTGCCAAATCGTCCGGGGGGCGAGGAAACACGTATAGCACACTTCTAAGCATTGCCGCACACTCATGTGAAAAAAATTTGCGTTCCTACACATGCCTACCAAAACAAAATCGTAACACAAATGTAAAAATCGATCACACATTGACGTTTTGTCGTAATTACACTGTTGTTTTAGACAAACACTTACATTCGAACTAGTGATGTGGCATGTGTAAAGACCGATTTAATGGAATGGGTAGCAAAGAAAGACTGAATGACTGAAATTAAATTAATATATTTCAAATGAAACTGGTTATCATGTAATAAAATTTTCATGAATTTTATTAGTTTTTCACTGCGGATTCACCTACTAGTAATTTTATTTCAGAAAATTTAAGAAATCTGATTAATTAGATCAATAAAGCTAAATAAGAGGGTTGCTGAATGTAGTGGAGACAGTGTTAGTATAACTGCGCTACCAATGATTAGGTCTGCAAAGCTAGGAAATTATTGCGCAGTATCAAAAAGTGTTTAAGGTGCAAGCGGCCATAAGGTAATCTTTCAAATGTCGTACAACTTCCTATGAAATAAACGTTGTTAAGACGAACCTTAAATTTTACAGATTAGAGTAATGCTGCATTACTAATGCACCGCTTTTTTGTTTCAGAGACAGTTCAAGCCCGAAGAATATCAAGTTGTCTAGGTGGTTAAAAATGATATATTAACACGCACTTTCGCGTTACATACAATAGAGTCATGTTCAGATGATTAAGAACACTTAGACTGGTTTGTTCCTGCCCTCTCGATCTTGGAAGAGGCCTGTGCTCCTACAGTGCGACGTATATAGGTAGAGACGATGATTGTGAGACTGCTTCGATGTATTGTTAGTGATGGTGACTGTACCTACACCAGCAGTAGATTAAAACAAAAATACTAAAAAAAAATATTAGAAACATTGTTTTCATGAACACGTTTATTTAATAATCTACATTACAATACAAATATCACAAAATGTTTAAAGACTTCTAGATACGTGACATGTTTCCAGCCGAGTTAAAAGAAAATGGACCTTGCGATACTGTGTGAACCAGCTTAATACGAATAGGTACTTTTAACTACTATTGAAAAAAACAACTTTAAAACCAAATAAAATCAGTATTCATTTATTAATTATTTACAAATGTACACTTAATTCTATTATTCTAAAGCCTAGCAGTATGACCTATAAAACCTAGCCAACCATTCCGAGCACTCCGGTGAAAAAGAGGACGAATGACAGCTGCTCTGCCCTTTTATAACCTCCGCCCCACTGGAACGCGCCTCCATGTCAAGCCAGTTTGCCGTCATCTTCTGGGTTGCCATCTAATACGGCCTCTCCTGACGACGGTGCGTCCTCGCCCGCAGTCTTCTCAGTCTCTTCTCTGCCCAAAGACCCAGAGGCACCACCTTGTGATTCGTCATCTTCAGCTAAAAAAAGAGAATTGTTTACATTAGCAAATATGTCTATGCACCACAATTATTACCGGGATTGGTCTTTTGAATAAATTGTAATGGCAGAGACCTGCGGAGATGTTTATCATATTTTTTTTTTGTACTAAAACAAAACTACTTATCTGCTTTTGCATACAACTTAATAGAACTATGTGGTTACAATTAAGGGCGTACTAAATTTAATTTTAAGAAGGAATAAATTTTTAGACTTAAAATACCTAAATTTTATCTAAAACGAAAATCAGAAAAATAGAACAAGAGACAGGGCAGAGTTATAAGTTTCCAAGCAATTGTGACAGAGGCCTCAGCGTGTCCAGGAAGAGTGTAGCAAAAAAAAAATACTCCTTTTGGATTCACCTTTAGGAGTACCTACTGGTGAGCAGAGGTCTCGACGTGCTCAGTGACAGAGGCCTCAGCGTGTCCAGGAAGAGTGTAGCAAAAAAAATACTCCTTTTGGATTCACCTTTAGGAGTACCTACTGGTGAGCAGAGGTCTCGACGTGCTCAGTGACAGAGGCCTCAGCATGTCCTTATTATTTATTCGATGACCTAGGGATAGTGGCCAGTTACCCCTCAGGTGAACCTGTTCGATCTAGCGAATAAATAATAAAAATAACTCACTTTCAAAGAAAGCGGTGCACACTTCCGGGGTCCATTCGCCACGCCAAAGAGTTAGATACTCGGCAGCGGCTTGAGTTATCTTCCCGTAGGCTCCTGCGATTAATTTAAGCTCATAGCGATGATGAGGTAGCACCTTAACCACTTTGTAAGGCCCACGCATACCAGAATCCAATTTGCCAGTCGCTTGGGCATTTTTATGGACAAACACGATGTCGTTCAGCTGAAATGGACGGGGCTGGTTACGCTTTTCGTTAACTCTGGCATCTTGACGAGCTTGATTACTTTTTAGGCGCTCGGAGGAGCGTTGCCGTGAAAGCTCTCGCAAAGACTCTCGATTGGGGCTGGTTCCTTGGAGCGCGATATCACGCACGAGTGCTCGGATGACAGGTGTTGATGCGTCCCTGCCAACCAACAAATTTAAAGGAGAACACTGAATAGTTTTTTGTAAAGTAATGTTCAAGGTGAGTTGTATTTTCCACAAAACATCGGACCATTTTTCTTGGCGATAGTTTGCTTCAATACGAATCATATTCATCACCGTGCGGCAATACCTCTCAACTTGAGCGTTAATTTGATGCATTTCAGGTGTGATCAAGTACATTTCACTGCCTAGTTCGTTAATCCAATTCATAAAGTGTGAACTTTGATACATTCTACCATGATCAGCAACAATTAACTTAGGTGTTCCAAAAAGAGAAATTACATTTTCAAAAGCCCGTCTTAATTCATTTGAATCCTGTTTGTAAATCGCGTATAAAAGACAATATTTAGTAAATGCATCTATCACAATGATAATGAATTTAAATCCATTCGATTCAGGAAGTGGCCCCAAAACATCTGTATGCACAGTTTTAAAAGGTACATTAGGTTTCGTCCAAGACTCGATGGGCTGCAATGGCTGACGTGGAACTTTTTTATGAGCAAGGCATACAATGCAATGTTGAATGTATTTTCGAACAAAATTCCTTAATCCAGGAAACCAAAAATGCTTCAAAAGAAGCTCAATCGTTTTTTCCGTACCAACGTGCTGATGTTCATCATGAAAAACTCTCAAAAGGCTTAGACGATGGCCTTTTGGCACATAGCACAAATATTTTGATTGTTCACCTACGCGATCATACTTGTAATAGAGCAAATCGTTACGTTTAACGTAGCGGTTGCTGTCTAAGTCGCCATCGGCCAACCTTTGAAGCAACGATTGAGTTTCTTCATCGGCAGATTGCGCAATCGTAGCCCAGTTTTGTGGTTTACGCATAACGCAAGTATTTACAGGATTACGGCTCAGGTAGTCTGCATGGGCACGCATAGCACCTTTTCGGTATTCTAAGTCAAAATCGTAGTCCTGTAAATAAATCCACCATCGTGCAACCCTAGGTAATAAATCTTTCTTTCGTTGAGTCATTTTCAGAGCATTGCAGTCTGTAACAACTTTAAATTTAATGCCAATCAAATAATGCCTAAAATGCTGCAATGCTTTGACAACGGCTAACGTCTCTAACTCATACGAATGGAATCGCGGTTCGGCACCTTGGGTGACTTTGCTGTAATATGCTACGACTCGCTTGAAACCCCCTTCATGAGTTTGCATTAGAACAGCACCGTACCCTGCTGACGAAGCGTCTGTATGGACCTCAGTAGGCAACGATGGGTCAAATATTTATTTATTTATTTATTTTACTTATTTATTATGAAACAAACAGTCATATACAGATATTCATTACAAGTTAACTTAGTAACATTTAGACCTATAGTTTCCAAAAAATATCTAAGGTGTATATAGACAACGAATTACGGAGCATTATAACCTGTTAGAGTTATAATACACAATACAGCTGTTGAATTTATTTACCAACAGTTGCGGTTACATAATATTACTACCTTCTAAATACACTTTTTATTGAGTTGGATGTACAGTTAAATATATCTATATCAGCTAGTTTATTATTTTTGTTATAAAGTACACAGACGCGCTTCACAAAAATATTCTTTGCATAGCATGTTTTACTAATTGGGATAGAAAATAGATGCTTGTCACGACATTGGCGTTGTCTCGTACGTGGTATTTTGATTTGAATATCTTGAAGTAGGCTAGGGGCATCGAGAAGATTGTTCATAATTTTGTATATAGCAAGAATGGGTTCGCTTGTTAAATGCTCAATGATTTCTTTACGAACACGTTCTTGTTCGTCGCCCCATTTGAATATGACGCCTTTGCGTAATAGATTAGCAATACAAGCAGTTTTAATCGAGTAATTGGCTATATAGCGTCGAAAGTAACCGGCTAACCCAAGGAACTGCCTAACTTGACGAACGTTTTTAGGTACTGGCGCTTGGACTAACGCGTTAACTTTATGGTCACTCGGCCTTACCTGACCGTTACTAATTGTCCTACCCAAATAATCAATTTGAGTAGTAAGAAAAGAACACTTTTTTAAATTTATCGAAAATCCAGCGTTAGTCAAAGTTCGCAGTACGTCACGAAGGGTATTCAAACCTTCGTCAATTGTCATGGTAGGTATTAAAATATCATCAATGTAGACTAAACATATTTTATTTTATTTTAGTTCAATACTAAAAAATAAAAGATACCTGTGTATGTACAACTACTCAGTTATATTTTTACGTTAAATGTTTTAAAATTTTATTTTATTGTTTAATTGTTTAAATGTAGGTATCTACATATTGTTTATTAGCGTTTTTTATAGATTTTGTAGCTCATACTAAATATGTTAAATTTTTGCATGCCTATGAGGCAGATCATTGTGTAGTTATTTATATAACTTGTTAACTGTGGTCTTGCAATAAAAATATTTCAATATTTCATTAAAATTCTCCCAGATTCGATAAAAGGACGAAGCGTGTTCGATATGATGCGCTGGTAGACGACCGGAGCATTTGCAAGTCCGTAAGGCATTTTCAAATACTCGTAATGCCCTTCGGGCGTTACGAAGCCAGTTTTACGAATCGAATCACTATCCATTACAATCTGATGGAAACCCGTCGCCATGTCTAGACTCGTAAAATATTTGCTCTTACCAAGGCGGTCAATATGGTCCTCAATCAGAGGCAATGGATAGCGGTCTTTCACTGTGACAGCGTTGAGGGCACGAAAATCAACGCACATACGGTCGCTACCGTCCTTTTTCTTAACTAAAAGTATAGGACTCGAATATTCGGACTCTGATTCTCGGATAATTTTTTTATCAAGTAAATCACTAATTATCTCCCGAACACGTAATTTTTCCGCATGAGAAAGCTTGTACGGTCTATACACAATCGGAGTTTCATTATTAAGTTTAATATGCATTGATCCGGTAGTAACAGTACTGGTTGCAGTGCCAGTAATAAAATTTTGAGAAAATTCATTAATAATCGAAATCAACTCTTCCTTCTGTTTACCTACTAAAGGCGTATTAATTGACAGATGCTCATTTGACTCAACACTACACACTCGATCTAGTCGTGTTAGTATTTGTTTACCTTTGTTACGAATATAAGTGACACCTTCTCGGTTCAACACATCGGTACCGATAATAACAGGTGTACTCATACTTGCAGCGGGTATTACAAAGAAATCAACTTCTAATGTTATTTCCGGTAATTCAACAGTTAGGGTAGTAAAACAAGTAGTTTCTAATTCTTGACTACCGATCCCGCGTAAAATACGAAGTGAGGGTACTCGCTTGCAGTGAAAATGTTTTAAGAGTGCGTCCGATATAAGTGAAATAGTTGAGCCGCTGTCAATTAAAATATCTACCGGTGTTCCTTGAATGACGGCACTCGTAATGTCATTCATTCTATAATCGTTTTCATATTCTCGACAAAAATTTACATTAGGCTTGCCCCGAGACTCGGCACGTTGCTTAGCAAAACAATCATCTATCTTGTGCCCTAGTTTTTTACAATACGAACATGGTTCTGACTTAACAGTGCTACTGCTTGAAGATGGCGCAGTGGTTTGTATGGCGGGTGTGTCACGGGGTTTCACAGGTGTACTAGTTGTAGCAGTAGTCAATTTTGGCCGCTTAGAGCAATTGTTACTTTTGTGACCATAATACCCGCACGAAAAGCATCTTTTTGTGGGTTCATGATTCACAAAGGTTCGTTTACGAGAATAATCGTTTGACACATCGTTTTTATTTACACTGGAAAATCTACGAATGGTTTTATCACAGATTGGTTTAACGTATATTGACAGAAAATTGACCAAATCATTTGGTGTTAATTTCGCGTTGGTAGCTACTGCACGTAGCTGGGGATCAGTAATACCGCGTAAGACTATTGCTACAACCAGATCATCGCTTAAGCCTTTGACAATTCGCAAACGTAATAATGAACGCCTGGCGTACTCGGCGTAGGTAGGGTACTTGTTCGAATCTGTTTTCATGACTTCGAATAGAATTGAAGCTACATCAATATGCCGCGTACAAAGGGCACGAAAATCGGTTTTGAAATTGGTCCAACTACGATCATTAGTGACCCACTCGTTAAGCCAAACACGTGCATCGCCTTTTAGACAGTTTCCTATTTTTGACAAACATTCCCGTTCGTCCCACCTATATAGGGTTCGCACGTGATCAACTTCACTACACCACAAATCAAAATCATTAACACTCGGGTCAAAATTTGAGATAAATACATGATTAGATCTCACCGGATTAAGTGCGTTCAAGGCACTTAAAAGTTTTTCGGTAACGTCACTTGTGCCCGCGCTGCTGGTGGTCGAAGCAGATGTCACCGTCCTCGGCCGAGGCACCGGCAGCTTAGGAGACGCCGCGATGCTGGCCGCGAGCACGGGCGCGTCCCCATCCGCGTCTGCCGTGGCTGGCGGAGGCGCAGCACCCGCCGGGAGTCGTGACGTTTCTTCCAACGCCGTCAAGCGCCCCAAAATTTCCTGTAAACAGAGCTGGAGCGCTGGGTCAGGTGCGTGTTCCCGTGATTTGTGCCTACGACGTTTACTAGGGTCTTTACTACTGGAGTCAGACATTCTCGGAAAGTACTTAAAATCAGGATGACGAAAAGTCTAATCGACGTGGATCTACCCCACTTATGATTTTAACTACTATTGAAAAAAACAACTTTAAAACCAAATAAAATCAGTATTCATTTATTAATTATTTACAAATGTACACTTAATTCTATTATTCTAAAGCCTAGCAGTATGACCTATAAAACCTAGCCAACCCTTCCGAGCACTCCGGTGAAAAAGAGGACGAATGACAGCTGCTCTGCCCTTTTATAACCTCCGCCCCACTGGAACGCGCCTCCATGTCAAGCCAGTTTGCCGTCATCTTCTGGGTTGCCATCTAATAGTACAATTAGTTACAAGTAGAGAGCCTACTGGCACGCTCCTCATTTCGGATTCGATCCCGTAGAGAAACCTCAAGCATAGTTCTCTCCATAGCTCACTGAGCAACTCTGAGCCTATTTATTAGGCCTATCGCTGTACGCTGAATGAAGGAAAATCCGATCTGAATCTGATCTGTCTCTAATCAATGTTTGTTAACTCAGAACTCCGTCATTTATGAATGCTTTCAATTAGGTCCCATAAGCACCAAATCAGGATCTGATGATTGGATCTTAAGGAAATCGAGGGAACTCTTCAAATGTTGTAGGGACACCTATGGTAATTTTGATATATTTAGTAGTAACTCGAGCATTTGCTCTTGAAAATCATCATTTGGTGAAGTGGAACTGATGATGAAGACCACAGTTGACCATCGGAGTTACTACTCAATAATAAGTATTTCATGGGTTGAATTTCAATTGCTTTAACACAGTTGCTAAGCAATTTATGCTCCTCGGAACGAATATGGTGAAATGGAATGGGTGGTGAAGCACCAGGACTCCTCAATAATGAACGTCTCTGCATCGGAAAAAGCAATTTTTCGTAAAAGGTGACGAGCAATTGACATTAAACTATTGTATATTAGATGTTTTACACTAAAAAGCGTGAAAAAAAATTTTATAACAAAAAATAGAACCGACTACAAAAAACCATGAAAATAATTTTCTACCAGCCTGAAGTCGGTTCCTCAGCACGAGCCAGCAGGAGTGATTGAAGCCATTTACTCGTATAGTTGTAGGTGAGGTAGACGATTATAGGTTCACTCCTGCTGGCTCGTGCTGAGGCACCGACTTCAGGCTGGTAGAAAATTATTTTCATGGTTTTTTGTAGTCGGTTCTATTTTTTGTTATAAAATTTTTTCGGAAAACTGTAAAGTAATAAAATTTAACAGTTTGAGGTATTAAAAAAAATCGGCAACAGAAAAACATCACAAAGTGTAGTTTTAAATAAAATTAAAATAAACCACAGGATAAATTTCATTCGTTCATCAGTTCAGTTCGTCTATGTCCCATCACTACCCCACTACCCTCGTACCTAGTGATAGTTTGTTATTATTCTGTCATTTATATTACAAAATTTAATCTCATATATTAACGTTCTGGTAGTGTAAATTGGTGATTAAATTACTTAAGCGTTAAAAGACTTTGCTGACCTGCTTCTGCACGAAATCACAGTACAAGACACCATTTTCCACGAGCTTTGCACACCGGGACGGACAATGAAAAATGACAACCTATCCCTGTCAACTTTAGTTTTCATAAACGATGACGCCATTAAAAAAAAAAAAAAAAAAAAACGATAACGACCAAATGGCCATGTATCATGGCAGAGGGGAAAAAGGTGTAAAGGCGCATCCCGTCTATATTATCTAAGGTGAACCCCAATCTCGGGTAAGTGGTGATTAACTAACTGCGTATTAGCTAGTTGTAGATGTTTTTCCTTTATATGTGTTTTTAAATGCTTGGGAAATCGTAGTTTCGCAACTTGTCATTCCTTGGCTATTTTATGCGGCTAATGAGCCTCGCCATAGTGCTTGACCCAGCGCTGCATGAATGGCCGAGTGTGATAATTGCAAATCATTTCCATTCTACCCACGCTATACCTACATTATACCTTTTTATAAAGAAGATATCCTGTTCTTTACTTTAGTCATACATATCTTGGCGGTAAAGTGTGAAATAATTGAAAAAACTAAACAATTAACAAAAAAAACTGGATAAATTATTAAAAATGTTCGTATTTGGTGCCAGATTGCGCTGAAACTGTAAGTGGTATCGCTTTTGTATATATGAAAGGTTTATAGTAAATTTATCTAGGATTATTTCGTTCCTACACACTTTTTATGTATCGTGTACGGTTTTCTTTTATAATGGAAAATACCGCGGTCCGGGACATATTCGAGGGCGCGGGGGGGTGACGCTCCCCCCGGAGGGGGGGAGAGTGGGTAAAATTTATTTTTTCTCCATAACCTACATATCCTGATAGATAAACCTCTTGCTTTAATTTTGCCAATTTTTCCATACATTTCAATCTAATTTTCTTCAACTATAGGCCTCCAACAAGATGGAGCGACGACCTGGCTAAGATCGCGGGATCGCGGTGGATGCGAAAAGCACAAGACCGGTCTAAGTGGAGAGCCTTGGGGGAGGCCTATGTCCAGCAGTGGACGTCTTTCGGCTGATATGATGATGATGATGATTCACAACACAACCTCAATAAAGGAAAACCACGATATAAATTTTGGAAATTTCCAGGGGAATTTCGTTAAATCCCGAAAATTTAAATTGCAACTAACAGACCGATTAGTTGACGCGTGCAAAGCCGCGGGTAAAAGCTAGTTGATAATATATCTAAGTTCCATTAGGCCCTATAGGTAACTAGAAATTCAGGGTTCTAGCTTTAGCCATAACAAAAATACAGGGTGTTGAAAATAGCCTGAATGGCTTCGAGAAAAGTATGCTACGGCCGTGCCTTTGTTTTTTTTTTGCTTGACTTGGCGGGGGCACTGCCGTGCCCCCAGATTTTATACGCTTATTTGTGCTTGAAATTATAAATTGTAGGTGCGCATGCAACTTTATCGTGTATTCATATATATACATTTCGTGCAAAATTTTTACGCGCTACCTGATGTCACACTGCTCAGGTTTTGCGCCCAACCCCCCCAGGAGGAGATGTGAAACAAAAGAATGTGAACAAAACTAATTTATTTAACCCGTAAGCTAGCTCGATCAGTAAATATAACAAAATGTGGGTAAATTTAAAGTACGGGCGTGGTTCGAGACTAGTACGCAAGATAACGGAAAACACAATTCCTATTATTCTTTTTACTAGCACTTTCCTGCACTGTAGCCGAAGATGGTAGAAGGGCGCTGGTCCGTGGGTGTAGGGTACGACACCCAACAGCGGGCCGTCGCTCTGGTCGAAGTGGAGAAAGTGGCGGGTTGAAAGGTGGCCTCCAGTGTGCCAACCCGAACCTGGGACCCTGGAACGCGCCAATGACGGGTGTTACACACGATCCAGGTGATCGGTGAACAGCCACGGCAATAAAGCTAGGAAAGCACTTTCGTAGTTGTGCTGCCGTGCTCACAATCAGGTACGGACATTACATTTAATTACGAAAAAGCAAAGCAATAATTAATTATTGGGGAAGGAATTTACTTTTATCAAAATGCGTGGGTAGAATGGAAATGATTTGCAATTATCACACTCGGCCATTCATGCAGCGCTGGGTCAAGCACTATGGCGAGGCTCATTAGCCGCATAAAATAGCCAAGGAATGACAAGTTGCGAAACTACAATTTCCCAAGCATTTAAAAACACATATAAAGGAAAAACATCTACAACTAGCTAATACGCAGTTAGTTAATCACCACTTACCCGAGATTGGGGTTCACCTTAGATAATATAGACGGGATGCGCCTTTACACCTTTTTCCCCTCTGCCATGCTACATGGCCATTTGGTCGTTATCGTTTTTTTTTTTTTTTTTTTTAATGGCGTCATCGTTTATGAAAACTAAAGTTGACAGGGATAGGTTGTCATTTTTCATTGTCCGTCCCGGTGTGCAAAGCTCGTGGAAAATGGTGTCTTGTACTGTGATTTCGTGCAGAAGCAGGTCAGCAAAGTCTTTTAACGCTTAAGTAATTTAATCACCAATTTACACTACCAGAACGTTAATATATGAGATTAAATTTTGTAATATAAATGACAGAATAATAACAAACTATCACTAGGTACGAGGGTAGTGGGGTAGTGATGGGACATAGACGAACTGAACTGATGAACGAATGAAATTTATCCTGTGGTTTATTTTAATTTTATTTAAAACTACACTTTGTGATGTTTTTCTGTTGCCGATTTTTTTTAATACCTCAAACTGTTAAATTTTATTACTTTACAGTTTTCCGAAAAAAATTTATAACAAAAAATAGAACCGACTACAAAAAACCATGAAAATAATTTTCTACCAGCCTGAAGTCGGTGCCTCAGCACGAGCCAGCAGGAGTGAACCTATAATCGTCTACCTCACCTACAACTATACGAGTAAATGGCTTCAATCACTCCTGCTGGCTCGTGCTGAGGAACCGACTTCAGGCTGGTAGAAAATTATTTTCATGGTTTTTTGTAGTCGGTTCTATTTTTTGTTATAAAATTTTTTTTCACGCTTTTTAGTGTAAAACATCTAATATACAATAGTTTAATGTCAATTGCTCGTCACCTTTTACGAAAAATTGCTTTTTCCGATGCAGAGACGTTCATTATTGAGGAGTCCTGGTGCTTCACCACCCATTCCATTTCACCATATTCGTTCCGAGGAGCATAAATTGCTTAGCAACTGTGTTAAAGCAATTGAAATTCAACCCATGAAATACTTATTATTGAGTAGTAACTCCGATGGTCAACTGTGGTCTTCATCATCAGTTCCACTTCACCAAATGATGATTTTCAAGAGCAAATGCTCGAGTTACTACTAAATATATCAAAATTACCATAGGTGTCCCTACAACATTTGAAGAGTTCCCTCGATTTCCTTAAGATCCAATCATCAGATCCTGATTTGGTGCTTATGGGACCTAATTGAAAGCATTCATAAATGACGGAGTTCTGAGTTAACAAACATTGATTAGAGACAGATCAGATTCAGATCGGATTTTCCTTCATTCAGCGTACAGCGATAGGCCTAATAAATAGGCTCAGAGTTGCTCAGTGAGCTATGGAGAGAACTATGCTTGAGGTTTCTCTACGGGATCGAATCCGAAATGAGGAGCGTGCCAGTAGGCTCTCTACTTGTAACTAATTGTACTATTAGATGGCAACCCAGAAGATGACGGCAAACTGGCTTGACATGGAGGCGCGTTCCAGTGGGGCGGAGGTTATAAAAGGGCAGAGCAGCTGTCATTCGTCCTCTTTTTCACCGGAGTGCTCGGAAGGGTTGGCTAGGTTTTATAGGTTATACTGCTAGGCTTTAGAATAATAGAATTAAGTGTACATTTGTAAATAATTAATAAATGAATACTGATTTTATTTGGTTTTAAAGTTGTTTTTTTCAATAGTAGTTAAAATCATAAGTGGGGTAGATCCACGTCGATTAGACTTTTCGTCATCCTGATTTTAAGTACTTTCCGAGAATGTCTGACTCCAGTAGTAAAGACCCTAGTAAACGTCGTAGGCACAAATCACGGGAACACGCACCCAACCCAGCGCTCCAGCTCTGTTTACAGGAAATTTTGGGGCGCTTGACGGCGTTGGAAGAAACGTCACGACTCCCGGCGGGTGCTGCGCCTCCGCCAGCCACGGCAGACGCGGATGGGGACGCGCCCGTGCTCGCGGCCAGCATCGCGGCGTCTCCTAAGCTGCCGGTGCCTCGGCCGAGGACGGTGACATCTGCTTCGACCACCAGCAGCGCGGGCACAAGTGACGTTACCGAAAAACTTTTAAGTGCCTTGAACGCACTTAATCCGGTGAGATCTAATCATGTATTTATCTCAAATTTTGACCCGAGTGTTAATGATTTTGATTTGTGGTGTAGTGAAGTTGATCACGTGCGAACCCTATATAGGTGGGACGAACGGGAATGTTTGTCAAAAATAGGAAACTGTCTAAAAGGCGATGCACGTGTTTGGCTTAACGAGTGGGTCACTAATGATCGTAGTTGGACCAATTTCAAAACCGATTTTCGTGCCCTTTGTACGCGGCATATTGATGTAGCTTCAATTCTATTCGAAGTCATGAAAACAGATTCGAACAAGTACCCTACCTACGCCGAGTACGCCAGGCGTTCATTATTACGTTTGCGAATTGTCAAAGGCTTAAGCGATGATCTGGTTGTAGCAATAGTCTTACGCGGTATTACTGATCCCCAGCTACGTGCAGTAGCTACCAACGCGAAATTAACACCAAATGATTTGGTCAATTTTCTGTCAATATACGTTAAACCAATCTGTGATAAAACCATTCGTAGATTTTCCAGTGTAAATAAAAACGATGTGTCAAACGATTATTCTCGTAAACGAACCTTTGTGAATCATGAACCCACAAAAAGATGCTTTTCGTGCGGGTATTATGGTCACAAAAGTAACAATTGCTCTAAGCGGCCAAAATTGACTACTGCTACAACTAGTACACCTGTGAAACCCCGTGACACACCCGCCATACAAACCACTGCGCCATCTTCAAGCAGTAGCACTGTTAAGTCAGAACCATGTTCGTATTGTAAAAAACTAGGGCACAAGATAGATGATTGTTTTGCTAAGCAACGTGCCGAGTCTCGGGGCAAGCCTAATGTAAATTTTTGTCGAGAATATGAAAACGATTATAGAATGAATGACATTACGAGTGCCGTCATTCAAGGAACACCGGTAGATATTTTAATTGACAGCGGCTCAACTATTTCACTTATATCGGACGCACTCTTAAAACATTTTCACTGCAAGCGAGTACCCTCACTTCGTATTTTACGCGGGATCGGTAGTCAAGAATTAGAAACTACTTGTTTTACTACCCTAACTGTTGAATTACCGGAAATAACATTAGAAGTTGATTTCTTTGTAATACCCGCTGCAAGTATGAGTACACCTGTTATTATCGGTACCGATGTGTTGAACCGAGAAGGTGTCACTTATATTCGTAACAAAGGTAAACAAATACTAACACGACTAGATCGAGTGTGTAGTGTTGAGTCAAATGAGCATCTGTCAATTAATACGCCTTTAGTAGGTAAACAGAAGGAAGAGTTGATTTCGATTATTAATGAATTTTCTCAAAATTTTATTACTGGCACTGCAACCAGTACTGTTACTACCGGATCAATGCATATTAAACTTAATAATGAAACTCCGATTGTGTATAGACCGTACAAGCTTTCTCATGCGGAAAAATTACGTGTTCGGGAGATAATTAGTGATTTACTTGATAAAAAAATTATCCGAGAATCAGAGTCCGAATATTCGAGTCCTATACTTTTAGTTAAGAAAAAGGACGGTAGCGACCGTATGTGCGTTGATTTTCGTGCCCTCAACGCTGTCACAGTGAAAGACCGCTATCCATTGCCTCTGATTGAGGACCATATTGACCGCCTTGGTAAGAGCAAATATTTTACGAGTCTAGACATGGCGACGGGTTTCCATCAGATTGTAATGGATAGTGATTCGATTCGTAAAACTGGCTTCGTAACGCCCGAAGGGCATTACGAGTATTTGAAAATGCCTTACGGACTTGCAAATGCTCCGGTCGTCTACCAGCGCATCATATCGAACACGCTTCGTCCTTTTATCGAATCTGGGAGAATTTTAGTCTACATTGATGATATTTTAATACCTACCATGACAATTGACGAAGGTTTGAATACCCTTCGTGACGTACTGCGAACTTTGACTAACGCTGGATTTTCGATAAATTTAAAAAAGTGTTCTTTTCTTACTACTCAATTTGATTATTTGGGTAGGACAATTAGTAACGGTCAGGTAAGGCCGAGTGACCATAAAGTTAACGCGTTAGTCCAAGCGCCAGTACCTAAAAACGTTCGTCAAGTTAGGCAGTTTCTTGGGTTAGCCGGTTACTTTCGACGCTATATAGCCAATTACTCGATTAAAACTGCTTGTATTGCTAATCTATTACGCAAAGGCGTCATATTCAAATGGGGCGACGAACAAGAACGTGTTCGTAAAGAAATCATTGAGCATTTAACAAGCGAACCCATTCTTGCTATATACAAAATTATGAACAATCTTCTCGATGCCCCTAGCCTACTTCAAGATATTCAAATCAAAATACCACGTACGAGACAACGCCAATGTCGTGAAAGGTGAAGCGAATGGATAATGACTATCGGTAACAACCGTCATTGCTCACTCAAGAGAATATCATTGTTAGCAACACGTGTCATTGTCGTCTCATGTGACGTTGCTGAAAATGATGTTGCCAATAATGACGAATTCTAGAAAATTCACCATTTACAAAAATACTTCAACTTTGTTACATAAAAACAGTGCATTGAGAAGAAATAATTGAGATACAGTCAAAAATAAAAATGACGACTGTGATGACACATTTTGGAGAGTCAAAATGAAATACTTACTGCTTAAATCGCGCGAAGTCCACTACCTTCAAAGCGTGTCGGCCGACTGAGGCGCGGGGTGACGCGTCGCTTAAACGTTATTTGACTCTTCAGTCACGTTTCGTTATACGTAAAAAATGTAAATTCAACATTGTTGCCGATAATGACGCTTATTTTTTGAACATTGTTTGATTACATTTAAGAGTAACTTTTGATAAAGTTTTCTAACATTATTGTAATGAAAAACGTTCTTTTTTTATCTCAGCTTAATATTTACTCACACAATGTTTCACATTCAATACACTGAATTTTTTATGTTACGGAATGTTGGAAACTATGCCCAGGCGACACGCTAAATGTTGCCGATTTTTATAGTAATATTTGAATATTTTTATTTTGTGTGATTTAAAGCTCAAAATGGCTACGATAGCATCTTTATTATTTATAAAGGTAATGGAATAAAAAGTTTGACTTTGAAATTCTTTAGCATTGATGACTATTGTAGCGAGACATAAATTTTGGCTCTCTGAAATATTCATCCATTAACTAATGAACAATATAGATTTGACTCCACCAGTAAAGACACTGGTCTATTTTGCTATATTGTAGAGTATGATTCATCTATCCTTTTCTTGTGTATATTTTGTTGTGTGGTTAAGAGCGTGCATACAAAAAGTTGGCCATTCGGTGATTTTGAGGTTTTTCAAACGCCTTATTAATGTCTAAATGCTTACATTTTTTCAGAAAAAACTAATTTAACGTATGGATAAACTTTTACTTTGATGCATAGCGGTAATTTTAATTTGTTTCCATCAGCGATTTTTTTTTACCAAATTATTTCGTAGGTGAGGTTTTCCGAAAATACGCGTCAGAGCTGACTTTCATGCGAAATAATGCCATTATAACCCACCACAGACGATGTAAATTTAATATTTAATAATAGAACATATTGTCTTTTAATACATAGAGATATCATATGTATCAAAATATAAGCTATTATTATTCAAATACCATTCTACAAAACGTCTAAATCGGTCTATTTAATTTTTTTTTTTTCTCATTTATTACAATGTATTTACCAATAAAACAATTTTATTATATAGCTACAGGTAATGTTTAGTCTGTAATATTTTTTTCAGCGCTTAATAATAGCTCATTTAATTTTGACAATTTTCTAAACTTCGGTACGAAATCGATTATATAACCCCGCGCGTCAATAGTTACGATTCAGAAAGCGCCGGGCTCTCCCAAGGAACGGACGTATCGCTCTGCACTCTCCGCAAGGTTAACAACCTTAATCAACCATTACTGTAAACATTCGATATTTATAGCGCATCCGCAATTGCTTGATACTTGAAAGTAATTTTACATGTTAAAATTAAATGTTTTAATTTTTTGCAATTTTCACTCAAACTTATACGGGTATATAAATTTTACATTTCACAAGCATTTTGTATAACTTGCCTTGTTAGTATTATATGTATGTTAGTGTGTAAGCACCTATTGGTCAAACTTTGGTAGCTAAATTTGGCCCACTTCCCGATTTTCGATTGAGCTGAAACTTTGCATGGATGTGTGAATTAAATGACAATGTAATATTACTATGACATGAAGCTGATCTGTGATGGAGCTGAAAGGTGACCCTAAGAACTCTGTAATAAAACTACATAACCCTATCGAGCTTGGGCTCATTAGATTTTTCTTGAGGAGTACTTTGGTTCTAAGTGGTAACAAAGGGACAAAGGTACAGTCAGCAAAAAAATATTGTCTTTTAATTTTTAAATCTAGGTAACTAAAAGTTGTTAAAGTTTTCATTTAACTTGCCCTGTTGTATACATGTTAGCATGCTAGTGAGTTAGTATATAAAGTAAATAAAAGCTGGTTGTACAGTAAAAATCTTATACTTAGTTTCAGATATGGGCAATAAACGAAAATATAAATTTAATTTTTTTTTTCCAAGATGCTGGATGACATTTCAAGTCCGGAAATCGTCATGGATGTTGTTTTCGACTAATTTGGCAGCGCTAAATGCGAATGTCATTATTTTTTGGATCCAAGATGGCGGATGACTTTCGTGGCAGGAAAACGATATGGGTGTCGTTTTTGACTAATTTAGCTGCGTTCAGCGTAAATATAACATTATTTTTTTCTCCAATATGGCGGATGACATTTCAAGACCGGAAATCGTCATGGATGTCGTTTCCGACTAATTTATTCTTCTTCTTCTCTTTTAAAATATGGCTTTCTGTCCTAATTAATAGGACAATTTCGCCAGTGTCAAAGTACTCTCTTTGAGAGGGACGTTGTACGGTGATTGTAGTTTTTGCAACTTGATAGTAAAATTCCAGAAACAACGTGGAAACAACTTGCGCATTAAAAAATGTCAGACACGAGAGCAATATAGAATTTTGTGATCACTGTCCACTGTTAAGGTTAATCGCCCCATAAAACACTATCAAAATTATACTTCAACTAGCTAAAGAAACAGAAATAGAAAAATTAGATATTGTCTACACCGCCATGTTCGAATGCTATAAATCGAATCCCCCGCCTAATTTGGCAGCGCTAAATGCGAATTTGTCATTATTTTTTAGATCCAAGATGGCGGATGACATTTCAGGGAAAAACGTTATGGGTGTCGTTTTTGACTAATTTAGCACCGTTCAGCGTAAATCTAACATTATTTTTTGTTCCAAGATGGCGGATGACATTTCAAGATCGGAAATCGTCATGGATGTCGTTTCCGACTTAATTAGCAGCGCTAAATGCGAATCTGTCATTATTTTTTGGATCCAAGATGGCGGATGACATTTCATGCCAGAAAAACGTTATGGATGTCGTTTTTGACTAATTTAGCAGCGTTCAGCATAAATCTAACATTATTTTTTGTTCCAAGATGGCGGATGACATTTAAAGGATGGAAATAGTCATGGATGTCGTTTTCGCCTAATTTGGCAGCGTTAAATGTGAATCTAACATTATTTTTTGGATTCAAGATGGCGGATGACATTTCGAATGAGAAAAACGTCATGGGTATCGTTTTCGACTAATTTAGCAGCGTTCAGAGTAAATATACCTACTTAACATTATTTTTTTGTTCCAAGATGGCGGATGATATTTCAAGACCGGAAATCGTCATGGATTTCCGACTAATTTTGCAGCGCTAAATACGAATTTGACATTATTTTTTGGATCCAAGATGGCGGATAATATTTCATGGCAGAAAAGCGTTATGGATGTCGTTTTACTAATTTGGCAGCGTTAAATGCGAATCTGACATTAATTTTTTAGATCCGAGATAGTGGAATGAACATCTTGGATCCTAAAAATAGTGTTAGATTAGTCGAAAACAACATTCATGACAATTTCCGATCTTGAAATTGAAATTTCATCCGCCATCTTGGAACAAAAAATAATGTTAGATTTACGCTGAACGCTGCTAAATTAGTCAAAAACGGCACCCATATCGTTTTTCTGCCACAAAATGTCATCCGCCATCTTGGATCCAAAAAAATATGACAGATTCGCATTTAGCGCTGACAAATTAGTCAAAAACGACACCCATGACATTTTCTTTCCTCGAAATGTCATCCGCCACATCTTGGATCCAAAATATATTGTCAAATTCACATTTAAGGCTGCCAAATTAGTCTAAAACGACATTCATGTCGATTCCCGGCCTTGAAATGTCATCCACCATCTTGATTCCAAAAGAAATGACATATTCTTGATAAAGTTTTCGTGATAAAGTCTATTCGTGATAAAGTTTTTTTCGCGATAAAGTCATTTGTGAAAAGTTTTCGTGAAAAAGTTTTTCGCGATTAAGTACTGACACGATAAAAACAGGACCCGACTACTAAGACTCCATTGTCCCTGACTGTCACTAGGCTGTAGGTATCACATGAACCGTGATAGCTAGATGGTTGAAATATTCACACATGATGTATTTCTGTTATCGCTATAACAACAAATATTAAAAACTATAAAATAAATACTTAAGGAAGGCTCCCATACAACAAACGTTTTTTTTTTTTGACGTAATAACGAAAACGGTATTTGAAAACTCCTGTATTTGTTGTCTTAAATATTGATATGAAAATATGAGCAAGATGAACTAAAATAATTTCTTTGCTCACCCGCGACCTTACGATAGCTAAGTTTATGTAAGATATGCGTGTTCATTCAGTTCCTCCACACTGTAAGAACACACATAAATCACACGAAACCATCTATTACCGTCACCACACTACATCAACCCGTTTCGAACTCAACAAGAGCTCATCTTCAGAGTAACACAACCGTACACCATGCTACCAGATGTTAGACAACGTGGATGTTGTGTTGCTGTTGTGTGTGTGTTGTGAGTCTAACATCTGGTAGCATTATGAGCAATGATGATGAGATATTTAGCTATTTACTAAGTACTACGTGCCCTCACACAATATACCATCATTATGTGTGCGAAACATTGAAACTAAGTAAATGTTTTGTGCGCACTGAAAAATAATTTTTTTATTACTAACTTTTTTTACTGACTGTACATTATTATCCGTTGTTACCATCTAGGGCCAAAGTACATTTCGAGACAAATCAAACGAACCCAAAGTCGATGTGGTTATATAGATTTATTACAGAGTTCCTATGGCCACCTTCCAGCTTTTTCATCAGATCAGAGTCATATCATAACAATATTGCATTGTCATCTATTCTGATTTACACACGTATGTAAAATTCTCACTCAATCTAAAAAATTTAAACGCACATTTAGTCAAGTTTAGCTTCCAAAATGTAATTCATAAGTACTTACTAATTAACTAACGTGCTAACAGGGCAAGATAAAAAAGAACTTGAAACAAAATACATTATTTTATTAAAAAATTAAAATATTTATATGACAACAAAACTTAAGTTTACTACGGTGGAAAATGTACAATGATCAAGTTGGTGTCGCCAGCGCCACATCGCACGCACACATCAAACCGTGGTAGTGTGCGGGCGAATCACACCGCGCGAGCAGGAGATCGCGCAAGTGACGAGTTGGGACGAAATGTTTGCGCACTCTTAAGATCTATTATGCATATCGACGGTAAAAAGCAATCTTGCTGTAAACCACACCCTTCACAATTTTTTTTATTTCAAATTTAGAATCAGAAAAAAATTCTGCGTCGAATGGTCCTATTCTCGTAGCTCTACGACCTCTAGAAGTTTTTGTACAGCATTTGAGTTTACCCTATTTTTTCAAAAAGACAACTGAATACTTGCTGTAAATAGCACGAAAAGCAGCATTTTTCTATCATTTGGAATTTACACCATTTTCACTTTTGCAAATAATATGATCTTTGTAGTTACAGCGCAACTCACTGCTCAACACATCGCACCCCCAACCGAATAAAGCAGTAATATGAAATGCCTTAGTTTACAGGAAAAATAAAAAAAGGAAAATCGGTCGTATTGCTTAAGTTTTTGATGAAACATTTAGTGTTTTGATGAAAGGCTCCGCAGAAAATAAATAAGCTATTATATGGTTTTGACAGATTAAAATAACAATGCATAAAACTTTAAAAATAAAATAAAATATACATTACATTTATATTCACATGCGCATTTATGAGTCATTTTTTTTAAACTGTTTATACGCCTTTATTCGGCTAAACATGCTGGTAAAACAATTTTGTAACAAACACACACATACATTCTTAAGCAGTAGGTATTTGTGCCATAATTATGCGTCGTATTATACGTTTACGTCTTTATTCGTGCACTTTTAAGTAGTTATTATTTTAGTATTTTAATATTACTGCTTTATTAACTCAGTGGCAATATCTAAATATATAAAACTCAAAGGTGACTGACTGACTGACTGACATAGTGATCTATCAACGCACAGCCCAAACCACTGGACGGATCGGGCTGAAATTTGGCATGCAGGTAGATGTTATGACGTAGCCATCCGCTAAGAAAGGATTTTTGGACATTCCCACGGGAACGGGAAAAATCGGGATTTATATCTTCGATTCCAAATGACCCTATCTCAGTAACTATAATAACTAGACTCTTCAAATTTAACACACAAGTAGGTATTACATTAACTAAAACATATGTTTCAGGATTTTTAGAAATTCTCGCGGGATGAGGAAATAACGGGATTTATATATTTAGTTCAACGGAATCCCATGAACAATAATTACTAGATTCTTTAAAATTGGCATAAAAGTAGGTGATTACAATAGTAAAAAACTATTTCAAAGGATTTTTAGAAATTCCTGCGGGATAAGGAAAAAACGGGATTTATGTTCAGTTCATCGGGATTGATTTTTCGTTTTCATGGTCGTAGAAAACTGAAATTTAGCATTTAGGTTCCTTGAGGAGTGTAGGGGAGCAGTACAAAAGGATTTCCCGAAATTCTGACGGAAACGGGAAAAAACGGGATTTTTCGTTTTACTGGTTGTAGAAAGCTGAAATTTGGCATGTAGGTTGCTTGAGAAGTGTAGGGAAGCATTATAGAGATAAGTTCCCGAAATCCCCATGGGAAAGAGAAAACACGGGATTTTTCATTTTACTGGACGTAGAAAGCTGAAAATCGGCATGTAGATTGGTTGGGGAGTGTAGAGGAGCATTGAGAGAAAATTCCTACGGGAATGGGAAAAAACGGGATTTTCTGTTTTACTGGTCATAGAAAACTGAAATTTGGCATTAAGGTTATTTGGGGAGTGTAAGGGAGCACTACAAAACAATTGCCCGAAATTCTGACGGGAACGGAAAAAACGGGATTTTTCGTTTTACTTATCGTAGAAATCTAAAATTCGGCATGTAGGTTGCTTGGGGAGTGTAGAGGAGCATTAAGAGTAGAGTTTTCAAAATTCCTACGGGAACGGGATAAAACGGGATTTTTCGTTTTACCGGTTGTAGAAAACTGAAAGTTAGCATTTAGGTTCTTTGGGGAGTATAAGGGAGCATATTATTTATGTTTATACTGTGTTTTTGTTGTGATGTAGTGTGTTTTTGTTGTAAATAAATGTTGTGAGCTTGAGATTGACAAAAGAATTTCCCGAAATTCTGACGGGAACGGAAAAAAACAGGATTTTTCGTTTTACTTGTTGCAGAAAGTTGACATTTGGCATATAGGTTCCTTGAAGAGTGGAGAGAAGCATTAAGATAGAATTTCCCGAAAATATTACGGAAACGGGAAAAACGGGATTTTTAATCCTCCGAAAAATCAATTAAAACACGAAAATAAAGATCGTAGAAAGTAAATCTGTGTACCCCAAATTTAACGCGAGCGAAGCCGCGGGCAAAAGCTAGTCACGAAAATAAGTGTAAAAACTCTGTAAAAATGATTTCACAGGGGATCATCGGGATAAAACAAAGGATATAGTAATCAAACGTTGATTATATTCATGAAATAATAAGGAACAATCACTTTCATTATGAATTTACCCAATAATAGAACGTTATCATGATAATTTCTTAAGTATTATCTGGACGTCAGTGAAAAACCAACAAAATCAGCAATAACAGATAAATTAGTATTTATTGTACATGGAATGAGCTTAAATTAATCGAAATACGTATTTTGATTTCCAACAAATAAGTGTACAGATATTTTTTCAAGAACTGATCAAATTATTGGACATTTAATAAAACATAAATAAGAAACATTGGCAATAAAATTTCTCTGTAGAAAATATTAACATAATTATATTTTTTCAAGTTATAACATTTTTTATTTGTACTAAAGTATATATTCGAACTTATTAACTGTATTCTCTCACTTCTAGAAAAATATTTCATGTATAATCAACACAGAATAACTATGATAATCTAGTTAGTTATTTAAAATTAGTTTTTAAGTTCAGATTGATCGTTACGTAACTTAAACTTTTAAATGTGCACATATTGTAGCTACATAATAATGCACTGATTAACACGTTATTTTTCTTTAAATCAACAAGGGATTTCTTAATATTATTAATCCTACTAAGAATTATAAATGAGAAAGTTTGTGAGTGACTGAGTGAGTATGTCTGTTACTCTTTCACGCTGAAGCTGCTGGACGGATTTAAATAAAATTTGGTATGTAGCTATCTGGACATCTAGAATAAAACATAAGATACTTTTTATTCCGATATTCCCATGGGATAGGGATAAAATCTCGAAACAAAAGCGGCTGGGCTTAGAGTTATGAAATTTGACATGATTGTTTTTATTATTAATGTAAAGTCAATGAAAACCATGACTTGACTTTCGGAAATTACAACGAGAATTTTTAAAATCCTTAAATTTGAATTCAGCTACTGTACCTAATGATTTATGTGTGAAGTCGCGGGTAAACACTAGTATCAGAAATATGAAAGTTTGTGAGTGAGTGAGTATGTCTGTTACTTCTTCATGCTGAAACGGCTAGACAGATTTGGATGAAATTTAGTGAAAAGTTACCCCCTTATTCATAAACGACAATCAAACCTATTTTAGTTAAATTGCCGCTAAAATTCGTTTGTCCTTATCTGTCACTTCGACATTTGTATTTGTTAGAAAGGGACAAAACATTTTTTAGTTAACATAGGCTTGTTAAGTTTTATGAATAAGGGGGTTAGTCTATAACCTGGATTAAAATAGAATACTTTTGTCTCAATATTCTTACGGGATAGGGATAAAATCTTGAAATAACAACCGCTAAGCTTAGAGTCATCAAATTTGGTATGTAGGTAGCTGGACTTCTGGAATAACTCATAGGCTATTTTTCATCCCGATATTCTTACGAGATAGGGATAAAATCTTGAAATTTTTACCGCTGGGTTTAGAGTCTTGAAATTATGGACATTTGTTTCTATATCAACTTCAATGAAAACCACGATATAGGTAAATTTTGAGATTTGCCAGTGGAATTTTGTAAAATCCTGAAACTTTAATTGCGACTACAGATCGAATAGTTTAGCAGTGGGACGTATATATGCTGGGATGATGATGATGAGTGAGTATGGATTATAATAAATGTAGGTGCCGCTGATGAATGAATGTTTACGGAGGTACCTACTTTTGGCATGGTAGTTTTGTCATTGTCAGTTGAAACTAAACCTTATGGACCAGTTTTAACCTACATAACTTGTTTTTCATTATTTCTAAGTTTTAATGATTACCACTCGCAGTAACAGAGGTCATGTTCACTATTTGGTATGCTTTATGTTTTAGTCTGTAGTGCACTTTGAAAATTCAGATCAGCTACATAGCACTTGTAACTGTCAAACGTATACTGTATCTATAAGTATATTAACACAGGTCAAGTTTAATAAAACCTAGTACCTACTTAATAAACTGCAACATTACGTTAGGTACTTACAAGCATTCTGATCGTCGATCATGTTCAACATTCGTCAGCATCGCGAATTCCGTAAGTTTTTGTTGCAAAGAAGACATGTTTTCAAAATATTATATTCACTTATTACACTCAACATTGTCATCTACACTCGATGACTGATAAAAACGGGATTCCCGCTGGAGGGCGAACAGGCCTTACAAGCAAGCTTGCAAAACTATGCTGAGCTGCGACCGTTTCGTGCCTTCGCATATTGTATATTTTTTTGTTTTCATGTTTTTTTTGCCCTGTTATTTTTTATGTGCGAAGCGTGATTAAAAATATTTCTATTTCTATTTCTATTTCTATTTCAAAACTAAATCGTTGGATATATAGTGCGAAGTACAATGACATAATTAACAAATACGTCCATAATTATTTAATAAAGTTTTGCAAATATCATTACAACATAGAAACAGTCACAATCCAGACAGTAAAAGTACATTACATTAAAAACAGAAATCTATTGAACTTGTATAAATTCTTTACGTCTAGAGTGAAAGATTTGATCAGTAAGAATAACGATGTAAAAGGTTGTACAATTCTACGTGTTCCTACTTTTTGGGCGAATAAAAATGTTTTAATTTTTAACTTCCTTATTCAGGTAACTTTTTCTATATCGAGGCCGCGTAATATATTGTAATGGTTTTTTTCTCCGACATAAACTAATTTTAATTTCGGAAGTATAAACACGTGTGTGTAAATATCTCCGTGAATGTACGTCTGAGGAGTACGAAAAAAAATGACGTGATAGATGTTAATGTGCGGAATTCAAAAATGTAATAAAATTAAAAGTCGGGTAAAAAGTTTTACCGCTTTATTCGGTTGGGGGTGCGACATGTTGAGTAGTGCGGGTTACAGCACAATTGCATATAACATTTAAGTAACGTACCGTGTTTACTACATTTATTAGATACTAAACTTTTGATCATCGTAGTTTACTACATTCTAAACAAATATGGTATTATATACAATGACTAGTTACGCCAAATTGAAAACACTAAGTTTTACGAAATTTGCTATTTATGCCCTTATGGGTATTAATCCGGCGGTGCGCAGTAAATAAAATAGTTACCGAGACAACACTAATTTTTATTACGTAGCACAAAGGAAACACAGAAAACAGAGAAAACACTGGTAGAAAAAGTTAGCGAAAGACAGAGAATAGCACAAAGTAAGTTTTAGGAAGATTCGTAAACCACAAGCACAGTGTAGCAGCGAGATACGTGCCGAAAACAATAACAAGGCGCAGAGCGAGCGACATGCATTTAGCGCGGGTAGCCTTTGATGAATTATACCTGTAGATTTACAATCGCGCGCCCAAATATGTCCGAGCCAAATGAGCGCCACTTTGGTAATCACTGGCCTAAAATCAATGGTTCATCACCGGGATAGGTTAGGTCGATAGGTTGGTCGATAGGTCGATCGGTAGGTCGATAGTAGGTAGATAGGTTGGTAGAATGCTCGCCTGCCACTTTGGTAAAACTGGCCTTCTTTTTTCTCAGTACGTTGTTGTCAAGTGTCAAGCGTTAGTGTCAAGCGAAATTCGCCCGTAATAGAGTAAAGACTAGGTTCAAATTTCGTCTCGTATTATTTTAATTATTTTGTGTGACATGATTTTATTTTTCACGCAAACAAATCAATAGTTCTGACATTCTTTGAAGGGGATTTTGTTCGGCAATGTGCTAGACATGTGTAAGTAATGCGATTAATATCACAAATGAAATATCACACAACCGCGTAATGACATATTACACATCACTCGGAAGATACAAGCATTACGCTAAACATCACTATGCTGTGCGATAGGTATTCTATTATTTCGCTCGCGTGCGACACCTCTCCTCTCCTTATCTATCTCAGCACAACGGAACGGAAAGCGATGGGAGTTGTAATGAATGTAATGTGTAATGAAATGAATAGGCACGTACTGCTCGCTGCGGGGCAACCACGAAACTCGAAAAACGAAGTTCATATCACACCATCCCTTTCACTCGCGTATTAAATGACGTAAGCGTCAGCGGGACGGCAACACGCGAAGTTCGAGTTTCGCTGCGATGCTAGCTCGCATCGGGTACGTTCGGGTGTTCTCAGAATTGTTCGTTCGCGTAAAACGGGACGGCAACGGTGAGCGTCGATGCAAATTTACTTAAGGTTTTTAAAATATTGTGCAGTAGATTTTAAACCTTAATAAAAAGGAATATGGTGGAGTTTTCTTTACATTTAATGCGTCACGGTGTCTGAAATTCTAAACTATTCAATTTACTTGATTATTTTGTTAGTTTATTTACGTTACGTTAATACGCCAGCGCCCAGCGGTTAATATGAAAATTGAATTTCGAAGTTGATATGAGATTCGTGGAATCGCCGTGGAATAGTGTAAATTAAATAGCTAGTTTGTGAAAGTGTATAGTTAAAAACTGTGTAATATAAATAGGTACATGTACCTTTTTATGTATACAAATTCTTCTTTTTTCTGTAAATAGTAAGCTAATTAGAACTTTTTTGGACTTGAGATGTAGGTGTAAATGCGTGTATTTGTAAAGATATAATTTCGGTATGACTAGGAGCTCAGGACCTTTTGTGTATAAGTGTAATATAATGTAAATAAGTGTTGAAGTAAAATAAATTAATTAAAATGGCATCGAAGAGGAAACATAGCCCACTTTGGAACCATTTTGAGGAAACGGAACCAAAGCGGGCCAAATGTAATTATTGTTCCCGAACGCTTGCAATAACTGCTAGTTCTATTGGAAGCCTAAGCAGGCACATGAAATCGATTCACCCAACGATTGGCATAAATACTACGAGGCAAGAACGGGTTCATGATGATGAGCCAGTTGCCGCTACTGCTGCTGCTGCGAGTGCTGAGGAGGCGGCGCCCTCAACGTCAACACGACCTACGACTAGCCAAGGTCAACGCAACTTAACTGTGGATACCCGTAGACCTGCTGCCCTAACTGATTATGTTATTTTAAAAAAACCTCTGCCATTAAAGAAAACGCAGGAACTAGACGAGCAGCTGGTGAAGATGATAGCAAAAGGCTATCATGCATTGAGGATGGTAGACGAGGTTGAATTTAGAAAATTTGTCGAAATGCTCAATCCAGGTTACACACTTCCCACGCGGAAAACCTTATCGGAGAGTCTGTTGCCAAAAGTTTACCATAAAATAGTGGAGGCTGTAAAGGCGCAACTCTCCAAAGCAACGGCAATTTGCCTCACCACTGACGCGTGGACATCTGCAACGAATGATGGGTACATTGCGATAACAGCACATTTTGTCGACCAGGAATTAGATAAGATGTGCACTGTAATGATAGGTTGCATTGAATTTCAGGAGAGGCACACAGCCGAAAACCTTAAAGACTTTTTCATTGATAAACTAAACGAATGGAACATTTTTTCTTACGTGGGCGCTATTGTGACTGATAATGCCGCGAATATGCTGGCTGCTATTCGCCTTGGAGGCTGGAGATCTCTTCCATGTTTCGCCCACAGCTTAAATTTAGTGGTTCAAGCGAGTCTGGTCGCCATTTCTGACACTATATCAAGGGTGAAATCAATCGTGGAATATTTCAATCGTAGCCCACCTGGTGCAAAAAAATTAAAAGAAATACAGGAGACACTGGGCGTTGAGTCATTAAAATTAAAACAAGACGTGTCCACGAGGTGGAATTCTACTTTTGACATGATCAACAGGATGTTCATCATGAAGGAAGCTATTGTTTTTACAATAGCATTAATGAGGCCTGACCTGGCCCTACCTGAGACTGATTGGGAAATAATTCAAAACGCACTGCCATTGCTCAAGATTTTTTATGACGTGACAGTGGAAGTGAGCGGCGAAAACTATGTATCAGCTTCCTTATACATTGTTTACTGCAAATTAATACGGAAAAAAATAGACACCTATATACACGCCGAAAATGTCGCACATTTACCACCAATTTCCAATTTATTGGATTTCTTAAAGGCAGAAATGCGATCTCGCTTCGCCGACGTAGACACAAATTACTTGCTCTGTGAAGCTACCATTCTAGACCCCAGATTTAAAAAAAATGGTTTCGCTGACTCTGGGAAGTTTGAAAGGGCTGCAAGTGCCTTGAGGAGAAAAATAGGTAACATACCCACCGAAAACGTTACTGTTGCTGGCGATGCAATGAATAACCCATCAAGATCCACTACAGTTTCTACCAGTCTATGGGACGATTTCGACGCAGAGGTGGCCCAGGTTCAGCAAACAACTCAAAACCAAACCGCGATCGGCATTATCGAATTCGATAAGTATCTGAGGGAACCGATCATCAAACGTCATGAAAATCCATTGAAATGGTGGAAGGAGCGCCGCAGTTTTTACCCCCATCTCTACCCGTACATGCTTAAGAGGCTCAACATGACTGCAACATCTGTACCATGTGAGCGTGTTTTTTCGAAAGCTGGCTTGACACTAAATCAAAGAAGGACACGTTTGACAACCAAAAAATTGTCTCAGTTAGTATTTATTAGTTCAAATTAAAAAAAAATAAAAATAAAAAAAAAACATAAAACCTAAAAACGAATAAAAAATGCTAAATCAATAAATCAAATTGTAGATATGTATAGAAGTTGATTTTTAAATACGCCAAACTTCGCTAGGTATTGTATGATAATATTGTTGAAGTTTGCCAGTCCTAAGCCTGGACCTCCAATAGTATAATTATAATGGAAAAGTATGAAGGAAAATCAACTTTCTAACATGTATTCGCTATACTCTTAAACTTAACACATTACTTACGATAGGTAAGTACGTTACGATTTTTTAGGACATTCCTCATCTTAATAATAAAATAAGTCATTAATTACTCAGTTCATTTCTTATTACGTGTAGTGATAATTGAAACAGTGTATGCAAATATTTCAATGGCGGCAATGCCATAGGTATAATCTAACGGGTGATGTTTCGAGTGATGTGATATAAAAAAGTGATATCTCATTTACTGATATGTAATGTGATATGGCATTACATTTGAAAGCACTGTTTTGCGCATGTCTACAATGTGCGTCCTGGTTTAAATGTCATTGCGGGTAGCAGTTCGTGACTGGGGAGAGGTGCGTGAGCGGCGGCGCGGGCGCCGCTGGTATCAAACCGGTCTCAGCGCGACGACTCGCCCGTTTCCATTGCACGATTTGTTCCAGCCGGTACGTCAACGATATAATGTTAGTCCGTCAGTCCGTTGTTGTCAATATTTATGTCGAAGTGTAATGCATGTAGGTGAGTAGCCTACACCCTTTTCAATACAGTAGTCGTCTATTGATCATGCGCATTTACCGCATTTGAAACACGCGCTCGCGCCTGTTTGACTGCGGCTTACAGCATGTCGTTCAGTTACTCCGCGAGGAATTTGAAAGTAAACAATAAAGCAAAGGATGTTTTAGCGGGTTCAGACGAAGAACGATGCCGTCCGCGGACCGGGAGACGAGCTGTCGGTAGGCCTCCAACAAGATGGAGCGACGACCTGGTTAAGATCGCAGGATCGCGGTGGATGCGAAAAGCACAAGACCGGTCTGAGTGGAGCGCCTTAGGGGAGGCCTATGTCCAGCAGTGGACGTCTTTCGGCTGACATGATGATGATGATGATGAGACGAAGAAGACGTAGATAAAATAGAAAATGATGAATAATTTATTGAATCAGGTGTTACTTTGCGGAGGTCCATTTTAATGAACACACATGAATCAATGTTCATGTGAAAGAGGATGAGGGCTTGGGTTTTTGCATGAAAATATAATAAGTAGGTAAGTAATATATGAGTCGCATATACTTAGCTGTCTTGCACGTGTTTTCGTGGGGTAGCAAGGTAATTAAATTAAGTTCAGAAAATGATGATGCAATTGAATAAATCTTAAAAACAATTAAGACACTAAAAATACCAATAGGTACTTATTATTTTTTAAACAAATACTGTTATTTTTTCACTAGATTTTATGTAGGTACAACTAAATAGCAGTAGAGTATTTCCTGTGATTCAGCGTCTATTGTTACCTAACTAGGTGTAAGGAATGTTATAATTTTTGATCTCATTTAGTAATTTGGAAGCGTTTTATGTTCTTAAACATTTTAAAATGACGTTAAATAAATGTCACTCCATACTTACATCGTTTTAATTTTACTATCCTTTCTTATCTTCTTCCAGTTAAAACAATTAAGTGCACCTAGTTACATAGATTTTTTTCATTTAAGTCAAAATCTACACAAATGAATAATAGATGATCAAACGAACTTGACAAAGTGAAGTTCGATCACTATTATGTGAATCGCTTCATTCGAAGATATAAGAGTTTAACAAGTAGTCCCTCAAACATACAAGCAACTTGCACGCATTTTAGAGTATTTAATTTGACTAAAACTAGGTTTTGTTACATCCGGCCGCCGGCATCCCTAAGTGGGGCGCTGCAAGCAACTTCATATTTTTAGAGCTAATTCACAAAACTTTTCAGGGTTTCACCTAGGGCTGGGCGGGTGATTATGTTATATCTTCGAATGAAGCGATTCACATAATAGTGATCGAACTTCACTTTGTCAAGTTCGTTTGATCATCTATTATATTTCATCGCTTCATTCTTCGATATAAGAGTTTAACAAGTAGATGTTTAGAGTTGTTTAAGTTTTGTGTAAAATAAAATGTGCCGTTGATTGTAATAGTATTTTATTATCAACGATTAACAATTTTTTGTTAATACACACAATATAACTTAATTAGTGTTACTTCACACATCCTAACTAAATTGGCGACAATTCTACATGCCTAATCATGAATAACTTATTCGTTAACATTAAACTAAACTAAACAAATTATTCGTTAACATTTACGCTAGTTTCTGGTAAGCAAACAGCCCTAGCAAAATTATCGTTTTGGATTATTGGTCGGTTATAGAACCTGGCAAAGACATTAGAAGAGCTAGACCAGCCCGCAGCTTTCCTAATTGTGTCCAAACTAATGCCAGCCGCGTTAGCGGCTGAGGTAGCCGCGTGGCGCGTGCTATGGGCCCCGTATATGGTCACATCGACGCCACTTTCGATCAATACCTGCTTGATCCACCGGCTTAAAGTTTGACTGCTAGCGGGCTTGTAGGGTCGCTTGAATGTTAAAACCAATTTCCCTGTGCTAACGGTTCTTAAATTTTTTGTGACAAAAATGTAATCCTTAAGGACCGTAGCAGGGCAAATACTGATTCTTTCGCGAAAGAATGGTAGGTTTAGAATGGGTTGTTCTCTGCCTACGGCTGAAGTTTTGATTATATCTACAATGGCAATTTTTATTCCATTTGACGTTTCTGAAATATTTTCTAATTTTATTAGGGATAGTGTCTGAACTCTGTGAGCCGTGCAAAGAGCTAATAAGGTTGCTAATTTTTTAGTAATTTTCTCTAGAGGTAATTCAATATTGGGATACCAGGATGCAATGTGGTTTAAGACTATTTGCGGGTCCCACGTGGTGGTATATTTAGGTGTTACTGGTTTTAACTTAAAAGCTCCCTTGAGAAGTCTTTTTATACAATCGTCCGCGCCTATCTCGCTGCCGAGCAGTAATGAAAGTGCTGAGCGATGGCCATTTAGCGTACCATATGAACAGCCCTTATTAAACTGTTCCGTTAAGAAGCTCATTACGGCGGGTTTTGATAGACAGGTAGCGTCGATGTTTTTAATAGTGCAATATTCCCACCATAGTTTAATAGAAACATTATACTGCTTGACAGTAGCGTCGGCTAATGAAGCTAACATTAATGGTACTGTCTCTGGCGGGGACCCACGGCGGATGAATGCCGCCCGCAAAGCGTCGCGGCACCCAGGGTAAGGCTGGCATGTAGGGTATGATGGTCCCTGAAATTTGATTTTAATAAATGTTTACTAGGTCCGAATGTAATTACATCTGACACTAAGAGTTTTGACAGAAGAGGAAACCAAGGCTGTGAAGGCCAATATGGGAATACTAGGATGCCCGTAGCTTCGTCATCTACAATTTTTCTCAAGCATTTTAAAAGTAGCGAGAATGGTGGAAACGCGTAAAAAAAATAAGAGTTCCAGTTGAGCGTAAATGCATCAACTGCTGTTGCATCGGGTTCTTGTCTCCAAGAGACAAATGCGTCGCATTTGGCGTTCGCACGAGAAGCAAATAAGTCTAAATTTGGCTGTCCAAACTTTTTTAAGATTGTTGCATAAGCTTCATCTGATAACTCCCATTCTGTGTCTGGATTAATTTTCCGGGATTCTTCATCCGCGCGATTATCTTTAGTATTTACATAGGATGCATACAACCAAATATTGCGGTTTTCGCACCATTGCCAAATAGACCTGGATAGGTCATTCAAATGTGGGAATTGTATCCCGCCCATACGATTGATATAACTTATAGCGGTTGTATTGTCAACGCGTAATAATATCGCACAATTTTTTACGTCTGAAACGAGACTTTTTAGGCCCAAAGAGACCGCTAATAATTCCAAATAATTTATATGGTATTCCAACTCAATTGTTTTCCAAGTACCGTTAACTTTTTTATTGCCACATACGGCTCCCCAGCCAGATCTTGACGCGTCTGTAAAAATTTCATATTCAAAATAAACTGTTCTCATTGGGCTAAAAGTTGTGGCGATATTTTTAATCCACCAGTTCAAGTCGGCCCGAATCGTATCCGGTAATGATATCTTAGCTTCAAAGTTGTCATTGTGTATTTGTAAAGCAAGGAACTTTTGGCGTTCTAAAATTTTAGTGTATAGCCAACCGTATTGGGCAGCCGGGCAGGCTGCAATAAGTACGCCAATTAACTGAGCAAATTCGCGAATGGTACAACGAGGCAGTTTCATGAATTTACCTACTAATTGTGCGATTTTATTACGTTTATCATCTGGCAATGATACGGATAAACCACGGGTATCAAAATTGAATCCCAGAAACTTACAGTTTTGGTTCGGTTCCATTGAACTTTTATTAAAGTTTATAACGAAGCCCAGACACTGAAGTAATCTAACAGTTTCGTTTACGTTTTTTCGGCAATCATTATAGTCGTCTCCGATGCAAAGAATGTCATCTAAGTACAGTCAGCTGCAGAGAAAAGGTACCCCCCTGTAACGGCGGTATCCATACTTACCGCCATTACAGGGGGGTCCCCTTTCTCTGCAGCTGACTGTACATTACTGATTTGTATCCGCGTAATCTCAAGTGTGTTATGACCTCTTTCATTACCTTTGTGAACACCCACGGTGCAATCGATAAACCGTATGGTAAGGCATTAAACTCATATGTTAAAATATTTGCAGAACCATGAGCTTGAAATTGGAAACGTAAATATTTTCGATCTGAAATATGTATTGGTATAAGGAGATAGGCTTCTTTCAGATCGATCGTAGCTAAAAAAACCATTTCTCGGAATTAATTTAGATGCGGTGCGATAATCCTCCATCTTAAAATGTTTTTTATGTATAAATTTATTCAGACACTGTAAATTTAATATGAAACGTAAGTCACCGTTAGGCTTAGGTGCCAAAAAAAATTTTGAAATGAATTGATCATTTGATTCATCGCATTGTGATATAGCTCCAAGCTCTAATAATTTTTTAATTGCGTTTGCGCTATTTAGGCTTTTTTCAGGTAAACAAGCGAAAGGCCTTATAGGTGATTGTACAACGCTTTTAGAAAAAGTAATTTTATAACCATCTCGAATCCAGGATAAAACGGCAGTATTTTGAGTTACATTCAGCCAACAATCGTAAAATGAACTAAGCCTACCTGAGTGTACCTGGGTTATTGTTGAGTTGGTGCACGTGGCCTGAACTGACAAGCGGGCTTCGCTGTCGTCGTGTTGTAATTGTGACTGTAAGGTCGCCTCGTTGGTAATGGCTTCATGTGGCTGCCTTGTCCACCTCTGCTGGTCGGAAAGCGAGGTGGACCTCTCCAGTTTCCCTGCTGGTTGTAGCGAAAGGCTGTCGATTGACGTGGCGTAAAAGTTTGATTTACTCCGGTCTTATTTTTGATCTGCTGGCCTTGCCTATAAATGGCTTTACTTGCCTTAATTTTATCTGATAATGAATTGCCGAACAGAGTGTCATCTCTTTCAGACTCTTGGATTATATGGAGTATATTTTTCTCCAGACTAGGGGTTATCAACTTGATTCGGTTTCTAGTCGAAGCGCAGTACAGATCTGTTAAGATTCGGCAGCTGTCACTAAGAAAAGTTACGGCTTGAGCTTTATTATCGCTGCTGAGTAATGTCTCAATGCCTTTGTTAATGGCGGTAATGCCTGCGCCGAGCTGTTGCTGGAAACCGGCTAGCTTTTTATCCCGGCCTCGGACTATTTCTGATACCGCGGCCGAGATTTCCGCATTGAGTTTTGGAGACTGTAGAAACCTGCAGTTGTCCGGTATCAGATAATTTTTTATGAGTTTCTCCTTATTCTCTTTTTGCAACCCCTTTTTAAGTATCGGCAGCCACAGGCTGGCTAGACTTTCGTGAATAGCTTTGCCGTATTCTGGGACATCGTCAATGGATTCGCCAAGGGCTAAGAGCAGTTCTGGTTCTGCGGGTGCATCGCCCGAGTTTGCCACGACCTCTTGGGACGTGGATGGTTGTGGTTCTGGTTGTAAATCAACTATGACCGGTTCCGGAATTGGCTCTTGAGGTGGGTTAGTCGATAGGATATCGTCATGTATTAGGGGTTGCGATGGGTCGACATGGATTATTACATCAGGCGACCCGAGTTCAGTTTCACAGGCTTCGTGCCTGATTTGGCATTGTACCTCATTTTGTGGTGATTCACAATCAATGTCTTGCGCATCTAAAAACAGAATATTGCGTATTTTAATTTTTTTTTTTTTTTTGTGAGGGTAGATATGGTATACTAATAAGTAGACAATTTCGTTGTGCCTGTCTCGCAGACGGCCAACGTGTGATATATATAATAAAGTTTAAGGCTAGTATTCTATATTAGCTTAGTAAGTAGGTACATAATTGGACAAAGTCCCGTGGTTAACTCGCAGTTAAACACGATGTCGCGATTAACTCGCAGTCAATCCCGACTAAATTAAATAAAGGCACAGCGTTTGCTCGCAGCAAATTCCGTACTTGATAGGAATAAGTAAAATTGTTTATAAAATAAATTGAGGGTAGGTATACCCTATTTTGTTGATCTATTAATTATAGTTCAAAAGTATAGGTCTGTTTTAAGATACAAAGTATCGAATTTTTATAAACATAAGCAGGAAATTACCTTGTATATCGTCCTCGTCGGACGAAGAATAGATTATTCTTATCCGTTTACGAGGAGGTTCTCATTTCTTCTTTTCTTGCAATCTTCTGATTTTTTCATTATATTTGTTAATTCGACTATCGATAGAACGTTTAGGCATGACTAAAGCGCGTGCGCTCGTTGCCGTGCACGAAAAAGGAATGAAGTTGCTTGCAGCGCCCCACTTAGGGATGCCGGCGGCCGGATGTAACAAAACCTAGTTTTAGTCAAATTAAATACTCTAAAATGCGTGCAAGTTGCCTGTATGTTTGAGGGACTACTTGTTAAACTCTTATATCGAAGAATGAAGCGATGAAATATAATTGTAACTAGCTTTTGCCCGCGGCTTCGCCCGCGTTAAATTTGGGGTAACACAGATGTACTTTCTACGATATTTATTTACCAGAATGAAAACAACTAAATGTCTAATACCTGCATATTATAATATTTTAAAAAAAACCTCAACTCCTAACCGTTAAGGAGTTTTACCTACTATCATTAGCTCATCAACATGAGATGATGTCTATCAGACGCAAATACTTAAATAGCTTGAGAAAATATAATGAAAAACTTAATGCGTCCCTACAAAATTTGAGGGTTGCCCTCGATTTCCCTGTGATCCCGTCATCAGATCCTAATTTGGTGACAATGGACCACCTTGGGAGTATACTTTTTCGAATAATTTTTTTTTTTTTTAAATAAATAAGAAAGAAAAACAAAAGTCCCAATTTTCCCGTTCCCGTAATAATTTTCGGGATATTCTCTCTCAACGCTCCCTACACTCCCCAAGGAACCCACTTACCAAATTTCAGCTTTCTACGACCAGTAAAATGAAAAATCCCACTTTTCCCGTTCCCGTGGGAATTTTGTAATTTTCTACACTCCCCAAGCAATCTACATGTCGATTTTCAGCTTTCTGCGTCCAGTAAAACGAAAAATCCCGTTTTTTCCCTTTCCCATGGAAGTTTCGGAAAATTAACTCAGTGGAGTTAACCTGTATGCCAAATGTCAGCTTTCTGCGACCAGTAAAACGAAAAATCCATTTTTTTTCCGTTCCCGTGGGAATTTCGAAAACTCCACTCTCAATGCTCTTCTACGCTCCCGTAGGAATTTCGGGAAATTATCTCTTTAATGCTTTCCTACACTCCTCAAGCAACCTACATGCCAAATTTTAGCTTTCTAAGTCCAGAAAAACGAAAAATCCCGTTTTTTCCCGTTCCCGTCAGAATTTCGGGAAATCCTTTTGTGATAGACCCCTGGACCCCCCAAGGACCCTAAATGCTAAATTTCGGTTAAAATGATAAGACCATCCCGTTGAACTGAATATAAATCCCGTTTTCTCCTTGTCCCGTGGGAATTTCCAAAAATCCTTAAAAAAAAATTACTATTATAATTACCTACTTCTATGCCAAATTTCAAGAGTCTAGTAATTATTGTTCATGGGATTCCGTTGAACAGAATATATAAATCACGTTTTTTCCGTATCCCGTAGGAATTTCCAAAAATCCTGAAATGAATGTTTTAATTAATGTAATACCTACTTGTGTAACAAATTTGAAGAGTCTAGTTATTATTGTTACTGAGATAAGGTCACTCAGAATCGAATATATAAATCCCGATTTTTCCCGTTCCCGTGGGAATTTTCAAAAATCCTTCCTTAGTGGATGCCTACATTGTATAAGGTATCTATGTGCAAAATTTCAAGTCTCTAGGTCCAGTGGTTTGGGCTGTGCGTTGATATATCAGTCAGTCAGTCAGTCAGTCAGTCAGTCAGGACTTTGAATTTTATATATATAGATAAGTAATAACAGCAGTTTTGCTTTAAAGTAAAATACTTGTTTTGGAGCCGCCCATACAGGTGTTAATGCTGTAACCCACACAAACATAGACTAAAACTAACTTCTAGTTAGTTTTTGGTATTCGACTTGACAAACAATAAAAAAAGGCATTCTTATTCTAAAAATGACATTTCTATGATTAATAGTTTAGGAGATATGATTTTTTTTCTAAAATCTCAAAAGTTTTTGGGCTCTGGTGAACACTTTGGATTTTGCGGGTTACAGCAGGATTGCTTTTTACCGTCGATATGTGTGTGTGTGTGTACCCTAGTATAGAGACAGCCAGAAGGGTTTTTCATTTAGACATTCGTTTTCCCTTCTACTTTAGTTTGGCTTAGGAACTGAATGTCTGGCCTGCCATTATGTCACATAAGACCAATGAAGGTTTAATTAATCGATCAGTTTCGTTTTGGTCTTTCTTTTATTCCCAAGTGTTTTGGGTTTATTAATGATTTGAATAAAGATATATGAACAATAATTTATTTTTTTGGCATTCGTATAATTAAGCTCCTTTTACCTCTCGGAATAAATTAATAATGGAAAACTTCATAACTTATTTCTAGCAATGTGATTTTACAGAATAATCTTTGTTGAGAGACGAGGTAGTATTTACTTCGTGCCTAATTAACGTCCATTATTGATTTTTTCCCTAAATACACTCAATCATTACTTCCGTTATGTTGTGGAGAGTGCTAACATTTTTTATATACTTCAGAGAGATTTAGACATGCTAATACAAGCAAATTCAAAGGGTATGCGGGTGTGTTGACAACCTGGTCACTAATAAGAGAATAGGCCTCTTCCAGGCAGAATTGAGTAAGTGCTCGGTGCAATGCCTATTGAGTGGTGGCTAACCTAAGAGTAAATAACGATATATTATTTCAGAATCTAAGAATTGAATATATTAACGAAGTCAGGCAGTAGCCGATATCTGTTATGAACGTGAGTTCGACTCTACGGCGTGTACGAGAGGACACCCGATAAGTATAAATTTCCTTCTTTTAATGATGCACTAAATAAACTTCTGAGAATGGGACTAGTGTTTCAGTAATATTATTTTTCCGATATTTGGAGACGATGACTGGAGGGAGATGTTGCGGAGAACAAGAAATCGGGAGACTTTTGATTATACAAATTTCAGTACATATCTCGATAACAGACAGCCAGCGGCGGTTTCTGGGCACACGCATACACGCCATGTCTTATGCAGCTGACCTCCGCCCTTGGTTTGGCCAAACCAAATAACTCACATACTGAACAAAATTGAATAAAAAAATTTATGAACTGTTTATTCTTTTCTACAACTTGTGCTTCCCTGTTATTAAAGTAAGGGTTACAAATAAATCAGTTGTCTCAAAACATTTATCTAAGGGCTTAAGAAACTGCTGCCGCAAAAAAAGGGAACTGTATTTATTAAGTAGGAGATCAAATCAGTTTAAATCGAGGTACAAAAATTATACACGCTTGCTTAAGCGTTGTATAATATCGCACCAAAAGTCGGAAAATATGAAATATATAAATAAAAATAATAATAAATGTAAGGCTGTTTGGAATATAATAAAGAAATATAGCTCCGTTAACTGCGTCAGAGGATCTATTGATAAAATAATGATAAATAATAATTGTATTGTCGATCCGCAAACGATTGCGACCGAATTTAATAATTATTTTATTCAGATGGTAACAAATAATGTAACATCAAATACAACTAGTGACATTCGTATTAATAATAACAATCAATCATTCTTTGCATATCCTTTAAATGTAAATGAATTAATTAAAATAATATCATCACTTAATGACTCAATGGCAGTTGGTCATGATGATTTAAGAACAGACATAATTAAAAAGTGTAGATTTATCATTGCAGAGCCTCTTACACATGCAATAAATTTATCACTGCAGCAGGGAATCTTCCCGGATGAGCTGAAGAGGTCGGTGGTTAAGCCTCTGTATAAAAAAGGAGACAAAACCGACATGAGTAACCATAGACCAGTTACTTTAACACCTATTTTTGCAAAGATTTACGAAAAAGTCATGTGCAATAGATTAAGAAACTTTTTTGAAAGAAATAATATTATTAATGAAGAACAACACGGATTTCGTAAATCTAGATGTACCTCGCTAGCCGCGTTCAAATTAGTCAAAAGTGTCTTAGATGCAGTAGATAATAACATACCAGTTACAGTTCTTTTCATGGACATGAGCAAGGCGTTTGATTTTGTGTGCCATAAGAGGCTTATTACCAAAATGGAAAGATATGGTGTACGAGGACCTCCTTTGGAATGGTTAAAGTCTTATCTTAATAAAAGAAACCAATGTGTTGAGATTCTTAGATACTGTGACAAATCTCAAACGGTAAACGCTTATCGATCATGTTATGAAAACAACAGCTATGGGGTGCCACAGGGCAGTATCTTAGGACCATTATTATTTGTAATGTATATTAATGACCTAACACAGCATATACCACACGAGTGTATTTTATTTGCGGACGACACGTCTATAATAATTAAATCTAAAAATTTACTGACATATAATGATGACATAAACTTAGCATTATCGCAAACAATAAGCTGGCTCAAGACAAATAATTTAAAGGTAAACATTGATAAAACTAATTATATTCAATTTCACACTGACAGGCGTAGTTCACAAAATTTAAATGTACATTATAATAACGATCCTATTGAAGAAGTAAAACATACGAAATTTTTAGGACTAATTATTGATTGTTACTGCAAATGGAGGGAACATGTAGATAAGGTTTGCTCCAAAGTCAACAGTTTTGTGTTTGCTTTAAGACGGATCAGTCAGACAGTTTCTTTGCAAGCTGCAATAATGGCTTACCATGGCTATATTGGTTCTACTTTAAGATATGGCATAATAATATGGGGTAACTGTACTAAAATGGACCAATTATTTATTGCACAGAAGCGCTGCATTAGAGCCATTTTCAAAATTAAGCGTAAAGGGTCCTGTCGCCCATATTTCATCAAATATAATATACTAACAGTCCCATGCCTGTATATATCGGAGATCTGTTTATTTGTGCACAAATATAAATGTCAGTTTACAGAATATCAAGAGATGTGCCACCGTAAAGTGAGACAGCTTTATAAATATAAACTTTACAAACCACCTGTAAAACTAGCATTGTCGTCTAAAAATACCTACGTAATGTGTGTGAAAATCTATAATAAGTTGCCAGATACATTGAAGAGCAAGAACTTAAAGGTATTTAAAAAAACATTAATTTCATGGCTGTCAGAGAAATGCTTCTATAGTATTAACGAATTCTTAAACGAATAAAAGGTCGTATTGTCAAAAAATGATCTGTATAAAAAAAATAATAATAATTGTGCTTTTAAATAATAATAATTATTATGTTATGTATTTTTAATTTAAATTGAAATTTGTACGCCACTTAGTGGCACTGAGTGGCGATCTTATTTATAGTCTATTGCATTTGAACCACTGTACACCCACTTATGACAAATAAATTTTATTTCATTTCATTTCATTTCATAAAACCATGGTACTTGGGGGAGGCTTGATGCCTAACAAAAGATCACACCTTACGAGGATGTGCAATTATAAACGCTTCTCAGCGAAAGGAGGTCAGAACTGCCCCCCAATAACTTGACTTTCAAGGCCAGATACTGGCGTAGGGTTCCCCCGTGTCAGAGTGAGACCGGTTGTTCTGGTAAGATGTACAGTCAGCTGCAGAGAAAAGGTACCCCCCTGTAACGGCGGTATCCATACTTACCGCCATACAGGGGGGTACCCTTTCTCTGCAGCTGACTGTACAATGCCTCACATAAAGTTTCATGACCATCTATCACGAAAGCCGATCGCGTATCTTGAGTGCATATATGTAAAGCCATATTATTTATAAAGGTAGCCTCACTACCTTGCTACTGTTGAAACAGTTTAACTTAGTATGATTCGTTAAATAACCTTAAGAACGGATCCCATCGGTAATCCGGCTGAATGATTGATATTCCTGATTCTTTGTTTATCCAGAAAGTGTACTGCGTAAATGACCTTGCAACCAAATAAACCTTAATACTTTTTAGTGAAGCGTACCCAAACTTCGGGAAATAATCCTGAAAATTTCTAGGACACTCTTATAATTAAAAATATATAAATAGGCGATCACGTACGGCTTGTACCATCACACCACTTATGTCAATGAATTGGCTATTATGAAATTGAACGATGCACCTAAATTCAGTGTTTAATTTTGTTGTATTCAAGTAAGGGTTATATTATTTTAATGACAGAACTAAAGTTCTTACCTTACCAAGTTCATACAAACAATTGCATAAGGATGCTATACATTTATAACGATTATTTTCATTGGCGCCAAAATAACGATATCGTCGTTTATAAAGTCATTTTTTAAATTTGAAAAATACTGCAATACATTGAAACATTGAGCATAATATCGCACCCCCTACCGAATAAAGCGGTAAAACTCTTTACCCGACTTTTAATTTTATTACTGTTGACTGTATTAGGGTTGATTTTGGTCTTTGCAGTGGTTGTAATTAAACAAATATGTGTTGCTTGAGCTAAGATTTATTGCAGTGTACGGTCTCACCACCGTACATTTTTATTATGCTTACTCGCGACCTACTTTGGGTCACGCGGCCACAAATAACTTAATACGAGTGTAATGAAAATGCACTCGAGTGCGTAACTAACTATCGTACAACAAACATCAAGAGAAAGAAACCTATAACTTTTATCATTGTATCTTTAACTTGTGTAACTTTAACTTAATAAACTATTTTACTTCAAATCAAGACATCTTTCTCCGCGCTCCTGCACCTGCAACTAACTACAACTGCAAATGTACAGGACTACTAAACTGTACATTTAATGGTCCTTCGAACAACTCAGGTATTTAGACTGTCTGTTTCTCTGTTGCGGTAGCGTATCGGTTTGACTGGCTTCCCACAAGCGGGTTCCACCGGTTGAATTGAGACGACGCATATATCGTTTAGTACAGCTGTACTGGATACCTTTACAACGAACCAGTGATAAATCATTCATCAACGTGAGCTACATACGAGGTGAAATTCAAAACTAAATACTAAAAACTTCAAGAACTACGTACTTACTTACTAAAGAAGATCCTGTCAACATGAGCACCCTTCAGCAACAGCAAGTATCCTTCGAAAGCATCAAAACTTTGTGCACAAATTATAAAAAGGACAGCGAGTCCAGGAAGACTCAAGAGTATCTGAACAAAAGGCTTACATCTCTTGTCGACCAGTGGGAGGACTTTCAAAACCGACACCAGATCCTACTCCAGGAGATCGAAGACAAGAAGATAAAATACTTCGAGGATAAAGTCTAAGAAAATACCAAAATTATGTACGAAACAACTAAAGCCGATATATTGAACTTGTTGCGACTGAAAACAGATCAAGACATTCAAATTGATTTTAACTTAACAGATTTTTCGAGCGGTGACGCTGAAAAAACCAACCTATTGCTAAGCAATCAAGAGTGCAACTTCAAGGCCATCGACCGCGCTATGTCGAAAATTACCATCAGTGCTTTTACTGAAAAATGGGAATTGAAAGATCATTTGAATATTTTAAAATCCAAATGGGAACCTATTGACAAACTTCACTGGAAATTAGATGCTCTTCTGAAGGGCTCTAATGAAATCTACTACAGCACCTTCGTTAACATCGAACACAAGTACGACGAACTGAAACGCAAACTTAACAGCAAGATTTGGTCTACGGCCCATTATCAGCATACTGCTCCAAGAGTCGAAGTCCCGGAATTTTCAGGAAACTATAGTCAATGGATTTCATTTAAAGACCTCTTCGTGGAAACTATCCATAATAACCCGACGATAAATAAGGCGCAGAAGATGCAGCATTTGAAAGCTAAACTACGAGGCGAAGCTGAAAGACTGGTGCAGCATCTGACTATTAGCACCGACAATTACAGCTCGTGCTGGGAGATACTAAACCAGCGTTATAACAACAAGCGCCTCCAATTCGCTTCGTACGTGAAATCTATGCTAAATCTGCCAGCCTTACAGCAACCCGATGCTACGAAATTCAAAAAAATGCATGACGTCATAACTGAATGTTTAAATGGACTCGGGAACATTAATGTCGAAACAACGTCTTGGGATCCGCTCATCGTACATCTCATGTTGCAAAAACTCGATACAGCTTCTTAAAATGACTACATGAAAGAACTTCAAAATAACAGAGAACTACCAGTTTTGGAAGACTTTTTAACTTTTTTGGAGGGCAGATTTATGGCGTATGAATCCATGAAAAATAAAGATTTGCCTACTTCCGGCCACTTCAAGCCACCAACTTTTAACAAGCAATACCCTGTCAAGAAACCATACTTTAGCAGCAGGACCTCAGCACCGAAAACTTATCACGCTTTATATGGAAATTGCGTATTATGTGATGGAAATCACGTGCTAATGCAATGCCCCAAGTTCGTTAACCTAGATCCGGTACAACGAAACATAACTACTGCAAAACTGCACCTTTGCAAAAACTGTTTATACAGTCACGGCAATAGCGAATGCAAGTCAACAAAAACTTGTAAAGAATGTAACATGAGGCATCACACACTATTGCACAACCCGATGAAGAAAAATATGTCGCAAACTTACGGCAAAAATAACTCAACAAGCCAACGACCTTCAAGTTCAACTCAGGCTCCAACTTCCAGTCACCTATCAACCAACGAAACAGAGATCCTTCTAACAACTGTTCAGCTGAAAGTCAAATCTATTGACGGTACCTACGTAACTCTTCGAGCCTTGCTCGACCAAGGTTCTCAAGTCAACCTTATCAATGAAAACGCCGCTCAACTACTAAGATTGCCAAGAAGAAAACTTAACGCTATCATCTCCGGGATAGGAGCATCATCCAAGGATTGCAAAGGGCGACTGCAACTAAGCTGCAAGTCTATCTACTCAGATTACACGTTCGAGCTTCAAGCGCTAGTAATGAACAAACTAACTAATAACTTACCTAACTCTACGTTTAAAAAGAATAACTGGCCGCATCTAGAAAATTTAAAACTCGCAGATCCTGAGTATAATGTATCCCGCTCCGTTGACATCCTACTCGGGGCCGACGTATACGCCGAAATTATCCAAGACGGAGTTATTAGAGGAAAACAAGGATCCCCTATTGCGCAACAAACGCACTTAGGGTGGATTCTTTGTGGAAAACTAGAAACTTTTAACTGCCACATCACTTTAATCGACATGAAGGAACTTACAAAATTTTGGGAAGATGAAGATATTGCGCCTAGCAGTGATGATATCACTACGGACGACCAATGTGAAAACTATTTCACCCAAACTGTTCAACGAGGTTTAGATGGGCAATATACGGTTAAAATGGCGCTTCACTCTAACTTCGAAGAAAAACTCGGAAAATCAAAGTCTATAGCAATTCACCAATTTTTACAACTCGAAAAAAGACTACAGAGTTGGATGGCTCCAATTACGGTCACTGCTAAATTACTATTCCAAAGGGTATGGATGAGCGAACTTGGCTGGGATGACACATTACCTAATGAAATTCAAGACGGCTGGACAAAACTTAAAAGTGAGCTACCCGAAATAGCAACCATTAAGCTAAACCGGTGGCTTGGAGTCCCCGGAAAAGTCATTGAACTCTTTGGCTTTTGTGACGCAAGCGAGAAAGCATTCTCTTGTGTCGTATACAGCAGAGCGCTAAATGAGCAAGGATCAATGATTACCACCCTACTAGCAGCAAAAACAAAGGTAGCTCCGCTGTCACAAAAAACTACTCTTCCCAGACTGGAACTAGCGGGTGCCTTACTTTTATCGAAACTTATCAAGAAAATAAAAGAAGCATTAACTAACTACGAAACAACAGTGCAGGCGTGTAGTGACTCACAAGTAGTCCTAGCGTGGCTACAAGGAGATAACGCCAGATGGGAAAAGTACGTGGCGAACCGAGTCTCAAAGATAAAAGATATCATTCCAGCTGGAAAATGGCGGTACATCAAATCTGAACAGAACCCGGCAGATTGCGCATCCAGAGGGCTTTACCCCAACAAACTCGCTAACTTCAAACTTTGGTGGGATGGCCCAAACTTCATAAAGTCATATGATACTTCAGGAGAACCTAAAAACGTGTCCTGTCTATTTACAACAAATATCGGCATCGCAACTGAATCGAACCCGATTAAAACTAACAGCCAGAAAACGTACTTAACAAATGAACTGTTACACAAATACAGTTCATTAACCCGAGTAATTCGAATCACAGCGTGGATTATGCGCTTTATTACAAATACTCGCAACAAGAAGAAATCAGACAGCGCATACCTAACTAATAACGAGCTAACTGCATCGAATGAACTTATTATTAAAAATACACAACGAATCGAGTTTGAGCCTGAATATAAACAACTATCGAACATAAAACCTCTTACAAACAAGTCTACAATGTACAAGCTAAACCCTTACTTGGACCAAGAAGGAATAATACGAGTTAGCGGCCGTCTGAGAAAATCGAACTTACCACCGGGGATGAAAAATCCAATTATATTATCAAAAAACGGGCGACTAACTGAACTCACCATCCAGCAAGCGCATATATCAACTCTTCATGGAGGGGCTCGACTTACTTTAGCCTTTACGAGGCAACGCTACTGGATAATCGGTGGTAACCGAACTGTGAAAACGCAATTGCGCCGTTGTGTCACGTGCCATCGATACAAGCGGACTGAAAACTACCAACTGATGGGTGATCTACCAAAACAGCGAATTACCCCCTCCAGACCATTTTCATTTTCTCGCTGCTTTCCAACGGATGTGTGCACGACGAGGCACACCAAAACACATGTACTCGGATTGCGGCACGAACTTTATAGGAGCAGCAAGAACATTACGCAAGGAATTCGAACAATTCAAACTTAACTTATCACCGGACTTCTTTGCTGAGATTGGGAAGCTGGAAGTCGAGTGGCACTTCAATGTTCCTGCTTTTCCCAGCGCTGGAGGATTATGGGAATCGTCTGTGAAGTCCATGAAATATCATCTGCGACGCGTCATAGGAGATCAAAAACTGACCTATGAAGAGTTCACAACTTTACTGTCAAAAATCGAAGCTTGTATGAACTCAAGACCGCTGTGCCCACTTAGTGAAGACCCTGAAGACAATTTCAACTACTTAACGCCCGGGCACTTCTTAACCGGGAGTCCTACGATGTCCTTGCCACTATCTGATTACAGCGATGTTCAATCAATCGATATATGACGCCGTTGGCAACTAACTCAACACATGCTACACCAATTTTGGAAGAGCTGGTCCAACGAATATTTATCTCAACTTCAAACTAGATGCAAGTGGAACAAAGCTCAACCAAACCTAAAAGAAGGCGACCTGGTCTTAGTCAGGGAGACAAACTTGCCACCAGGAAAGTGGGCCATGGGACTCGTGTTGAACACCCACCCGGGAAACGACGGCTATGTTCGAGTGGCAACCGTAAAAACTCAAAACGGTACCATTAAACGACCTATAATCAAGCTTTCACCGCTCCCGATAGAAGCTAACAAACCAGAAAACAAAATATCAACACTTAACAGCGATGCACAACAAAGCAACGTTAAGAAACCTGCGAGTTCTGAGCAACAAACTAACGTCAAGAAACCTGCGAGCTCTAAGCAAACTAAAAAGGCTGGAACGAAATGCTTCACACTATTCTTTACAACTTTAATACTAATATGCGGTTTAATCAATGAGTCACGCGCCGCCGGCGTTACACCAACCGCTCAGATTACAAGTCTCGAACCCGAGCGTCCGATATACTATGATGCAATGGGCACAATACAAACAATACACGACGAGTGGACTTTACTCATGTATTATATCTAAGCAGCTATTGGGATGGAGTTCGCCGAATTGAAAATTATCTTAACGGAGTTAACGACTTGTGCCAGAGGACCCACCCAAGATACTGCAAAACAACCCTAGACCAACTTTATCACGAGATGGATATGTTAAACTACTACAACACCATACTACTGGCTCCGCATAAACACTTGTCGGATCGTAAGAAACGTGGACTGATCGATGGGATAGGCAGCATCGCCAACAGCCTGTTCGGCATCTTAGATCAACGTTTTGCAGAAAAGTACCGACAGGATATTAAAGCAGTCCAAAATAATGAAAATTATCTACTCCAGCTCATACAGAATCAAACTACAATCGTGGAGCTTGAAAACACGGTCCTGAAGAAATCTGAACAGAATATTAAACGTCAATTTAGAGTTATTGAAGAATTTATGAACGAAACAAGCGCTAACTTTGCGAGAGTCGAGACGTCATTAGGAATAGCAATGGCCAGTAGCTATTTCAACTCTGCGTCCCTGGCAGCATACTTACTAATCAACAACCTAAAAGGAGTCCAAGAAATGCTTTTCAATACCCTTACAGACGTTTACAAAGGACGTATAGATGTACATCTCGTCACTCCTGTCAACTTAATTAAACAACTAAACGACATCTCTGGAAGACTTCCTCGAACATTATCCTTGCCAGTAGAAAACATAAAAGAAGATATCAAAGAACTCTACCAACTAATCTACGTGAAAGCGCGAGTGACGGATGACTACTTTCTGTTCGAATTTCACATTCCACTGATTTCGGATGAAGATTTCACATTTTATCAAGCTATCCCACTACCTATCAAGACCAACACAGGATCTGTGATTATAAACACAGCATCAAAGTATATCGCGGTGAACTTCAGGAAAAACACTTACATCTCATTAACAGAAGAGGTTCTAAAACAATGCATACAGCAAAAGCCAGATAGCTACATATGCAATAAGAATTTACCTGTGTTCAACTTACACAACAACAACGTCCCGTGCGAAGCCAAATTATTAAGTCACCGAACTACGTCACCGTGCAACGTCACGCAAGCGTCATGCAAAGACGAGTGGATCGAGTTACACGCAGCGAATACTTGGCTTGCAATTTGCTGCGACACCTGTTCACTACGAACCATATGTGAGGATGACGTCACCGCACATACTATCACATCGTCTGGGATTATAACTTTAGCTCAAGGATGCGAGCTGCAATCAAAATATCTTACTATCCATTCTCACAATCAATATAACAGCGAAATTAAAATGGAGTACAACTTCAACATACCCTCTCTAAATACGTCGGTCAACCGAATAGTCAACGTAACACATTACAAAACATCTCCTATACTCCTTGACCATCCAGAACAAGCAGAAATTGAAAGGAGATTGGCAGCGCAGCGGGACAATGAACATGGCCTACTATCTTCAATATCCAGCAACGATATACATCAATTCGTTATAAGCTACTTCTTCTTTTTTAAAATAAGGCTTCTGTCCTAATTAATAAGACAATTTCGCCAGTGTCTAAGTAGGTATTCTCTTTCGAGAGGCAACGTTGTACGGTGATTGTAGTTTTTGCAACTTGATAGCAAAATTCCAGAAACCACGTGGAAACAACTTGCGCATTAAAAAATGTCAGAACACGAGAGCAGTATAGAATTTTGTGATCACTGTTCACAGTTAAGGTTAATCGCCGTATAAAACACTATCAAAATTATACTTCAACTAGCCCAAGAAACAGAAACAGCAAAATTATATACTGTTCACGTCCGCCATGTTCGAATGCCACAAATCGAATCGATGTTATAAGCTACCTATTAATGGGAGTAGCTGTCACCCTGTTCATCTTGTGGGCTGTGAAGCGACGTTTCCCAAATCTTTGTATGAAACATAACCCTAGAAGCCAATGCTCACTCAGATCGGTGAAACAACACTATGAAGACATCGAACTGCAACCCATTCGACATAAGAACAACACTCAAAAGGAGAAGGAACCCCAAGCGTCAACGAGGCATGCTGAACGTCAACGTCGTGACTACGCAGCAGCCAACAACATTGCTTTCGACTTCGAATAATTAATTTTATTAGCTACTTTAGTTTAAATGTTTAAATATCTTATGTTACTTATGTTCCTCTCTCTTGAAATATGCTTTAAATTATTTTTCTTTCCTTTAGGGGTTGCCAATATGTACGGTCTCACCACCGTACATTTTTATTATGCTTACTCGCGACCTACTTTGGGTCACGCGGCCACAAATAACTTAATACGAGTGTAATGAAAATGCACTCGAGTGCGTAACTAACTATCGTACAACAAACATCAAGAGAAAGAAACCTATAACTTTTATCATTGTATCTTTAACTTGTGTAACTTTAACTTAATAAACTATCTTACTTCAAATCAAGACATCTTTCTCCGCGCTCCTGCACCTGCAACTAACTACAACTGCAAATGTACAGGACTACTAAACTGTGCATGCAGACTGACTAAAGTTTTTCAATCAATACGTAATAATATAACATGCATGTGTGCGAAAGTAAACATAAATAAACTTCAGTAAAACGGCTTGAACATACCGCCCACCAAAGGATATTAATTATCCTTTTACCAAAATAATTTATATAATCAAAATATCATGCAACAAATTCATTATAATCATTAGGTACTATTGCAAATAATTCTTAACCAAGTTTGCATACATATCAAATTTGGAAAGAAATGTATTTACAATTGACATAATTAGATTATTAATTATAATTCATATAATCATTAATTAATTAATTTTTTTACTAGGTATTGAAATGAAATTGAAATTAATCTCGGTTTTATTACGGACAGATTAAGATCGAATTCGTAATAACAGCATAAGAATAGCTTCTAATACTAGAAAATTATCGACTAATACATAATTTAAGCAAAGTTATCATTCGAATTATTCTGCCTTGTCGTCAATTGGAAAATAACAAAGCTTACTAACGGAACGTTTTGCAACTTGCTCTCCGCTCTTCACGCTGTAAACTAAACTCTGGTTAAGCCGTCCGAGCCAGGGTGTTTTTCCATTATACCATAGTAAAAGTGCAAAAAGTACGTGCACTGCGGCCCTTTAGGAGACTTACCTGCCTACTCCGGCCTAAGGTTGTCAACATCGATATATATTGATATATACTTACTAGATATCGCGATCCGAACACTCATTGTGTTCCACTGCTTTGCACCTTGCACTGTGCAAAGAACTTTAGTATGACTTTGACATTCATGAGCGGCGGACGGACTAGTTTTTGATTGAGACTCCGAATGTAAGCGTGAACCTGCACGTAAGTAACAATTCACTACTCAAGTAAGTAAAATTACATCTCGTTCAAGTGATTACGCAACTAATAATATTGTAATACCACAATAAAAATATTTTTTTAAATAAGACGTCACGCCATCTTACAATCATAGACTAAAAACGTGCAGACGTTCCGTTCCTATTCAGAATTGGTTGTAGGTAAAAAATTGTGACTGAATGTGAATGACAATTCGTTTAATTGCTTTATTGATACCCAGTTTGATATTTTGAATATTTATTTTATGTTCTTTCTTTTTGGTCTTAATAATATCAAAACATTTTTTTCGAAAATATCTATTTTGCATCCGAGCATTATAATTACGTTTTGTAGGTAAAATAGCTGTGTCACTTCTGCGGTGTATAATCTATATAGCGATGACGTCTTGTGACAGTCCGGTATTTGAACATATTGTTGACATGAACGTTCGTGTCCATAGAATATAAGTCAATGGTTGTCAATGTCTACTTTAGATTAATTACCTACCTACCGGCAAATAATTTTAGTACGAAAGTTAACTTAAAAGTTTGAATTAGGTACAATGATAGATACTTAAGCAAAATGTTTAAAATCCTTGACTGTACCAACTCTCGCAGCTGGAGTTTGTTATAGTATTTTATGCAACAGTTGTATAATAGGGGTCAAAAAATGTGAGTGGCGTAAGTTACGATGTGAGCGAAGCGAACATCGTAAGAAAAAATGCCACGAGCTTTTTTTGACTTATTTATACAACGTTGCATACAATACTTTTTCTACGACTACCTACTTAATAAATAAAACATAAAATTAGAGAAAGAAAAATTTAATACAATAAAAAAGTATGAGTGAAGTCGCGGGTAAACACTAGTATCAGAAATATAAAAATTTGTGAGTGAGTGAGTGAGTATGTCTGTTACTTCTTCACGCTGAAACGGCTAGACAGATTTGGATGAAATTTAGTGAAAAGTTAGTCTATAACCTGGATTAACATAGAATACTTTTGTCTCAATATTCTTACGGGATAGGGATAAAATCTTGAAATAACAACCGCTAAGCTTAGAGTCATCAAATTTGGTATGTAGGTAGCTGGACTTCTGGAATAACACATAGGCTATTTTTCATCCCGATATTCTTACGGGATAGGGATAAAATCTTGAAATTTTTACCGCTGGGTTTAGACTCTTGAAATTTTGGACATTTGTTTCTATATCAACTTCAATGAAAACCACGATATAGGTTAATTTTGGGATTTCCCAGTGGAATTTTGTAAAATCCTGAAACTTTAATTGCGACTACAGATCGAATAGTTTAGCAGTGGGACGTACTCGTATATATGCTGGGATGATGATGATACTGTAATGTAAAGAGTTCAAAATCCTAAGATATACTGTATCTATAAGTATATCAACACAGGTCAAGTTTAATAAAACCTAGTACCTACTTAATAAACTGCAACATTACGTTAGGTACTTACAAGCATTCTGATCGTCGATCATGTTCAACATTCGTCAGCATTGCGAATTCCGTAAGTTTTTGTTGCAAAGAAGACATGTTTTCAAAATATTATATTCCCTTATTACACTCAACACTGTCATCTGCACTTTTCCCGATGACTGATAAAAACGGGATTCCCCGCTGGAGGACGAACAGGCCTTACAAGCAAGCTTGCAAAACTAAATCGTTGGATATATAGTGAGAAGTAAAATGACATAATGAACAAATACGTCCATAATTATTTAATAAAGTTTTGCAAATATCATCTATCTATATATATAAAATTCAAAGTCCTGACTGACTGACTGACTGACTGACTGACTGATATATCAACGCACAGCCCAAACCACTGGACCTAGAGACTTGAAATTTTGCACATAGATACCTTATACAATGTAGGCATCCACTAAGGAAGGATTTTTGAAAATTCCCACGGGAACGGGAAAAATCGGGATTTATATATTCGATTCTGAGTGACCTTATCTCAGTAACAATAATAACTAGACTCTTCAAATTTGTTACACAAGTAGGTATTACATTAATTAAAACATTCATTTCAGGATTTTTGGAAATTCCTACGGGATACGGAAAAAACGTGATTTATATATTCTGTTCAACGGAATCCCATGAACAATAATTACTAGACTCTTGAAATTTGGCATAGAAGTAGGTAATTATAATAGTAAATTTTTTTTTAAGGATTTTTGGAAATTCCCACGGGACAAGGAGAAAACGGGATTTATATTCAGTTCAACGGGATGGTCTTATCATTTTAACCGAAATTTAGCATTTAGGGTCCTTGGGGGGTCCAGGGGTCTATCACAAAAGGATTTCCCGAAATTCTGACGGGAACGGGAAAAAACGGGATTTTTCGTTTTTCTGGACTTAGAAAGCTAAAATTTGGCATGTAGGTTGCTTGAGGAGTGTAGGAAAGCATTAAAGAGATAATTTCCCGAAATTCCTACGGGAGCGTAGAAGAGCATTGAGAGTGGAGTTTTCGAAATTCCCACGGGAACGGAAAAAAATTGGATTTTTCGTTTTACTGGTCGCAGAAAGCTGACATTTGGCATACAGGTTGACTCCACTGAGTTAATTTTCCGAAACTTCCATGGGAAAGGGAAAAAACGGGATTTTTCGTTTTACTGGACGCAGAAAGCTGAAAATCGACATGTAGATTGCTTGGGGAGTGTAGAAAATTACAAAATTCCCACGGGAACGGGAAAAGTGGGATTTTTCATTTTACTGGTCGTAGAAAGCTGAAATTTGGTAAGTGGGTTCCTTGGGGAGTGTAGGGAGCGTTGAGAGAGAATATCCCGAAAATTATTACGGGAACGGGAAAATTGGGACTTTTGTTTTTCTTTCTTATTTATTTAAAAAAAAAAAAATTATTCGAAAAAGTATACTCCCAAGGTGGTCCATTGTCACCAAATTAGGATCTGATGACGGGATCACAGGGAAATCGAGGGCAACCCTCAAATTTTGTAGGGACGCATTAAGTTTTTCATTATATTTTCTCAAGCTATTTAAGTATTTGCGTCTGATAGACATCATCTCATGTTGATGAGCTAATGATAGTAGGTAAAACTCCTTAACGGTTAGGAGTTGAGGTTTTTTTTAAAATATTATAATATGCAGGTATTAGACATTTAGTTGTTTTCATTCTGGTAAATAAATATCGTAGAAAGTACATCTGTGTTACCCCAAATTTAACGCGGGCGAAGCCGCGGGCAAAAGCTAGTTACAATTATATTTCATCGCTTCATTCTTCGATATAAGAGTTTAACAAGTAGTCCCTCAAACATACAGGCAACTTGCACGCATTTTAGAGTATTTAATTTGACTAAAACTAGGTTTTGTTACATCCGGCCGCCGGCATCCCTAAGTGGGGCGCTGCAAGCAACTTCATTCCTTTTTCGTGCACGGCAACGAGCGCACGCGCTTTAGTCATGCCTAAACGTTCTATCGATAGTCGAATTAACAAATATAATGAAAAAATCAGAAGATTGCAAGAAAAGAAGAAATGAGAACCTCCTCGTAAACGGATAAGAATAATCTATTCTTCGTCCGACGAGGACGATATACAAGGTAATTTCCTGCTTATGTTTATAAAAATTCGATACTTTGTATCTTAAAACAGACCTATACTTTTGAACTATAATTAATAGATCAACAAAATAGGGTATACCTACCCTCAATTTATTTTATAAACAATTTTACTTATTCCTATCAAGTACGGAATTTGCTGCGAGCAAACGCTGTGCCTTTATTTAATTTAGTCGGGATTGACTGCGAGTTAATCGCGACATCGTGTTTAACTGCGAGTTAACCACGGGACTTTGTCCAATTATGTACCTACTTACTAAGCTAATATAGAATACTAGCCTTAAACTTTATTATATATATCACACGTTGGCCGTCTGCGAGACAGGCACAACGAAATTGTCTACTTATTAGTATACCATATCTACCCTCACAAAAAAAAAAAAAAAAATTAAAATACGCAATATTCTGTTTTTAGATGCGCAAGACATTGATTGTGAATCACCACAAAATGAGGTACAATGCCAAATCAGGCACGAAGCCTGTGAAACTGAACTCGGGTCGCCTGATGTAATAATCCATGTCGACCCATCGCAACCCCTAATACATGACGATATCCTATCGACTAACCCACCTCAAGAGCCAATTCCGGAACCGGTCATAGTTGATTTACAACCAGAACCACAACCATCCACGTCCCAAGAGGTCGTGGCAAACTCGGGCGATGCACCCGCAGAACCAGAACTGCTCTTAGCCCTTGGCGAATCCATTGACGATGTCCCAGAATACGGCAAAGCTATTCACGAAAGTCTAGCCAGCCTGTGGCTGCCGATACTTAAAAAGGGGTTGCAAAAAGAGAATAAGGAGAAACTCATAAAAAATTATCTGATACCGGACAACTGCAGGTTTCTACAGTCTCCAAAACTCAATGCGGAAATCTCGGCCGCGGTATCAGAAATAGTCCGAGGCCGGGATAAAAAGCTAGCCGGTTTCCAGCAACAGCTCGGCGCAGGCATTACCGCCATTAACAAAGGCATTGAGACATTACTCAGCAGCGATAATAAAGCTCAAGCCGTAACTTTTCTTAGTGACAGCTGCCGAATCTTAACAGATCTGTACTGCGCTTCGACTAGAAACCGAATCAAGTTGATAACCCCTAGTCTGGAGAAAAATATACTCCATATAATCCAAGAGTCTGAAAGAGATGACACTCTGTTCGGCAATTCATTATCAGATAAAATTAAGGCAAGTAAAGCCATTTATAGGCAAGGCCAGCAGATCAAAAATAAGACCGGAGTAAATCAAACTTTTACGCCACGTCAATCGACAGCCTTTCGCTACAACCAGCAGGGAAACTGGAGAGGTCCACCTCGCTTTCCGACCAGCAGAGGTGGACAAGGCAGCCACATGAAGCCATTACCAACGAGGCGACCTTACAGTCACAATTACAACACGACGACAGCGAAGCCCGCTTGTCAGTTCAGGCCACGTGCACCAACTCAACAATAACCCAGGTACACTCAGGTAGGCTTAGTTCATTTTACGATTGTTGGCTGAATGTAACTCAAAATACTGCCGTTTTATCCTGGATTCGAGATGGTTATAAAATTACTTTTTCTAAAAGCGTTGTACAATCACCTATAAGGCCTTTCGCTTGTTTACCTGAAAAAAGCCTAAATAGCGCAAACGCAATTAAAAAATTATTAGAGCTTGGAGCTATATCACAATGCGATGAATCAAATGATCAATTCATTTCAAAATTTTTTTTGGCACCTAAGCCTAACGGTGACTTACGTTTCATATTAAATTTACAGTGTCTGAATAAATTTATACATAAAAAACATTTTAAGATGGAGGATTATCGCACCGCATCTAAATTAATTCCGAGAAATGGTTTTTTTAGCTACGATCGATCTGAAAGAAGCCTATCTCCTTATACCAATACATATTTCAGATCGAAAATATTTACGTTTCCAATTTCAAGCTCATGGTTCTGCAAATATTTTAACATATGAGTTTAATGCCTTACCATACGGTTTATCGATTGCACCGTGGGTGTTCACAAAGGTAATGAAAGAGGTCATAACACACTTGAGATTACGCGGATACAAATCAGTAATGTACAGTCAGCTGCAGAGAAAGGGGACCCCCCTGTAATGGCGGTAAGTATGGATACCGCCGTTACAGGGGGGTACCTTTTCTCTGCAGCTGACTGTACTTAGATGACATTCTTTGCATCGGAGACGACTATAATGATTGCCGAAAAAACGTAAACGAAACTGTTAGATTACTTCAGTGTCTGGGCTTCGTTATAAACTTTAATAAAAGTTCAATGGAACCGAACCAAAACTGTAAGTTTCTGGGATTCAATTTTGATACCCGTGGTTTATCCGTATCATTGCCAGATGATAAACGTAATAAAATCGCACAATTAGTAGGTAAATTCATGAAACTGCCTCGTTGTACCATTCGCGAATTTGCTCAGTTAATTGGCGTACTTATTGCAGCCTGCCCGGCTGCCCAATACGGTTGGCTATACACTAAAATTTTAGAACGCCAAAAGTTCCTTGCTTTACAAATACACAATGACAACTTTGAAGCTAAGATATCATTACCGGATACGATTCGGGCCGACTTGAACTGGTGGATTAAAAATATCGCCACAACTTTTAGCCCAATGAGAACAGTTTATTTTGAATATGAAATTTTTACAGACGCGTCAAGATCTGGCTGGGGAGCCGTATGTGGCAATAAAAAAGTTAACGGTACTTGGAAAACAATTGAGTTGGAATACCATATAAATTATTTGGAATTATTAGCGGTCTCTTTGGGCCTAAAAAGTCTCGTTTCAGACGTAAAAAATTGTGCGATATTATTACGCGTTGACAATACAACCGCTATAAGTTATATCAATCGTATGGGCGGGATACAATTCCCACATTTGAATGACCTATCCAGGTCTATTTGGCAATGGTGCGAAAACCGCAATATTTGGTTGTATGCATCCTATGTAAATACTAAAGATAATCGCGCGGATGAAGAATCCCGGAAAATTAATCCAGACACAGAATGGGAGTTATCAGATGAAGCTTATGCAACAATCTTAAAAAAGTTTGGACAGCCAAATTTAGACTTATTTGCTTCTCGTGCGAACGCCAAATGCGACGCATTTGTCTCTTGGAGACAAGAACCCGATGCAACAGCAGTTGATGCATTTACGCTCAACTGGAACTCTTATTTTTTTTACGCGTTTCCACCATTCTAGCTACTTTTAAAATGCTTGAGAAAAATTGTAGATGACGAAGCTACGGGCATCCTAGTATTCCCATATTGGCCTTCACAGCCTTGGTTTCCTCTTCTGTCAAAACTCTTAGTGTCAGATGTAATTACATGTGGTTTCTAGTAAGTGTTTAAGCATAAGGAAAGCGTTAAACACAAGAGATGAAGTTATTCATGCAACATTATGAGACGTAGGAATATATGTAAATATTGGTATCGCAGGTGAAACCATTGGATTCGTAGTAGGTTTTGTGATAGAAAATCCAACAGTGTACGCGGGTTTATGGGTTACATTAGGCGTAGTAGTTGATTTTGTCCAAGGAAGATGGTGATGCAAAGGTATGCGTGGAAACTCATGCACATAAATTAATTTTGAAGTAGCTGATACTTTACTGGCCCAAGAAGATGAAAACGCGGAAGTATGCATAAGTAAGTAGGACATGGTAGATGCAAAACTCGCTGCTGTCAGTATAAGAACGTAGATCATATGAGACATAGGAATAGGTTAGATAGGAGGAAACTGAGGAATGGGAATAAACGCCGCTCAATGAGAAGAACGTTGTATAACTAAAAAAGGGACTGACTGATTAAGCTTCATTGTTTCGCGAGACGTCACTATATATGTAACAAGGTGGGTGGTAGGAAAGGGAGTTGTGTATATAGACGTCACTATAACTAGAGGATCTTATGAAGCAGGAAGCTAAGGTGTAGTTATAAACGCCGCTTTCGGGTAAAGCTCCTTAGTAGTTTCTATCTCCCTAGTAGATTAAAACCTAGTTACGTGAGCAGCAGGTTACGATGTACTAGACATATAAACAGCTGATGTTGTTTAAATGGCTCGTGTGGTAGGAGATAATATTATATTTGTAATAGCTTAGACCGCGTGAAGCGCGTTATGTGAATCGCCGCAGTTTCCGTAGTGGGATGAATAGAAGGAAACAGGGGAGTGGGTATTGAGACCACTGCCTTGTAAAGACACCGCATAACTAGAAGGAGAGCTGATTAATTATGCACCGTAGTTTCACGAGTCGCATTTCATGAGGCGACGCTGTCTTTGTAGCAAGACATATATTTTATATAGTCAGAGATGGAGTTATGTATGTAGGCACCGCTGTAACAAAAGTATCCAATTAAGCGGGAAATCGAGATGTATGTATGGACGTCGCTTCTGTTTGAAACTTCCTAGGCGTTTCTACTTCCCTAGTAGTTCGAAACGCAACTACGTACGCAAAGGCTCGTGGTGTACGAAATTGATGAATCTCTGTTATTGTTTAAATAGCTCGTGTTACAGGAAAGGTGGTTGTGTTCGTAAAGACTTAGATCGCGATAGTCTCTGTAATAGGTCGGACAATAGGAGACGGAGGAGTTGGTACGGACATCACTGTCTTGGAAGCACGCTGCATAACTAGAAGTGGAACTGATTGATTTAGCTTCAAAGTCTGATGAATCGCGTTTCACGAGACGTCTGTGTAGCAAGGTGTAGCTGAGATCTATGTAGAATGATGTATAGTAGTAAAAGGAGGTGTGTATGTAGACGTTACTAATGCTAGAGTGTCCTATGAAATAGGAAGTTGAGATGTAGTTATAGACGTCGCTTTCGGATGAAGCTTCCTAGGCGTTTCTATCTCCCTAATAGTCCAAAACATAGTTACATGTGCAAAGGTCTATGTTGTGCGAAACATATGGACTGCTGTTATCATATAAATAGCTCATGTAGAGGGGAATGCGTTTGTATTCGAAAAAACTTAGGCTGCGCGAGACGCATTACGTGAAACACAGCAGTTTCTGTAATAGGTAAAACAATAGGAGGTAGAGGAGTTGGTACTGACACCGCTGTCTTGTAAGCATACAGTATAGTTAGAAATAGGCGAGTTCTATTAAGCTTCACAGGTTCATGAATCGCGCTTCACGAGTCGTCACTGTCTTTGTAGCAATACATGTAGTAGGAGGTGGAGTTGTGAACGTTGACATCGTAATAACTAATGTATCCTATTAAGCAGGAGACCGGGATGTATGTATAGGCGTCGTACTTGCTTGAAATTCCTTAGGCGTTTCTGCCTCCCTAGTAGGTTCAGTTGCAGTTAAATGAACAAAGGCTTATATTGTACAAGGTACAGGAACTGCAGTTGTCGGTTAAATAGTTAATCTAGTAGGAAATGCAGTTGCAGTGTTAAAAGCATTAGTTTCACTGGATATATGAATCGTCGCTGCCTCTGTAGCGGTAGGAGATATAGTTGGCGTTTGGATAGCTCGAAACGGGATACTCGGGACACCACTATCTCTGTTGTAGGTAGAACGATAGGAAACAGAGATGGTTGTTTAGGCGGGGATGTTGTTTGAAACATATAGCATGAGACACTGGAGTCTCGATAATATTTCGTATGATAGGAAGTGGAGATATATGCGTAGACACCGTTATCTCATAGTACTTAACTGTAGCAGGAGACCTGGCTAAGTATCTAGACCCAGATATTACTTGGAATCGTTTAGGCGTCCTTGATTACGTAGTAGCTCGAAGCACAGCCATAGGCGCAAGAGCTTGGGTTGTAGGAAACCCTAGGACCGCTGCGATCCTAGTAATAGCACATGTGATAGGAAATGCATTTGCATTCGGAGAAGCTCCAGGTTTGCAAAGTACTTGAAATGTTACTGACTTTGTAGTAAAAGGAGATGTGGTTGACGATCAAATAGCTTGAAACGTGCTACTCGGGACACCACTGTCTATGTAGTAGTCCGAACGTTAGGTAATGGAGAAGGAGACTTAAGCATTTCAGACTCTCGAATCGCAAAGTATGAGACACCGATATGTCAGTGGAAGGATAGATAGTAGGAAATGTATAAGTGCGTGAAGATGCCGTTAACTCGTGATACTTCACAATGGTAGGAAACTTAGTTGTATGTAGAAATGCAGGAATTACTTGAAACCCTTTGGACGTTTCTGTCTCCTTGGTAGTTGTAGACACAGATATAGTAACAAAGGCTCGGTATGTAGGAAACTCTTGGGGCGCTGCTGCCTTTGTAATAACTCATATGGTAGGAAATGCAAGTGCATCCGTAGGAACGCTGGTTTCACAAAATACTTGACGTGCCGCTAACTCTGAAGAAATAGGAAATGTAGAAGATGATCTAATAGCTCGGAACAGGCAGCCCGGGACGCCATTGTTTCCGTAGTAGGGCGATCACTAGAAAATGGAGGTATTTACTTAAGCTTTCCTAACGCTTGAAATGCATAGCGTAAAGCGCCGTTGATCCTGAAGTAGGACGTGTAGTGGGAAGTGGAGATGTGAGCGTAGCAGTTGCTGCCTCGTAGTACTTCGTTATTATAGGAGACTTGGCAATATGTATGAACACAGGTATTACATGAAAATTCTTAGGCGTTCATGTCTCCCTAGTGGGCTAAGACACAGTTAAAGGCGCAAAAGCTAAGCTAGTAGGAAATCGTTGGGTCGCTGTTATGATTGTAATGGCTCATAGGGTAGAAAATGCAGTTGCGTTCGTAGAAACAGGAGTCGTGCAAGACGTGCGAGACTTAGCTGAAACAGTATGCGGAAGGGCTCGAGGTGTACGGAAACTAGGAAACGCAGGTAGCTGGAGGCGCAGCAGTATTAAGAAAACCTTGTGTCGTCGCTAGTGTCTTAGTGGCTAGAGTAGTAGGAAGCACTCGAGACGCAAGGAACGTAAGAATCTGGACAGTTTCTGTAGACGCCACAGATGAGGCTATAGGTGGAGTAGTCGCTATCGCATTCAAAAAACTATAAATAGGGCCGCGTTAGTAGGAACGGATTATTCAGTATTGGGTTCTTTCAAGTGAAGGTCGTTACGCTTCTGGGTAAAATATTTACGCGATTTTTTTTGTTATAATTTATTTGTGATGAATCTGGCGAGGTGGTAGTAGGGGCCGATGTCGCTGGGGTATACCCCACGCGTTTTGTTTCGGTCCTATTGCTATTAATTCTCCAGATTCCTTTTCTGTGATTGTGAACAAGCTGGCGGGATGGTAGTGAAGTTCCGATGTCGCTGGGGTTTACTCCACGCGTTTTGTTTCGGTTCTTTTGCTATTAGCCCTCTAGAACTTGATAATTAGTGGGATCAGACCGATTTATAATCGCTTGAAAGTAGGGACTGTACGGGACGAGGTTCCCGGCCTCTAAACCTGATACCTAACGGTGATATACGAAAGTTTAGAGGTATAACGTCCTTCGGGACGGGACGGAATTGAGGAGAACGATTCCGCGTCTGACTATAGTCGCCAATTCTGGCGGTCAGGCTATCTTCTCCCCGGCGCGTACCCGGGCACCGTGTATCCGCAGGGTCAGTGCACGTGAGTCCGGTGGTGCTGGACCCCCCTCTATATATGTATATATTCGCACAACTATCTCTCCGCCCTACTCCACTCGCATCCCTGACTTTGGTCGCAGGTGGGGTTATTACACATGGCGTAGGAATTAGGTATTAGGTACACTAGAGGATGCCACCTCGATCCTTTAGTTAGTTAGCTAGCAGTTTTCCCTGTCATTCCGGAAAACTTTGAACATTACACACCACGCAATTAAAAATAAATGTGAGGTGCATGCCACCTCCAGTTTTGAAAAGTAAGTATTACATATTAGCTTAGGGCCTAGGTAGATCGATACAAAGTTAGGTTTTCTTATAGTTTTAGGGTTTTCTGGTTAATCTGCGTTGAAGTTAGGTAGGTCACTATGGATAGATTGTTAAGACGTTTAGGTTTGATAGGATATATTGGGTTTACGGTACTAGGACATCAGGATCTATAGGCGGAGTTCGTTAGGATTTGTTGATATATCGTTTAAGCTATTGAGCTGCTGGCTTATAGGGTATTAGAGGTTACTGTTAGGTTTCCTTTTATAGGATATGAAGGTTGGGACCTGTTCGGGAATTAATGACCGTCTGAACTGGCCATTCGGACGAGCATTGATCTCTAAGCTTGGACCTGACAAAGCCGACATTAACTAATCATAATCTAGTTCAATTTAATCTTAAGGAGCGCTTAGGGACGTCGTATAGAAAAATATGAAAAAGAAAAAAAATATAAAAAATATAAAAAAAATATATAACACAATTCTGTGTCTACAGTTGGTACAATTATAAATTATCCACTATCCATCCTCCACTCAACAATTCTTGACATTTATGTTTTATATTTGGTCGAAGCTAGGCATGTAGCAAAGTTCTATTCTTGACAGGGGAACGCTATTCATGTACTGAGGGCTGGACTAAATAATTCATAAGTGTGTAATTTATCTGCTGTTGTCAGATTCGCTCAAACAATGATAAAGTATTTGTAACAATTCTTAGAAGTGGGTAGCTTATATTGTACTTGACTAAGTAGACGGGGAGACCATTACCTCCATCCAGTAGATATTAAGTTGGTTGGTGTTCTGATATTCTATGGTAAATACCAGGAATCCATATATAGTGAGTAGAAACTATATAAACTTGTAAAATCTAACAACTGTTTTAAAATGAAAATGATAAGAATACCCAGGTTAATATTTATCATCCGGTCTATAAACGGTTGGAGGTAAGGGGGGGAAAATAATATAAATATTTTAACACTAATCTACATTAACCTCAAGTCCTTTTAACTAAAACACTACAATTGTAGGGAGGATTTAATTCAAATTAAATCCTATAAATTGCAGGGTCACCTTAGCTGTCGCATTCTAGTTATAGTAGGAGTTGAACTAGCACCTATTACTATTATGTTGAGAGAAAACAAAATTATGGTATGCTTGCGAATAACTCGGGTAAATAGATATTATGGGTGCACCACTTGTGGTTTGATACATTACCTAGGAACAATCATTAGCCTTGTAAATGAGTTAAGCATGTTATTCTTAAAGAATTATTAAAATTGAAGACAAGTATTGTTAAGACGGACAGAGTTTTGCTGTACTAACTATTTGCTACAACTTTACTTAATTACCTAACTACCAACTTTCATAACTCAATAACAATTCCTTCACTTAGGTGGTTGAATAAGGCGGTAGAGATCATTATTGAATTAGAACACTAGCCAATCAATCTTCACTATTCACTGAACGTACTGCGGTTACAAGGACGGACACAACGAAGGGTTAATCATCTTATTTAGGCACTAGACGATCACATGGCCAAATCATATCATCACGCTACCATATAGTAGGTTTCATAAGTTCAAGTATATAGGTAGGCTGCACATAGGTAGGTCGTAGCTTTTGAGCTTAGGAGCTTTTGATTAATCTTCGGGAGCTTTCAAGAGCTTTGAGCTTTTCTAGGAGCTTTAGTGAACTTTTAATAGGTAGAGTAGAAATAGGTTGGGGTTTAAATGGGCAAAAAGAAAGCTTCTTTTTGGGGGGGTTAGTTACAATACCAACAACTTTTTTGTTAATTTGCGGTATGTTATATAGAAGAAGAAGAAGAAGAAAATACATTTATTCACAACACAAGACAACAATACTATTAGGTACAAAAACAACACAAAGGTCTGTGTCATTGCGATTGTGAATCGGACACTGGTTCAGCATAATGCTGAAGCGTTAAAAACACCCCAGCGTTGATTTTCAGCCAGCACCGTAGGCAAACCTGTGAACGTTATAAAGACATAACTACTATAATACACACCATCAACTACATAAGAATATACGTTATCTATAGAAAAATCGGATGTGTCAAACTTTGTTAACAAATCAGGTTTAATGTCTTCATAAAAGTTATTGGTTTTTATCTCGTATACAAACGAATCCGTGTCTGTATAGAGCAGACTCACATGCTCGCCGTATTTAGGCTTCATATAATCGTAATGAAATTGATACATTACAGTCTTACTTAGCTCTAACACAGTAAAGCCTACATAAATCGGTTTATCATAAGTAACTTTGGTTTTATTTAACTGTACAGCAGCTAAATTTTCTGAAAATATAGTAACACTATAAAAATTAGGTTGAGATATATAGCGCTCAAGACCATATTTACATTTAGTTTTAGTCTTTTCAGTTTCCCACCTTGTGCAAAGCTTGACGTCAACCCGTTTTTCTACATTCTCCATTGTCTTGCCAAACACCGCGTTATTCATCAATTTATAAAAGTCCTTTTCGAATGGACTTTTCGCTGCAGCCCTCCGCGCAGTGTTTAAGCTCGATATATGATTTTAGCCAAGGGCTCTGGTTAAACGTCAAGACTCTATGGTTTTTTTTAATTCGAGTCCTGCATTTAACGCCTGTTGCAAATTGATGTAGTGTATAACGTAGTTTCGCTTGTTGTATAGCGTTAGTAGAAGCTTTTTAATTTTACCACCAGGTGTGGTCCTACTTTCTGCACAAAATGGATAATTGTTGTGGAGGTCGTGATAATGTTGTGGATAATCTAAATCTACTTCTAATATGTACCCATCGTCAGAATCTGATCTCCGTGACAATACATCAAAATTTCTAATCTCATCTTCACTTAACCACCTAAAGTTATTTATAGGCAGATAACGCTGCATAGCGTCCCCATAAAGATTATTAACGTCTAAATATATTATGAATGTGCTATCTACATTCGGATTAAAATTCTTCATTAACTGATTATTCGCTTTAGAATACCTTTTAGAGGCTTGACTTATACCGCCTCTAATACCTGCTTTTATGAATTGCACCATTTAATAGTCGGTGAAAAGTTCTAATTCAACTTCTGTATATTTCAACATAGCGTCCCAGCTGAGGCCGGGAGCCGTTATATATTGACACGGATCCAACTTATAAGTATTTAAACAGATTTCCCGAAAATTTTCAAGAGTATTACATCAGTCTTGAGATATAAGTCACAATACTCGCCCAACGTACCTATCTTAAAAGAGCCACACCTGCTGAGCATGTTGATAATCACTATCGGAAATGTGTGAGTCGCATAATGCGCTATAAAAAGAATCTTTATTTGGTAGATGAGCTTCATCAAGTTTCTCGCAAGAATCTACATATTCATATGGATAAACGCCTTTGCGAGTTAACAGTTTCATTTGCTCATCACGATCATCAGCGACAGCGATGCAGGGGTGGGGAAGAAAATTTGGCAATATCTTAAATTGCTCCTTTGTAAGATTTTTAACTAATTTATCTAAGCTACTCGACATAAACCTATACGAATCGATGAATCTCAGTGTAATCTTCTCAAGTTTCTTGTTAAAGGATATTTCTTTGTTATGGAGGATGCAATATATTTCACCATCAGATTTGCTCAGTTCCTTGATGAATAAGTGTCCATCATAACCGCTTAAATTATGGAAAATAACCGGTATAAATTTAGGAAGTTTGTAGTTAAGGTTGCATGAGTTGTGTGCTCTACCTCTAACCGCACCTGTCAGATGACAATGATCGATCACATACACCTCGTTTTCTTTAAAAGGTTTCCTACAGATGTGACACGGCACACTTTTATCAAAAACGTTATTAACACCGCCTGCAGACGGCGGTACTACTGTGGTCAAGATCTCGCTTATAGTCTTAGCGTCTTGATAAAGACTTTCCACAAATTTTTCTACACAGTCCTCTCCACGATATAACGTAAACTTTGATAGCTTACTATCATAATCACAATGAATGTAATATGCGAAGCTACATGGTAAATGTTTGTGTGTATTATGGGTGAAAGTAGTTGCTGCTCCAGAACGAGTTTTATTTACAGGACTCAAAATAGATTCGAAATCAGCATAAATTACAAATGGTACTTTCATTTCGTGGGAGAAATTGCGAAACTTTAAAAACTTATCATCCTGAGTAGGTAGTTGAATGAGTTTGTTGCCGCACCCAAGCCTTCTATGCAGTTCGAGCTTACCATTATTGCAAAAGTATCGTAAACATCCATCACAAAAATAAAACTTTTCATTGTGCTTAGTCATTTGAGCCCTAACCATCCTACTCATATCCTTAATCCAACAATAATGGTTCTTATTCATTCCTTCGAAAAATAATAAATTTACATGGCGGGCGGTTGTATTGTTTTCGCTATTGCCTTTTAGTAGTTTCGAAATGTATAAAGGAACTATTTGACGTGCCTTTTTAGTACAATCGAGGCCATAAACGTTAATAGTAAGGTTATTTAATCTCTAAATTTTTCTTACATCTGTTATTGTTGACGGAAACTCAACACCTTTGGTGTTGAGCACCGACTCGTAGTGCGGGTATGAGGAGATACGATCGACGTGTTTGTCTGCAGGATTTAGCGCACTTGTCACGGCCCACGCTAAACATGCGTTATCAATGTTTTTCATATTTACACATGCCTTCTTGGCCTGAACCCACTTCGGTAAGGGTACATATGATGAACCTTTCAACACTGAACACTTATTAATGTTAATTTCCAAGAACTCAATCTTTTCAAGCGCCCATCCGCTGTCTCGTTCTTGAAAGTTTTCGCTCTTCTTTATGATGGTCGATGTGGCGTTTTCGAAATACTTCGAAAAATTCAAGTCTCCAACGCGTAGGCACAAATTTTTGGTGTTGAATGACTTTAAATCACGTACCACTTCTTCTTCTTCACCTTCACCAGCAACACTTTTAAAGTAGGTACAGAATAATTCTATATTCACTTTTATATTTTTATGTATTTTTAGTTCCGTTTTCTAAATATTCTCCACACGTTTTTCAATATTTAACAAATATTGTTGCGGGTCTATTATTTTCGATGTTCCATTAACACGATAAGTATGAGTCGGCACTTGAACGCAGAATTTAAAACGTAAACACCATAATCACAGTCTTTATCCTGAGTACATAATAATTTATGCCTTTTCGTTTTTGAATGCGCTATCAATCGGTTTGGTGGAATATGTTCATTACAATAGTTACAGCGGTAAGACATGATGACTACTATCCATTATAGTTATAATATCCTCCTTTTATACCACAAAAACGGATGTGGTTAATCGGTGGGGAGGGTGTTGTTGTACCTATTGTTATTACAGTTTTGAACCGTCGTCCGAAAATAATAATTAAAAGAATATTTTCTTTTAAATCCTTTTATTGTTTATAAATAAGAGACATTATATAAAAAATCTAAGAGATAACACTTTATTTCACAATCAATCACATCACCCTCTTTACACTGTTGGTTGATGATTTGCTGAGCTTCATGCAAGCTTCCAGGTTGATGTATCTTAAGATAATTCTTAAAGAAGTTGATGCGATTCACGAAGGTAACTGCAGTCTTTTTCAAGTATTCGAGTTTCGAATTGATGCACTCCATAACACGCTCCATATTAGTCCATTCCAAACATGTTATTATCATCGGCTCTTCATAGTCGGAGAGAAGTATGAGCATGCTTTGCTTGCTAAGTTCTGATCCCTCCATACGTACATGCAGACGGTTGGAGGTAATCCCTAGCGGTAGAGCGTTGGGTGGGTTGTCGTGTAAAAAGTTTCTTATCAGCTCCGCTTTCTCCACAAACATGGTATGCCATTCTTCATCGGTTAGCTCATGTCTTCCATCGAAACTTATGTGCGGTTGCAATGTTATGTTTAATTTTTCTTTAAATTGCAGCTTCAGATATACATAAATATTTCTGATTCGAGTCGGGTAAACGAGGTTATATGTACTCTTGCTCAACTCAAAATCCCAATGACTAATCGATGGTGCGTAAGATGGAATATTTAAACTGTCCATTTTTTTTTCTTAGTTTTTTTTTTTTAATTTACTAATAGATACGTGTCACTTCGAAGACAGCTGGAGAGAGGCTGATAGACATTTCTGTTCATTGAATTACTTTTCGAACGGTACCGTTGAGGGCGCTGTATTCGAATAGTGAGTCATCTATATATATAAAATTCAAAGTCCTGACTGACTGACTGACTGACTGACTGACTGATATATCAACGCACAGCCCAAACCACTGGACCTAGAGACTTGAAATTTTGCACATAGATACCTTATACAATGTAGGCATCCACTAAGGAAGGATTTTTGAAAATTCCCACGGGAACGGGAAAAATCGGGATTTATATATTCGATTCTGAGTGACCTTATCTCAGTAACAATAATAACTAGACTCTTCAAATTTGTTACACAAGTAGGTATTACATTAATTAAAACATTCATTTCAGGATTTTTGGAAATTCCTACGGGATACGGAAAAAACGTGATTTATATATTCTGTTCAACGGAATCCCATGAACAATAATTACTAGACTCTTGAAATTTGGCATAGAAGTAGGTAATTATAATAGTAATTTTTTTTTTAAGGATTTTTGGAAATTCCCACGGGACAAGGAGAAAACGGGATTTATATTCAGTTCAACGGGATGGTCTTATCATTTTAACCGAAATTTAGCATTTAGGGTCCTTGGGGGGTCCAGGGGTCTATCACAAAAGGATTTCCCGAAATTCTGACGGGAACGGGAAAAAACGGGATTTTTCGTTTTTCTGGACTTAGAAAGCTAAAATTTGGCATGTAGGTTGCTTGAGGAGTGTAGGAAAGCATTAAAGAGATAATTTCCCGAAATTCCTACGGGAGCGTAGAAGAGCATTGAGAGTGGAGTTTTCAAAATTCCCACGGGAACGGAAAAAAATTGGATTTTTCGTTTTACTGGTCGCAGAAAGCTGACATTTGGCATACAGGTTGACTCCACTGAGTTAATTTTCCGAAACTTCCATGGGAAAGGGAAAAAACGGGATTTTTCGTTTTACTGGACGCAGAAAGCTGAAAATCGACATGTAGATTGCTTGGGGAGTGTAGAAAATTACAAAATTCCCACGGGAACGGGAAAAGTGGGATTTTTCATTTTACTGGTCGTAGAAAGCTGAAATTTGGTAAGTGGGTTCCTTGGGGAGTGTAGGGAGCGTTGAGAGAGAATATCCCGAAAATTATTACGGGAACGGGAAAATTGGGACTTTTGTTTTTCTTTCTTATTTATTTAAAAAAAAAAAATTATTCGAAAAAGTATTCTCCCAAGGTGGTCCATTGTCACCAAATTAGGATCTGATGACGGGATCACAGGGAAATCGAGGGCAACCCTCAAATTTTGTAGGGACGCATTAAGTTTTTCATTATATTTTCTCAAGCTATTTAAGTATTTGCGTCTGATAGACATCATCTCATGTTGATGAGCTAATGATAGTAGGTAAAACTCCTTAACGGTTAGGAGTTGAGGTTTTTTTTAAAATATTATAATATGCAGGTATTAGACATTTAGTTGTTTTCATTCTGGTAAATAAATATCGTAGAAAGTACATCTGTGTTACCCCAAATTTAACGCGGGCGAAGCCGCGGGCAAAAGCTAGTTTATTATGAGACAATATGCGGTGGTATTGGTAGAGACGTTCTCCTTAAACTCCATCTCCACTTTAATGTCAATCGGTCCTGTACCATAGCTATCGCACTGTCTCGATGTGTTGATAACCACTAGAGGCGCCTTAGTTTTGTAGTGTACCGGATTTAACTGTAGGTTTTTAGCGCCCCCGTAGTATGTTTGTTGGAAGCTAGCGTACGCATCGTACAACAGTGGAAAGCTGCTATTTTTAAAGTCCGCCGCGAATGAGGTGTATGGGTAGTATTGCGAGTTTAGATACACTCTACAATCGGTGAGATTGCAATGATCAAATTCGCTCATGTTTTCCACTTCCACATTCTTACGTGCAATCTGGAATACGATGATAACGAATCGAGGTTTTTTCCAGTTGCGTAGCTGTTTTGATTGTCCACACGTGCTTTTGCGCTGTCGGCAACATTGGATATTCGTACAAGTCCCATGTGCGAAAAGCGATAGGAATGGGAATGCCGCTCTCGATGCGCGTCATCGAACGTAGTTTTTCCGCATCAGACACCTTTATGACTGGCATCCGCCATACGATACGAGTTATTTTAACATCGATATGTTTACCAGGAGGCGTGGTGGTTGCACAATTGATGTTGGTGTTAGCACGATTCAAAATCAATTCATGTTTGGCATTCATAATAATTTTCTTGTAGTCAGCGAATCCCAACAGATGACTTAGAGGTATAGTAAAGCTGAAATCGCCATCAGTGATCGTCTTTATTGTGCCAACATTCCATCCGGCATTCTCCATCGCGTTATCGCTCCCTTTCGAGTATGAAACAAGACCTTTCATTGTACTAGTGATGCCGCAGTTCTTTGACCTATCAATCTCCACGCCATTCAACTCATAGCGTATGTCTTGGATGCGATAGCGTTATTTATAAATGTACATTCTTTATTGACAGTCACCTCTACTAAAAGTTGACTTTGACTCGGTAAAACCATCAAATCTTGACGGTTAATACAGATATAGATGACATCGTTGTTCTTGTATGAATCATTGTAGGGGTTATACGGATGGACTTCAATACTCTCAATGCTATCATCAAAGGTGACCTTCTCCCCAATATCTAGAATGTTAGCTGCTGCTGCTGCCGCCATCGTAGACATATTTTGAAACCGAGCGCTTGCAGGAAATCGATATTTTCTTTGTTTAACTTTTGTGATGGCTGTCGTCTTAAACCACTACCACTGCTGCTGGTGGTTGCTAAAGTTGAGGCAGATCCTCGGTGGTGGTGGTGATATTGCGTTTGAACTGAAGGTGGTGGTGGTACGTGCAGTGATGAAAGCAATTTAGTACTTTGCACACCAAGGTCTCGATCAAGACTAGTAGGAATCTTAATATCACCTGCATTTTTATACACAATCATTTCATTCCTCTGATATGGAGCCGCAATGATATGTTTTCACCTCTGAAATTGACCAAGCTTCCGTGCTCGTTTACTATACGCACCTCAATGTTTTGTAGATTGTTGATTTTTTTCAACAGTAGGTATATTACGTTTGAAGGACACTCAATTATTTGATAACCCGGCGGGACGGAGGGTGAGAACTCATGAATCACGTGACTGGGCTGATTGTTAATGAATGACCCCTCCACGATACTGCACTCTACTCTTATAGTGTTCGTTATCAGTATGTCTATCGATCGATCCGACCAATGAATCTGACCAGCCTTAAGCACTTTGGATGAAAAACCTAGTAAACTAGCCGATGCTGCGGGGCTTCTCAAAGTGCACATCCGACTTGGGTGAGAATATCATACATTTAGCCGTGTTAGTATTAGCCTCCATATCAATGAGGTCATCACTCCCCCTTTCCTCCGCCTTTTTCTTCTTCTTCTCTGACAATTCCAACATCGCGGCATCCAAGTAGTAAATGATGTCGTTGAGTTCATACGCCCCCTCGGGTATTTCTATCACATTGTCACCGTAATGGAAAAGATTATTGCTCTTATCCACATTGGGTATAGAGTTGAAAGTCTTAAAATAGATGAGAGCGCACTCGTACTGCTCACTCTCCCCAAGTTCTAAGCTCGGGTTGAAATCTGTACTCAGATGAGATTGGTTCCCATTCATGGATAATGTAAAGGATGATAAGGTCATGGTTGTGGTCAGTAGGTAAATGAAACATTATTTTCACAGTAACATATATTTATTTATAAGTAAACAGCTGATGCTTAGCGACATTACATAAAAACTCAATACATAAATGACCGCAATTTACCGTATTCGACTTCTGCAAACGGTTATAATTATATTCAATATCAACATTATCTTTTCCACCGCATTGTATGTACTGTACGAATTCACGTGGCGGTCTCAAGTCGCCATAACTGTCAAAATACATGCATATATTGCCCTCTTTCACATAAGCAACCCAATGAGTGCCCTCACCCTCCTGCCGATCCAAATTGATGACGCCGCACTCGTAGTAATAAGGTTTAAAGTTGCATAGAGTGTCTCTCATGAAAACACCACGAAAATGCGTTATCGCAGCTGATGATGTCACGATCGGTGAGTGGGCGTTGTGGTAAACTTAGTTTTTTTTTACATAGGGTGTTAAGTATAGACCCATACCGGATTTATAGGGACGTAAATACATCCCTTCACCCACTACTTTCTCGCCGCCTTGTTGCGGATTCCTTGTAACCATATCATAAATGTTTTTAGCTGCTGTTGTAACCCCACCGGCAAGCGTACCCGTAGCCGCCAACGCTGATAATAGTGGGATGAGAGGTAAAAACCCGCCCTTCTTGGGTAGCGGAATCACTCGCGGTTTCTTCACATGTTTACCTTTAACAAAGCGTTTTGCCGCCTTGACAGCAGCCTTCAATAGCATTTTAGAGGACGGTTTATTGCCCTTGCGCATACGCTTTTTAATCTCTCCTCTACATTTTTTTATTACTTTATTGAGGGGTGTCATCCCCATCCCCCGTTTCAACTTAAACTTCATCGCTTTGTTGACGGCTAAAGCAGCTAATTTTTCACCAAAATCCGATGACTCGCGCCAACGTTTGTCTGCAGCTTGCGCTAATAGTAGGTCGGCTTTATGACGCGCCTCTAAACATCTATCCTGGGAATAGGCGATATCGTGTAATTTACAACATTCGTCCAAGGGGTTAATGCCCTTATCACCACGTGCCAAGCGTTCACGCAGTCGTGTACCGGGACCGCAGTAGTTGTATCCGGGTATGTGTACTTCGAATGGGAGGTTATTAAGTTATTTATAATTCCTGCACCTGTTTTACGATTGGGTTTACGTTTACCACTGGCGCGATTGACGTGCGTTATCATCTTAAGTATCGTACAGACTGTTGTTGTTGCAGCATGACAACTTTGAACCCCAGTATTTTAAACCGCAATCACAATCGCACTCTACACGTTCATTAAAGATCTCTTCTTCCATCTCAATCTCTCCACATGTCTTCCTAGTTTTTTCTTGTACACCTTCCACACTATGTGGGTGTGGGGTCTGTTCCTCCTCCTGTAAGGAGTATAGTTTAACATAACAATAATGTACTTATAATTAAGGTGTTTCAATTAATACACGCAGTCTTTACGCAACACTTGAGCTGTTTAATTGCCTCCTTAAGCCTCCGCCCCACATGGCGACCCTGCCACGTGAGGTGTCGAATTCGGGAATCGGAAGTGCGACCGCTGCACTATGTGTGACCTAGATACAATTGCAGTGCTTTATTATATACTTACGCGACGTGAGCCGAAAGAAGTTAATTAAATTTATCAATTATGTGCAACTCAAAAATAGAAAAAGACGAAGTATTTATCGCCCAGAATGCGGCTGGATCAAGCAATAATGATGCAACAACAATGGAAATGAAGAATCACTTGTCCATCATAAGTGTGATGATGGTAGTTATGTGCACTTTGATGTTTATTGGAGGATTATATTTATGCTACAGACTGTACAAGAGATGCCACGAATCATGGTCAGCAAACTGGATAGTGCAATATAATCTACGCAGGTCTCTTCGCGGAGGACGTTGTGACTCTGGAGAGTCCCATTGCCACAGGTGCTCAGCTGATCGTGCCGGCGCCGGCAAGGAGTAACGGCGCAGCAGCGTTACAATTGAGCCTGAAGCGGAAAGTGTTGAGTATTTCGTGTTTGTGTTGTGTTCCCGAATCACAGGTACAGTGCAACAAATTATTTCCTTACCATATATTGAACATTGGACAAACGATAGTGTAAAAGTACATAATAATATAATATGATATAAATACCGACACAGACACTATTAGACAGTTATTTTTAAATAGACTATCAATTTTAATTAATTATAATGCTCTTTTAAATTGAAATGACCAGTAAGTTGACTCATGTTTATGTAAACTTAAAGAATATTAAAGAAAATTTGTCGAAACTTAATTACGAGAGGCGAACGCCGGAATTATTAAATAATAAATTAGCAGAAGCTGATTCAATTTATGCGGAATTTCGAGCCATTGTAAGAGACATACACGATCAAATAGAAAATAATAAATTAGAAGGTAAAATTTTAGTTGATATACAATCTCATTGTAATCAAATCCAAGAATTGTATAAGTGGATTACGGATTTTGTAGCAAAACATACACAAGTTCAAACCCAATTAGATACCAACCCAATTCGAACAATACAAAACTCCACAATGGAGGACTTCAACTTAAAAGTTGCTCTTTCCTTAATACCAGCAATGACAGACGATAGCACTGTAATAGAGCAGCTAATTGATTCCATTGAGTATTACGATTCCATATTAAAAACCGAGGCAAAACAAAGCTTAATTGCATTCGTTCTTAAAAACCGTATCACAAAAATGGCGAAACTAAAATTAAATCAGACTTACAATACAATACAAGATATGGTTACAGATATGAAAAGTCTATTATTGCCAAAGAAATCTCCATTTGCTATCCAAAATCAAATGCAAGTATTAAGACAAGGAGATAATTCAATCGATGAGTTTGGCAAACAGTTAGCCGAAATGTTTGTTAATCTAACGATAGCGCAATCCGAAGGAAATTCAAGTGCATTTACTGTTTTAAAAAATGTTAATGAAAAACAAGCAATCAAAAGATTCGCGGATGGATTGCGCAATCGACGGATTAGCACGATAATTGCAGCTCGCGATTACAAATCATTAAAGGACGCAGTGCAGGGGGCAAAGGATGAAGAAACAGCATCGCCGTCTAATGCGGGTGATATGCTTACACTACATCATAACTATTACAATAATTACAGCCGGACGTATGTACGGGGGCGAAGTCGCCCCCAAAACTATCGCGGATACCGCGGTGGTGGAGCGAGGCCGCCCCCGGCCCAGGCCCAGGGACCAGCGGCGCGGGCGCCCGCGTCCTGGGCCCCCGGCACCAGCAGGAGCGGCTACCGATCCAACTACCGAGGAACTCCAGGTAAGTACTTTACTTCTCGAAGAGATAATGGATACGGGCCAGAAAATTTGAATATTTTAAACGGAGCAGATGAAAACGAGATGCACTGTAATGATGGCATATATGTAGCAAATCAAGCCGAAGATGAAAACAAAATTTCCGTTAGTCAGTTTTTTCGAGAATAACGAATACATTTTTGCTACTAATAATACTTGTTCTATAAAATTAAATGTACAAAATAATATAACATATGCATGGTTAGTTGACACCGGTGCAACCATTTGCGCAATGAAATTACGCAGTGCTTTGAAATTAGATATCCCTATATGCAAAAAAGAATTAGTTATTAATGGAATTGGTGGAAGGAAATGCGCAATCGGAAGTGTTTACCTAAAATTAAAACACCAAGGTTATGTATTTGAACACAGGTTCTATATATTCGACGACTTACCATGTCAATTCGATGGTATAATAGGACAAGACTTCCTTGTAAAATACCAAGCTTTAATTGACTTACAAAAAAGTATTCTAACTTTGTCTAACACTGACAAGACGGTACAATTGCCACTACAAATCAACAAAAAATATTACACCCTACCACCTAGGTCTGAATCAATACATTACGTAACTATAGATAAAGAAGAAGACTGTGTCATATGCTCAACTGAGATACAGGATGGAATTTTTCTAGCAGGGTCATTAGTATCACCAAAAAAAGGCAGTATACCACTAAGAATTTTAAATACAACTGACCGAGAGATACAATTAAACAATATAAATGTATCTATTCACCAAGCAAATGAATACGACATATGTACTTTCGAAACGTGCAACAAAGTCAGTCCAGACAGACTTAAAATGTTATTTCAGTACTTAAAACTAAACAAATTAAACCTCGAGGAACAAATATCGCTTGAAAACTTGTGTGCTAAATTTTCCGACATATTTTTTATGCCAGGTGACAAATTAACTACAACAAGTATTTATAAACATACTATATCTTTGAAACCCAACACAGCCCCCATTTACACTAAACCTTATCGATTACCACATGCGCAAAAGAACATAATACAAAAAGAATTAGACGACATGTTAAAACAAGGTATAATAGAAAAATGTTCAAGTGAATTTTCAAGTCCTCTATTATTAATTCCAAAACGAACAGACGGTTCAAATCAAAAGAAATGGCGTATTGTCATAGATTATAGAAAATTAAACAATTGCATACAAGATGATAAATTCCCACTACCAAATATAACGGAAATTTTGGATTCACTTTCGGGATGTGTATATTTTACCCACTTAGACTTAGCGAACGGTTATTATCAATGTGACCTTGACATAGACAGTAGGCAGTACACAGCTTTTGCGTCGGGCCAATATAGGATGACAAGAATGCCCATGGGCTTGCGGACAAGTCCTAACTCATTTTCTAGAATGATGAACATGGCTATGTCTGGGTTGACTTATGACAAATGTCTAGTATACTTAGATGACCTCATTGTTTTTGGAAAAAATTTGGATGATCATAACAAAAATTTAATGGACATTTTTACTAGGTTACGACAAGTAAACTTAAAACTAAATCCGAACAAATGTGAATTTTTAAAAAAAGAATTACTTTATTTAGGTCACGTAGTGTCAAGTGACGGAGTATTACCGGATCCCGAAAAAATTAGTGCAATAAAGAAATTCCCTGTCCCAACTAATTCTGATGAGGTCAAACGATTTGTGGCATTTGCAAATTATTACAGAAAATTCATTAAAAATTTTGCGGAAATCGCAATACCATTAAATCACTTATCAAAGAAAAATGTACCCTTTTTATGGGATGACAAATGTCAAACAGCATTTCAAACTTTACAACAAAAAATAGCTTCGCCGCCGGTATTGCAATATCCAGATTTATCTACGAAAAATACATTTATCTTACAGACAGACGCGTCTGGCTATGCTTTGGGTGCCGTATTAAGTAACAAAGATAATAGGCCAATTGCGTTTGCGAGTAGATCACTAAATAAATCAGAAAAAAATTACCCGACTATAGAAAAATAACTACTTGCTATAGTCTGGGCTGTTAAACATTTCAGGCCATATTTATACGGCGTTACTTTCACTATCCGGACAGATCATAAGCCACTTATTTATTTATTCGGGATGCGTGATCCATCAAGTCGCCTATTAAAGTTTCGACTTGCCCTTGAGGAATACGATTTTAGTATAGAATACATAAAGGGATCAGAAAACGGACCGGCAAATGCGTTGTCACGAGCACTAATTACTTGCCAAGACCTAAAATCATTAAATGAGCACGTATATGTAACAACGAGAGCACAGATAAAGAAAAATTGTGAGTTAACACAAAAGAAACCTACGTCTACTGATAAACATTCCTCAAGTCAATCAATTGTAGGAACACATAATAATGACTCAGTAGAATTACAATTTATTACTAAAAGTCAGTATAAAACGTTCAGAGAACGAAACAAACCAGACCCAGATACTGACCACGAGAACAAAATATTTTTCTATGATTCCAATAAAAGTATAATTTATATTAAATTATTTGATTCTTCATCGCAAATATCGCCAGGCGAATTTGTGAAAGAGTTAGAAATATTTTGTAAAAAAGTAAATGTAAAGCAAATATATATAGTAAAAAATAAAACAACAGGAATATTTGTAGAAAAATTAATGAAAGAGATAAAGAAGCAAAATCATAACATAAATATACAAATAATTGTTTTGAACGATATAAAACGAATTGATGACAAAGAGCAACAAAAAATAATATTGAACGACTTTCACCTCTTGCCCACTAGTGGTCATGCGGGCATGAGACGAATGTACAACAACATCAAAAATTATTACTTTTGGCCAGGAATGGAAAATTAAATAAGAAAATTTGTTAAACGTTGCGAGAAGTGTCAGAAAAATAAATATTCCATCCCTATTAAAGAACCAATGGTAATAACTACAACGGCAAATTATGCCTTTGAAAAAGTGTTTCTCGATTTAGTTGGACCTTTACAAACTGACGATCATGGTTACTCATATATTCTTACATTACAGTGCGAATTAACAAAATTCGTTGAGGCATATCCACTACTATCAAAGAAAAGTGAAGACGTAGCAGCATCATTTGTAAACAACTTCATTCTTAGATACGGTGTTCCCAACCAGATAGCGTCAGATCAGGGTGCTGAGTTCTTATCATCCATTTTTAAAGAGGTAAGTGAGCTACTTAATATCAAACAATTAAATTCAACAGCTTATCATCATCAAAGCATCGGAGCACTGGAAAGTACCCATAAACATTTAGCTGCTTTCTTACGTATTCAGACTGATAAACACCCAGAAACCTGGAGTACTTGGTTGCCATTTTGGAGTTTTTCATTTAACACTTCAGTACATACAGAAACCAAATATACCCCGTTTGAACTTGTGTATGGTAGAAAATGTAATCTGCCTAGTAATTTAACAGGGAATTTAGTTCAACCTTTGTATAACCATGAGAGTTACCCGAAAAAATTTAAATATAAACTACAACTAAGTCAGCAAGAGGCTCGAGAAAATCTGTTAAAATCTAAGAGCTTGAGAAAGGCTACTTATGACTTAAAAAATAATCCAGTAGTGTATAATGTTAACGATAAGATTTTGATAAAAAATGAAGTAGCAAATAAGTTAGATTACCTTTATTTAGGACCATACAGGGTCATAAAAGATGAATCACCTAATGTACAGGTGGAAATTGATGGGAAACCCATCCTAGTGCATAAGAATAGAACTAAGCCATATTATGAATAAAAAAAAATAATAATAAAAAAAAAAAAAAAAAAACAAACAATTAAAAAAAAAAAAACTTTAGTAAGTAATTTTTTTTTTCTATAAGAAGGGAGATGTAAGGAGTATAGTTTAACATAACAATAATGTACTTATAATTAAGGTGTTTCAATTAATACACGCAGTCTTTACGCAACACTTGAGCTGTTTAATTGCCTCCTTAAGCCTCCGCCCCACACTCCTGCTCCTCCGTTAAATACATATTATGTTCTTCATCCTGCTGACAGTATCGTAATTTTTCCGTTTAATCAAGTATGGTATCTCATCATCATCATCATCATCATCTCGATTATACCTGTACAATACATATTCTTTCCTATCGTTATCATCTTCAAACAAGAAATCACTGCTACTACTACTACTACAACTACTCCCCACGTTAGGTGGATGGTTATGACAAATAAAATGTCTATTGATGTCGGGGTCATTTGAAAATGTGTCAGGTAGTATCATTTCCCACTGATCATGCTCATAAATCATGCTCGCAATAATATGAAAGAAAGTCCTTTGGTATATTTTTCAAATCATCCGCTGTCACACTGCTGGATACGTCAAACATTTTTGTAACAGTTGGTGTATAAAATACACGTCTTCACTCTACAATTTATCACACTAAAATGAAACTTAAAAAACAAACCACGTCTCTCACAGTTAACGACTGGAGCAGTCTATTGAGTGACGTCACCAATCAAAAGAGCTTGAAACATAGCGCCCTACTACCTAACAGTATAAGATGTTTAATCTGTGGGCCCTCCAACTGCGGAAAGACTAATGTTCTACTTACTCTACTGCTCGACCCGAACGGTATCAAATTTTTCAATGTTTACCTCTACTCAAAGTCACTCAACCAGCCAAAGTACACGTACTTAAATGAGATTTTAAAGCGTGTAGACGATTTATCCTTCTATACCTTTAGTGATAAGAGCGAAGTGATACCGCCGGAAGAAGCGGAGGAGGACAGCGTTGTTATGTTTGATGATGTAGCGTTGGAGGATCAAGATATGATACGTCAATACTTTGCCATGGGCCGTCATCTTGGATTAGATTGTTTCTATCTCTGTCAAACATACAGTAAAATACCGAAACAGTTGGTGAGGGATAATGCAAACATGATAGTGCTATTCAAACAGGATGACTTGAATTTAAAACACGCTTACGATGACCACGTCAACACGGACATGTCTTGGGAAGACTACCAAAATATATGTAAAAAATGTTGGAGTGAAAAATATACCTTCCTAGTGATTGATAAGGAAAGAGATATAAACAAAGTGCGCTATCGAAAAGGCTTTGACACCTTCATGAATAATAATTACGATGATAATGTGTAAGGATATTTAATCTAGATGCTGTATTATATAACTTCATTCAACAATGGCGTCCACCAGCGAACGGATGTTGGGGGATAAGAATCTAAAACTTAAACTAATAAAGTCGGTAGAGTCTGTGAAGAATAAAGTGAAGGCTCTGCGTGCCGATAAGGCATCGCTATCGTCAGCGCTCGAAACCTCCTTTCAGCCAATCACCGAGCCTCTAAAAGTCTTAGCGAATAATGCTATTGCTGAAACAAAATCAGAAGTTCCCGATAACATTAGTCTAAAAAATGTTTTGAAGAAACAATCAAAAGTTAAGCGAGAGAGGAAATCAGCTTAGTTTGAACGTAGTTTCAAAAAACCCTTTAGTGATGCTGATGATGATGATGATTATAGTAGTAGTGGTGATAGCTCCACAACAATGAAATCAGCTGTGAGTTCAGGTGAGGAGGAGGAGGTGTCTAATCCGCTGCAACAACAACCGCCACCGCCACACACACATACACATGATTACATCACTCATGTGTATGAACAAAAGAAGATTCCGTTCGGTGTAAACGTTAAAAGCGACGGTTTATATATAGGTAACAGTCCTATATTCTTTTTTGAGAATCAACTCAATGTGAAGGATGTGATCTTCCCTTTAACAAGAGGGTTGATGGAGCTTATTTTTAAGAAGGAGCCAGTCAAACGTCTTATCACTGCTGAGGATGTTGACAAATACATGAAAATTTTAACCATGACTAATGCATACCGACGAGGTTCCAAAGAGGCCGAGCAAGTTCAAGCTCACAGCAATATAAAATATCGTACTTATATCAAGAAGCATTTATTAGAAAACAAAATAATAAAGGGCGGTTGCTTAAGTGGCAACCCTATGAAAGCTATTAATAAACGGGAGATAACTATGAAACGCTTCTATCCTAACACAGACTATGTTTATTGGGATAATCCAAATGAGCTTGTGGATCGATTACGGTTACTTATCGCATCACAAAGTGCTGGCAACACCAACCATACAAATGAAATAAATTCCATCATAGAAGAACTCAAAGAGGCTGGTATAATAATAGAGTAAGCCTCATAATGATGTGTGGTGTTAAGCAAATAACAAGTCATCCATTGGAATTTATATATTGATAATAATAAAAAAAAATGGATAATTACTGTTGCCCACTCAAATGCTTCGAGCGTCCGGATGTTGAACTCGATGGAATTGCGTGCGTTCAGTGCTACGCATACAACTACTGCCATTGTCGATGTGTTACATATATGACGGAGAAGGAAGATTACATCAAGATCGAAGATGAAATGAGAAAGTTAATGTGCGTGAAACGGAAATTCGAAGATGTTATATATGGTGATTATAATAATAATAATATTGATTGCGGCCTCAGGTACTTGGATAAGATGAGGGAACATTTAATTCATCTTCAACAGTTAAGGAATAAAGTGGGTAGAGGCAGCAGCAGTAAGTGCTTATACTCTACTAGCTTTTGCCCGCGGCTTCGCCCGCGTTAAATTTGGGGTAACACAGATGTACTTTCTACGATATTTATTTACCAGAATGAAAACAACTAAATGTCTAATACCTGCATATTATAATATTTTAAAAAAAACCTCAACTCCTAACCGTTAAGGAGTTTTACCTACTATCATTAGCTCATCAACATGAGATGATGTCTATCAGATGCAAATACTTAAATAGCTTGAGAAAATATAATGAAAAACTTAATGCGTCCCTACAAAATTTGAGGGTTGCCCTCGATTTCCCTGTGATCCCGTCATCAGATCCTAATTTGGTGACAATGGACCACCTTGGGAGTATACTTTTTCGAATAAATTTTTTTTTTTTTAAATAAATAAGAAAGAAAAACAAAAGTCCCAATTTTCCCGAATTTTCGGGATATTCTCTCTCAACGCTCCCTACACTCCCCAAGGAACCCACTTACCAAATTTCAGCTTTCTACGACCAGTAAAATGAAAAATTCCACTTTTCCCGTTCCCGTGGGAATTTTGTAATTTTCTACACTCCCCAAGCAATCTACATGTCGATTTTCAGCTTTCTGCGTCCAGTAAAACGAAAAATCCCGTTTTTTCCCTTTCCCATGGAAGTTTCGGAAAATTAACTCAGTGGAGTCAACCTGTATGCCAAATGTCAGCTTTCTGCGACCAGTAAAACGAAAAATCCAATTTTTTTCCGTTCCCGTGGGAATTTTGAAAACTCCACTCTCAATGCTCTTCTACGCTCCCGTAGGAATTTCGGGAAATTATCTCTTTAATGCTTTCCTACACTCCTCAAGCAACCTACATGCCAAATTTTAGCTTTCTAAGTCCAGAAAAACGAAAAATCCCGTTTTTTCCCGTTCCCGTCAGAATTTCGGGAAATCCTTTTGTGATAGACCCCTGGACCCCCCAAGGACCCTAAATGCTAAATTTCGGTTAAAATGATAAGACCATCCCGTTGAACTGAATATAAATCCCGTTTTCTCCTTGTCCCGTGGGAATTTCCAAAAATCCTTAAAAAAAAATTTACTATTATAATTACCTACTTCTATGCCAAATTTCAAGAGTCTAGTAATTATTGTTCATGGGATTCCGTTGAACAGAATATATAAATCACGTTTTTTCCGTATCCCGTAGGAATTTCCAAAAATCCTGAAATGAATGTTTTAATTAATGTAATACCTACTTGTGTAACAAATTTGAAGAGTCTAGTTATTATTGTTACTGAGATAAGGTCACTCAGAATCGAATATATAAATCCCGATTTTTCCCGTTCCCGTGGGAATTTTCAAAAATCCTTCCTTAGTGGATGCCTACATTGTATAAGGTATCTATGTGCAAAATTTCAAGTCTCTAGGTCCAGTGGTTTGGGCTGTGCGTTGATATATCAGTCAGTCAGTCAGTAAGTCAGTCAGTCAGGACTTTGAATTTTATATATATAGATTTGAACCAGCCTATTATGAATAGCAGCAGCAGCAGCAGCAGCTCTGCGGCTTTTATGAGTAGGGGTTGCCAACAACAGCGGGTAGAGACAGCAGCTAGTGTCTATAGCCTATTTAAACCAGCCTATTATGAGATAGGTTGTTGTTAGAGACAGCAGCAGCTAGTGCTTATAGCCTATTTAAACCAACCTCCTATTATGAGATAGGTTGTTGTTAGAGACAGCAGCTAGTGCTTATAGCCTATTTAAACCAGCCTATTATGAGTAGCAGCAGCTCTGCACAGCTCTTATGAGTAAATAGGGGGTTGTATAAAACCCTCCGTCTTCTTATCAATCTAATCAGAAGCAAGATGTCCGTGAACAAGTTTGGACAGTATACTTGGAGAATAGTCGTCGTGGTTCGGGAAGAAAAGATTACTCTCCTATTGGTGGCGGCAGCAAATCGGATGAAAAGTCGATAAACTGTCAAAATAAGCGGTTAACATCCCTATCTAGGGGTGTTGCAAAGAACGATGCAGTGAATAAGGTCCAACTCGAAGAGTCAATCATCGCATGTCTGGGTAAAATTAAGGCAAATTCCAAGAACATTACTGAATTACAACACAAGATTGAAAAATTGATTGAAAGAATCACTACTCCGACTAGTGCTGCTGCTGCTGCTGGAGGTAAACCAACGTCACTACCACCTAAACGTATAGCCCCTTCTGCTGCTGCTGCTGCTGCTAATACTAACGTGAAGAAACCATGAGTAAATTACAAGTGGTCAAAGAGATACATAAGTATGCAAGAAAAAACTTTCCTCGCAGACGTTTCATACAGAAGAGGTTGGATGACACTTGGCAAATCGACTTGATTGATATGCAAAAACATAGTAGAGATAACAGCGGATACAAATACATCCTAATTTGTATACATTTTAAAAATATGCTTGGAGTCAACCCTTGAAAACGAAGACTGCTGATGATGTAACAAAGGGTATGGAAAAAAATTTAAGTGGGGGAGGAGGAGGAGGAGGACGAATCCCAAAGAATATTCAATCTGGCGAGGGTAAAGAGTTTTTTAATAGTAAATTTGGAGCGCTCATGAAGCAGCATAGTATTAATCACTACTCTACCTATAGCGTTATGAAAGCTTCGATTGTGGAACGACTTATTAGAACCCTCAAACATTGGCTGTGGCAGGAATTCAGCTTGAACGGATCATGCAAATGGCTCAAACCATTCGAAGAGATTGTACAGCGCTACAATAGTAAGAAGCATTCTACTACAGGCCCGTCTCCGTCAATAAATCAAACGCTGCTGAACTCTTACATAGAGTTTACAACAACATTAAAATTAAACCCCAAGCAAAGTTCAAGGTTGGAGATAATGTGAGAATCAGCAAGTACAAATCGCTCTTTGATAAGAGCTACACCGGAAATTGGGGAGTTGAAGTATTTAAAATTACTCGCGTACAAACTACAAACCCCATTACCTATTTGCTTGAGGACTCTAAAGGAGAACCCATCCTAGGATCTTTCTACGAGCAAGAATTACAAAGTGTTAAACATCCAGATGTGTATCTAATTGAGAAGGTGTTGAAACGTAAGGGTAACAAAGTGTATGTTAAATGGCTGGGTTTAAATGAGAAATCTTGGATAAATAAAAATGAAATTGTATAAATATTTTTTTTTGTTTTCTTTGTTCATCTATTTATAGCAGGGATGTTACGGATCAGGGTTGTTGCTGATGCAGGTTTTTACTATATCAGCGGATGCTGATGCTGATGCTGATTTTCTCAAACCAATATCAGTTGATGCTGATGCTGATGCTGATATTAATAAATTACTTCAATAGATCATATCCTACTAGGAAATTAATAGTAAAACAATAAAAGGCTATTTTATTTTTATTTCTTTTGTTATTAACTAAAAATAACTACCATTACAATATTAATATTGGAATCTAATCAATGGTAAGTTATATTTTAAGAACAAAAGCTGCGAAGCCTTTTCAGCTTCGAGTCGATTTCGGCTAAGCTTATAAATAATGCCTGCACTGCTAAATAGTTGTTCACTCGGGACTTTTCATCGGAGGAGGCATTATGAATGAATTTCACTTTGAAAAGAACTGTTTATGGATTACTTATTTATAATTATAATTATTACATTACGTACGCACGTCATACATAAAGAAAACACTTTCAACAAATTGTTGACAAAAACGACTTGAATATCAGCATTAAAAATCAGCATCGATTGTTGCTGATGCTGATGCGGATGCTGATATAAAAAAACCATGCTGATTATCCGCGGATGCTGATGCTGATGCTGATATTCGCAACAACCCTGTTACGGATATGGAATTTCGGATATGGATACGGATACGGATATTGGATTTTTTTTATATCGGTTTCGGTTTCGGATACGGATATGAAATTATTTCGGATTATCCGGTAGTTTCGGATAGTTTCGGTTACGGATATTAGATTCTTAAGGCATTTCAAAAGTAACATACAAATAGATAATAATAATAAATAATAATAATAATAATGGTCTTATTTATGTAGAGGTCACCACTTCTACACCTTCTACAAAATTAAATGGCAAGTTTTGTAACGCAATCATCTCAGCCACTAATTTATCAATTTCATTTTGTTTGGTAGTACTTTGATCCCAAACACCTTTATTTTTTAAATAATCTGTTAGTGACAACTGTTTTTTACACTCTTGTAAAGGTGTCAGCTGTTTGGATGTTTGTGGTTTTGTTTGGTTTTCTTTTTCCAGTAGCATAAGTGCCATAAATTCGTCGTATTTATTACTGTGTTGCGATTTAAGATTAAGTTTTAACGATGTAGTGCCACCTCCTTTCCGTGAAAAGTTTTTACCACACTGTTTACATATTGCAGAATCTACATTTATTTGGTCAAAAAATGTCCATACTACACAAGACTTAGGACGCATTTTGTTTAAATTAATACACACTACACACACTTACTTTCACAACACTTATTTTTCAGTTTATCGAACTAAGTAAGTATGCGTAATTTCATAATGTAATGAAATTGTTGACTAGTTATGACTTGAACAACAGAAGAAAACAATCAATCCACAGGACGGGCGCGGGTGACAGTCTTTACCGGCCCGGCTAACACCGACATGTAAATACCGGCCCTGTTTTTCGTGTACTCGCCCATAGAAGCTCCTGTCAGTTTGTATGGGCGTGTACACAAAAAACCGGGCCGGTATTTACATGTCGGTAAAAACGTGCCGGTAAAGACTGTCACCCACCCGCGCGGCGTGTGACTCGGCCGATCAAAAACAACTTGTCGTAACGTGTCTCATTTAGATTCCGCCACTATCCGAAATTATCTGAAACATTTATTTCGGTTTCGGTTACGGATACGGATATTTTTTTATTTCGGATATCCGGTAGTTTCGGTTACGGATATGGATATCCTTAACATCCCTAATTTATAGAACCTATTTTTAAACAGTATTATTCATTAAAACACCGCTTATCATGTGTGTGAAACATTCAACGAGCGTGAGAACTGGGTCAAATGCGCTTATCAACATTACTACACTACGCATTATTATCTGTCAAAGTGATTCATAAAAAAAAACACAAATAGTATTCATACATGTTTTATTGATATAATATAAAATAAATGGAGCAAATTACACATAGATTCTTAAATTAGAATAAAAATGGTTAAGTGTAGCATTATACATATTTATAAGAAAAAAACTAAACAATCGCTTACTGATAACATAATCGAAAGACAGATTCTTAAACTGAAATAAAAAATAGTTTATATAAAGTACATCGCTTACTGCTAACATAATCGAAAGACAGATTCTAAAATTCGCTTACCGCCATCACGATTGCGTAAGTAAACTCTTCTTTCGAGTTATCATCCAGTTGCGCTCTTACAAAGTATTTAGGTGGTATTGCCTCAAGCAACGCATACCACTCGTTAAAATCTACGTTCGCATCCCCAACCATCTCATCTATTTTTTCGCAAAGATCGTCCCACATCACTATAAGTTTGTACGTGCACGTATCTTCTTCTCCATAGTGATCCGTGTTATCGCAATACAATTGAGTTAGCACGCCACGTACCTTTGTTCTTAAATAATGAAGCGGTAACGGTATTGTCCATTGTAGCTCTTCGTCATTTCTTATTGTCATCATCCACATCTGCTTGTGGTGGTGGTGGTGGTAGCGAAATAAAGGAGGTGATGGTTGATCTTGCGGTTGTTGCTGCTGCTGCTGGTGTTGCAGTTGTAAATTGTGGTTTGCTAAAAAAAAAAAAAAAAAATAAATATTAAGTTAGGTATATCACTCCCTCCTCCAACCGATGTACTCTTTAAAAACAAAAAAACAAAACCCTATAGTTATAAGATAGTTTAAAGAAAAAAAAAACAATAATGCCTTACATTCTTCTTCATCTTCATTTGAGGAGGCATATAATAAATAATCCATCGTTAAGGGAGGGTGGATAGTTTCTGTAAAAAAAAAAAAAAATAACTCGCATGTTAATCAGTTGATTTCGGGCAGAAATCGATTATCCACGTCTTGTCTTTAGCCCCTCGATATATTAATTGTATGTTCTTTTGGAGCGAATTATAGCATACCTCATCTAAATTGTCAAATCTGGATGGGAGTGTTAAATATCCCACACCCTCCAACAACACGATCGTCTGCATTCTTTTGTTATCAAATTTCGATATTTGTCGTGAACATTCACTAATACTATAAGGTTTATTCATTTCCAAATCTTTCACTTTCACCCAACAGGTTGTTTTTTTCCTAAATTGGATAATCTTTCAATTGCTGACGACGACATTATTAACACTTACAAAAATAATCTGAATTGAGGATTAATTTCACGCCCGTGTGGTGTGAATTATGAATTACTAGCTTTTACCCGCGGCTTCGCACGCGTCAACTAATCGGTCTGTTAGTTGCAATTGAAATTTTCGGGATTTAACGATTTCCCTGGAAATTTCCAAAATTTATATCGTGGTCTTCCTTTATTGAGGTTGTGTTGTGAATAGCTGTAGAAAATTCAAGACTCTAAACCCAGTGATTTCTGATGCCGTTTGGGATTGATACTGTATAGACATCTATATTATGCTGGGCACAGAAACGCGTCCATCGATTCAATGCACACCCGTATTGTTTTAAGGAATTATTCGACAAAGAGGCCAACATTATATCCAAGGAAGAAGGTGGTACGCATCTTCTTAATAACGCAGTCCGGATAATCTCCCTGCTACTAAGTTGACTCTCGGGTAGCTGTTGTGAACAGGAAAACCATAAATTATCATCTTGAGAGAAGTTTATAACCTCTGAACAAAGCAGACGCTGGAAAATTCGGTACCAGGGCTGCGTAGGCCAAAGTGGAACAACAACTATGCCTTCAGCCTTGTCACTAATATTTTTTCTTAGAACTCTTAAAATAATACCAAAAGGCGGAAACGCGTGTCATGTATAGTAGCCTATACATAAATATATATATATATATATATATATATATATATATATATATATATATATATAACTGCGTATAGCTACGGGCGTGCGAGTGCAGTACTCGGTAGGGCAGTGCGTGAGTGTCAGTTGAGAACTAACTTCGTTCGACTCCGGTTCAGACCCGTTACTAATTTTATCGGGAAAGTTCTGTTAAACCACATAAACTATATATAAGAACCTACATAGTGTCTATAATTGACGAACGCGACAAAATCGTCGCTGATAACTTTTTATTGTGAACTATTTTTATGTGAATCGTGTAATTAAACGTGTATCTATAAACATTTACTACAAAGGTTTTATTGAGAAACCCCCAAAACCATCACTGGCGCAGTCGAAGCAGATAACCGGAGCCCTTCAAAAATCAAGTGCCTGGTATCGAATCTACAGAACCACATAATGCTGTTCATCATCCTGTAAGTCCATTCCATTTATCTTTCCGTAGTATTCTATACATTATTAAGCAAACTTCAAAGAACATTTTTTTGTACATTTTTTTACTTTCTATTTTGTGAATCTAAATAAGGAGACTCATTTTTGTTACTATTTTTTTTCTTTCTCTTATTATTTAAGTGTATTATTTTTTTTTTTATCGTAATCATGGCCGACAGTGCTTTGCATAATGAGCTTAAAACAGCGTTTAGTATAATTCCTACATTCGACGGTAACCCAAATCAGTTGTATAGATTCATATCAACGTGCGAAACTGTTTTGTCAAAATATTACGATCAAGCAGCACCGGAAAGTTTCACCAATCAATTGATTCTACATTCGATCTTGAATAAATTGCAAAATAAAGCAGAGGAAGTTGTCACAATAAACGGTGTCACCTCTTGGTCGCTTATTAAAAATGTGTTGCTAAAAAATTTTGCAGACCAAAGAGACGAAAATTGTTTAAATAGAGACCTGTGGAGAGTTTTTTGTAGGATAAAACAGGATGTACCTGGATACAATGCACTGGTTCTGCGGGGTAAAAGCTGATTCGCTGGCTGGCACTAGTTTTCGATAAGTATGTCCGTCACTGTAGCACTGCACACAATTTAAAAGTCCAAGCGGTTCACTTCGAGGTAATTAAATATATTTATTCTTGAAAATGCGGGAGAGGCGGTGCGCGCGCGATTCATAGTTTTTTCGAAGGGGCAATGGCGTGACGTCAGACAGTAGTGCCAACATCACAGATACAAAATTCAGGTACGTTCAGGAATAAGGACAGGGAAGGGAAATTGTGATGTGAAAGTGTGTAGCGTGTGATGACTGCTTTATAAGAGGTAATTTAATTCGGCCTGACCATACTCCCCCTCCTTGGAGTGATACTCCAACATTTAGAACATTTCAAGTGTAGCGAGTACATTCATATTAAAAATTTAATTTCAATTAATTTGAAGCGGGATGAGAAGCTAGAGAAGTTTGTATATTTTTAGAGGTATGCTAAGATATCTAGAGAGCTATAGAATTTACAAAATTGAAGATATCAAAACTTTTTTTTTTTTATGTACATATTAAGAATACTAAGTTGAGGTATTTGGGGATTATTATTGAGTGGGAAGTGGACATACACGTACCACAGGGCGTACATAAGTACCAGTTTTAGTTTTAACTTTAACAACGCGGGTAATGCCATCATTGCCAGGGTAAGTCTCCTCAACCACGGCAAGGGGCCAACAGAGAAGTGGAAGTTTTTCTTCTCTGACAATTACAACCTGACCTTTTTTAACAGGATTGGAAATAGTATTCCATTTTTCACGACTCTGTAATGATGTAAGATATTCAATGTGCCATCTCTGCCAGTAAGATTGGACTATTTTATCAATTAGTTTATATCTTTGCAAGCGGTTCATAGAAATGTCATCTAAGTTTACAGCCGGAATGTACTTTAATGGGGTTAAATTTAAAAAATGTGACGGAGTGAGAGCTAATGGCTCTGAAGGGTCGCTGCTAAGGACACATAAAGGCGTAGAGTTCATAAGTGCTTCGATCTGAACAAGGACAGTATTTGACTCTTCATAAGTCAAAATTTTTGAGCCAATAGCTTTGGACAAATGGGTTTTAACCTGCTTAATATTACCTTCCCACAGTCCTCCCATATGGGGCGCATAAGGCGGGTTAATTTTAAATTCAATTTTTTGTGGAGTTAACTCACGAATAATTTCCTTATTAAATTCGTCAGAGCAGACTATTGCGTAAATCTCATTAAATTGATTTCGAGCACCTATAAAGTTTTTTCCACCATCGCTGAGAATAAGAGCGACAGGGCCGCGGCGGGAAATGAAGCGTTTGAAAGCAGCGATGTACATTTCAGTTGACAAGTCAGAGACTAGCTCCAAATGAATGGCTTTAGAAATTAAATCCACAAATAAACAGACATAAGCCTTTTGGCTTTTTATTCCACGTTTTTTAGCTAGCGTGATAAAGATAGGACCCATATAGTCAACTCCGCATTTTGAAAAACTTTTTGTTGAGTAACGCGAAATTCGGGTAAATTACCCATCAGAGGGTGTAATTCTTTGGGTTTATGTTTGAAACATTTATTAGATGCGTGAATTACTCTACGAACCAAACTACGAGCTGGCAGTAGCCAATATTTATGTCTTAAAAGACCGAGGACTAAGCTAGGTCCTGTATGGAAGTTTATACGATGATAGTGTTCAACTAACATAGATGCTATTTTGTTTTTAGCGGGTATGAGAGCAGGGTGATTTTGTTCATAAGCCATTGGAGCGTTGTGTAAGCGTCCACCTACACGAAGGATACCTTCATTATCAATAAAAGCATTTAATTTTCTCAAGGGAGTGCGGAGAGATTTATTACATTTTATGTCATTAATATCTGAGGCGAAGTGTTTATTTTGTACAGCTTTTATTAAATGAGTCTCAGCTAACTCGAGTTCTGAGACAGTTATGCATTCTTTGTTTTTGAGAATTTTAGCAAATCTCAAAACATACACAATTGTATTTATTAATTTTGTCCACTTGGACAAGCGGTCAGTAAGTGACACAAGCGGATGGGTATTTAATTCAGGATTAATAGTTTGTATCAAAGACACTGATTTTGATTCTGGCATATCAGTGGTAATATTGTCTTTGTTAAATGAGCTCACAGGCCATTGATCGTGTGGTTGAGAAAGCCATTGCGGACCTTGGAACCAAGTATGGTTATTTATTAATTTATTTGGAGTGACAGGGTGTCAAATTAAATCACTCGGATTTTCATGACCAGGTATGTGGTGCCAAAATTGAGGGGCAATAATTTTTTGGATAGCGGAAGTTCTATTGGCTATGAAGGTTTTCCATCTGTGGGGAGAGGAATGAATCCATGCTAAAGTAATGGTGGAGTCTGAAAATGCAACAATATTATTAATTTGGCACCTGGCATTAAATATTTTAAGAACAGCCTGTATAAGCTGAGCGAGGAGATGAGCGGCGCACAACTCGAGACGTGCGAGAGTTATTTTCTTGAGCGGGGCGAGGCGCGAGCGAGCGCATAACAGCGACACATTGGAAGCGGTTGAGGTAAGTGAGCCTATCCTTAAATATATGACAGCGCCATAACATTTTTCACTTGAGTCAGCAAAACCTACAAGTGTGATTTCTGAACTGGTAAGTACACCTACATGCCTAGGTATTTTTATTTGAGACAGGTTAGAGAGCTCGTTTTGGATCTGAGTCCAAATTTTCTGAATGTCGCTAGGAGTATCATCATCCCAGGACAACTCACGTTTCCAACATTCTTGTACCAAAAGTTTCATATAAGCTGTGAGAGGAGCGAGCAGACCTAAAGGGTCATAGAGAGCAGCGGTTTTTGACAGAATGGAACGTTTAGTACATTTTCCATTTTCAGAGACATCAACTTTAAAAGTGAAACAATCTGTAACCGGGTCCCAACGAAGTCCTACTAACTTGGTTTCTGATTCAGAGTCAAAATTTAAATTCTTTGAGGCACGCGATTCTACAGGTATATTTTGCAAGAACTGAGGTGAGTTTGATATGAATTTAGTGAGGTTGAAACCACCACTGGCAAACATTTTGACCAGCTGATCATATAATTGAAGCGCTTCGTCTGGTGAAGGGACTGAGTGAATAAAGTCATCCATGTTTGTTTGTTTGTTTGTTTATACTCTTTATTGTACAAAAGGAAATACAAAATATCACACAGAAAGAAGTTGTAAGTACAAAGGCGGACTTATCCCTGAAGGGATCTCTGCCAGTCAACCTTTGAGTGGTAGAGAAGAGCAATCGTAAAAAATAAGGATCGACAAATAGAGCAAAACATATATAAACCACATGCATGTATAAACCCTAAGTACCTAAATATATACAATATTATACAGAATACAAAACATTAATATACCAGAATCCAAATATAAAACAAATAAATACACATAATATATTATATACAACACATAAATAACACAAGTATAAAAGATAACTACTTACTAAATAATCAAGGAACATGTGTGAGCCACATCTTCTTCAAGGTCTCCCTGAACGAGTATACGGAGGAAGATTGTCGGACAGCGGTCGGCAACCGATTCCACAGCCTAGCCGCATGCACAGAAAAGGAATGGGAGTATATCTTAGATGAGGTAGAAGGAGATGCTAGGAGGAGATTGGTGCTTGAACGCAAACGATGTTGGCTGCCTTCAGCTAAGTAGCTGAATCGCTCGGAAAGGTATAAAGGAGCTGAAGGATTAAAAAGAATGTTGAAGAGCAATGACAGAATATGGACGTTTCTACGGTCCCTGATAGGTAACCATTTAAGTTGCGCGCGAAACTGTGACACGTGGTCGTATTTACGGAGACCAAAAATGTACCGAATACACACGTTCTGGAGGCGATCGAGCTTGTCAAGCAGCCCCTCACTCAAATCCAGGTACCCAACATCACCATAATCGAGAATCGGAAGCAAAAGAGATTGGGTCAAATTGATTTTGGTTTGGAGCGGCAGAAAATTCTGCAAGCGCCTGAGCGAGTGAAGTGAGGCAAAAAGTTTGCGACTGACCTCAGCAACCTGAGCTGACCAGGAAAATGTCTGGTCCATGATGATTCCCAAATTTCTGACGGTAGGCGAAAAAGGAATAACAGTACCATCAAAGTATAGGTTTGGAACTACCATGTCAGAAATCTGAGAAATAAAATATGGACTGCCAATCATGATCGCTTGTGTCTTTTTCGCGTTTACCTTGAGGCCAAAGCTCGCAGCCCAATCGCGAATTGTTCGAAGGTCGGAATTAATGCGTTCAATCAACAGAGGAAGATCGTCAAGAGCAGCAGCAGAGTAAATTTGCAAATCGTCTGCATATAAGTGGTAGCAAGAATTCAAGGAGGAGGTAATACCGTTAATGAAGATAGAAAAAAGGAGAGGGGACAGTACACCCCCCTGAGGGACTCCAGCGGTAAGATCATACCACGCTGAAAAAGCGTCCTCAATCCTGACTCGCTGTTGCCTCCCACAGAGGTAGGAACGGAACCACGATAAAGCGGTGGGAGATAAATTTAAAGTGCTCAGTATGCCTAAAAGGATATCGAAATCCACGGTATTAAACGCACTACTAAAATCCAACAGCACTAAAACTGTCAGCTTTTTGTTCTCAATATTATGACGTATGTCATCGGTGACCCTGACGAGAGCGGTGACAGTGCTATGCCCGGGACGGAAACCAGATTGGAAGGGATTAAATAAGTCGTGTCTATTCAGATGATACGAGAGACGTCGGCTTACGAAATGTTCGACTATTTTGGATAAAACCGGGAGAATTGAAATGGGACGATATTCTGAGAAGGAACTAGGATTCGATTTTTTAGGAAGAGGGATTACATGGGCGCGTTCCCACAATGAAGGAAAACAGCCTGAGGATAGTGAATAATTGATAATATGGGAAAGGATAGGTGCAATAATTTCCGCCCCCAGCATAAGCATGTCCACGCCCAAGCCATCCTCACCAACAGCTTTCGTCCGGATAGTTTTAAGAATATTGAGGACATCTTGCGAAGTTATGCTACCGAGATCAAAAATGGGGATGTCAGGGTGTTGAGTATTGGCAAGAAGAGACAGCGTGTGCTGTTTTGTAATGGGATCCAACTGTACTGGCGATGTACTGAAGTGCTTATTGAGGCCGTTAAAGTCAGTCACGGTAGAAGAAGTTTGTTGAGATTTGCCCACCCCTAGAGACTTAAGAAACTGCCATAGCTTTGAAGGGGGACAGCCATCTATTGACTGATATATGTAACGACGTTTAGCTTCCCTACATACTTTATTGCAGCGATTCCGCAAATAAACATACCTCTGACGATTCTCCTCTGAAGGAACACTACGCAATTTAATGCGAGCCCTGTTTCTCTTTGCCATCATGGTCTTGATTTCCGGCGTGAGCCACGGTGCCGGGTTGTGCTTAACACGCGTAGGCCTCAGCGGCGCGTGCCTGTCAAAAACCCTAAGCAATGCATCATTAAAAGCCTCAAGCTTCAGGTCAACGCTGGGAAGAGCCTCAATGGCGTGCCAGTCAACACTGCTCAGGTCGCTATGAAGGGCTTGAAGGTCTATATCAAGGAGGTTTCTTCGCAGAACAATCTTATGCTTACGCTTTGGTGGACGGATTTTAAATGAAGCGTAAATCAAGTCGTGATTAGAGAAGGCGGCAGCGTTAAATTGGCCATGAGAAGTGACATAATCAGGTGAGGAAGTAATCATAAGATCTAAAAGTGAAGGAGGGCCGTTATGAGGAAAATGTGTGGGACCAAGAGGTAAAATACTAAGATTAAAGGAATTTGTAAGCGATTGCAGCTTATGTGAACGTTGGTCATTTTTCAATAAGCATGTGTTAAAATCACCCATGATAACAACATGTTCAAACTGCGGACAGAGGTCAACCAAAGTTCTCTCGAAGGATTCAAAATAATTTACACCTGATGTTGGACTATAATACACTCCAAGGAGAAGTTTAGAATGATGGAGAGAGACGTCAAGGAACAAATATTCTGGTGATTTGGAGTAAGATGGCAATGAGGGTGACTGTGCGGCCACCTGACAAGCAATATCACTCCGCAGATAGATAGCAACACCGCCACCGCGCACGGTGTTGGTGCCGCCATCTTGCAATCCAGTTCTGTCATTGCGAATCAAACGATACCCAGGTAAAGGATAAAGAGAAGAATTAAGTGACGGTTTAAGCCATGTTTCAGACACAAGAAGAGCGTGGATGTTCTTACCAGAAAAGGACGCAAGTAAATCAGAAAAGTGTGCAGGAATACTCTGTGCATTTATATGTGCTACGTTAAATAATTTGGTGGAAGAGAAAGTGCTGTGTAAGCGATCGCCGAGGTCCGGCGTATCCGACAAATCGCTCAAGGAGTCATATAAGCTGGAAGAAGACAAGGAGAAAAATTCACTTTCATGACTAGCGTCCAAAACGTCAGACATGAAGTTGTACAATAAAATAAATAATATTTATATGCACAGCAAATGAATTTACTGTAAGTATAATATATGTATACGTATAAAAATAAAATACTTAAATATGTACTAATACAACGAAATAGGTCTCTATATTTAACTTAAAACCTATTATTTTAACACAGGTAAATGCTCACTCTATCGCTCGCCAGCAGCTAATAAATAATAAAAAAAGAAAAACAATAGATTAGTTATCATAAGCAATGGATAGACAAAATATTGGAAATTTGAAAGAAAAAACTACTTGGGTGCATTAGGCTACAACAAATAACCGCTGCCGTCGCACTTAAATTGGAACGTAAGAAGGATATTAACTCCAAATGTCAGCTGTCAAAGTGACAATGACGTTGACGTGCTACGACAGAGGTAGGCCAGACAAAGTGTCAAGACCACCACCCAACGGAACCGAGTCGAAATCGCGGTATCAAGATAACGGAAATTAATCAAACTGTTGTGAAATGTACCGTGGATATCAATATAACAGTGTACAGAAATCACTATTACCCACTTAAAACATAAATAAGCTGAATGTGTCCAAAAACAACATAAGCAAAACAGAAGAGAAAATGAACTATTAAGAAACATCTTAACACTACTTTCGCGACCTAGACGGACTCTTCTGTCTCTGGGGTCGAGGGCGCCGCACAGGCGCACCCGCAGCTGCCGCGGCCCTCATCTGGGACGCAGGCGCCGCTGCGGGAGCCTCGGGCGGCACGGTATTGTCCCCGCCCGACCTCGACCGATCCTCCGCTGCATCTGGTGGAATTGCACGTAGCTCGTCCAGCGAGGTGATTCTGTGCCGAGTCTTATCCCGGCCGAGCACTATGACCCGCCCGTCACTTGTCCAGCTTCTCTCCACCCCGTATGAGTAGAGCGGGGCAACTCGAGCAGCTTCGGGATACTTTTGACCCTCATCGAGTGCAAGTTGGCGAACTACACGCATAGCAAGGTATGGTGAGCATTTTAGTCCAAATAAAATTCGTTGAAACTCATAGGTTTCAATAGGATCGCGGTCTGCATGAAATCTGAATAATATTCTTTGAAATTATTTGTACTCCGTGATTAATTTTAATTGAAAATACATTTTTTCCAGATCTCCCGAGATAGCTACAGCAAAGATGCGCAGATTCACTAGCAAATCAAATATGTTTGTTTGTAAGTTAGGACCACAGTGTACTATGTCATTGAGACTTTTGCCCGAGGTTGTTTTGGCACTAGCGTCCAATACAATTCGAATTTTCGAGGTATCTTTATCGGGGCGGTATACTGCTTTGTGAGGTATGTGATAAGCGAGAGTGGGAGCTTGCGGTTCAGAAACTTTCTTTAAATATCCTTTATCCAAATAATCTTGCATTGCGGCATTATAGCCCATTCGTAAGTTCGGGTCAGAGTCTAGTCGGCGTTCAAGCGATAAGAGGCGGCGTTTAGCAGTTTTGTATGAGTCACCTAACTGTCGCGGGTCATCAGAGAATGGCAAAGAGACAACATATCTGCCATCAGATTCGCGGGATAGGGTGTCATTAAATAGTTTTTCGCATTGTTGCTCTTCCGGACTTAATATTTTGCGCGCGGGTAATGATTCCAAATTCCAGAATTTTTGGACCATATTATTTAAATTCACATCACTATTTTCTATAAACGCGTGACACGAAACACTCGAGTTTTGTGACGAATACAAATCGCTTTCCGCTTCGCCCATGACTATGTAGCCTAAGGTAGACTGCATCGCGATGACACGTGTTTCGGGGTGAGTGACCTTGCCTGATAACAGCAAGTGCGGGAACAGTCCCGATCCGATAACACAATCGATCTCGGATGGCACGTAAAACAATTCGTCAGCGAGCGGTATATTCATAAAATACTGCAAGATGTTTGTATTTAAGCGAGTGGTAGGTAAATTACCTGTAATTTGCTCCACAACAGCGGCTTTGATTGAATATTGACAACGAGAATCCGTTCGAGAGCGAAACACTATCACTGTATATAGTTGAAGAAAATTAGATTGAAATGTATGGAAAAATTGGCAAAATTAAAGCAAGAGGTTTATCTATCAGGATATGTAGGTTATGGAGAAAAAATAAATTTTACCCACTCTCCCCCCCCCTCCGGGGGGAGCGTCACCCCCCCGCGCCCTCGAATATGTCCCGGACCGCGGTATTTTCCATTATAAAAGAAAACCGTACACGATACATAAAAAGTGTGTAGGAACGAAATAATCCTAGATAAATTTACTATAAACCTTTCATACATACAAAAGCGATACCATTTACAGTTTCAGCGCAATCTGGCACCAAATACGAACATTTTTAATAATTTATCCTGTTTTTTTCGTTAATTGTTTAGTTTTTTCAATTATTTCACACTTTACCGCCAAGATATGTATGACTAAAGTAAAGAACAGGATATCTTCTTTATAAAAAGGTACAATTCATTTCTAAACTCATTCATTTGACGCTGCTATGCTATTTTGAAAATTCACCATCATCAGCTACTGCGACATTAACTTAGGAAAAAGTACCAAAAAAAAAAACTATTTAGTCCGTAAGTAAGATTATAATAAAATATTACACATTTTTTAGGGTTCCGTAGCCAAAATGGCAAAAGCGGAACCCTCATAGTTGCGCCATGTCTGTCTGTCTGTCTGTCTGTCCGTTCGCGGCTTTGCTCAGAGACTATCAATGCTAGAAAGCTGTAATTTTGCACGAATATATATGTAAACTATGCCGAAAAAAACAGTGTAATAAAAAAATAAAAAAATAAATTTTTTTTAGTACCTCCCATAGACGTAAAGTGGGGGTGTTTTTTTTTTCTCATCCAACCTTGTAGTGTGGGGTATCGTTGGATAGGTTTTTTAAAATCATTAGGAGGTTGCTAAAACAATTTTTCCATTCAGTGATTCATTTGCAAAATATTAAACTTTAAAGCGCAAATTTTCATTAAAATCGGACGTCCCCCCCTCTAAAATCTGCCGTCCTACCGAAGAAGGCGGCAAAGTGACAAACGTAACTTTCGAGAAAAACGGCAAAAACTTTTCAAAATTTTAAATACCTGTATCTCAGGCATAAATTGACTTACAAAAATTCTGATTACATTAAAATTTAGATAAAAAATCACGCCTTTTTATGTATATATTTTCATTTAAAAAAATTATAAATAGTATTAATTATGAAGGCTTTTATGTTATAGCTTAGGATTTGTGAATATTGATCCACGAAGAGTAATAAGTTAAAAGGCCGTTAGCTATACCTTAGCGACTTTTAAGCTTAGTATTATACATAACTTTTTTAGTATTGTTATTTTAAATGAAAGTTAGGTGCGATTAATACACTAGAAGGTCGTTACTACGGATAGCCGCGGTATTGTCTATTATTGCTACTAGAACATGTACGTTGTGTTATAAATAAAAACGAAGTTAAAGTATAACCGTTTTAAAGCTTAGATGTTTTTTAAACTTTTGAATCAAAATTATCAAGCAACAGAAATGTTTACTCTCAATACATTAAAAAGCCGTAATACGTGAGTCACTCTGTAAATAACGGCATTTTAGGTTATGATAGGACTACAATTATTAAGAGTTATGCTGCGTGAGAAGCGGTAATGACAAAAAATTAAAAGGCATACTATATAAAAATCAACTATTTATTGTTGAAAAATAAAAAAATCTAAATTATTACTTTCAATTAACATTTTGATTATTGAACTGTGTTCATTAGTTACTTCTCTAAAGTTTATAAATGAGATATAAAAAAGGGTGAATTTTCAGAGCAACTTTTTTGGCCGTCACAATTCGATTTTATACACGCTAGCGGAGTTTTAACATAATAAACATTGTTGACTTCAATTAAAGCTGAATTAAAAATATCGCAAACTTAGAAACACTAACTGCATTAAGTCTGTGTTGCCTGTCCCACACGCGCGGTTTTGTTGAATCATAACTTTGTGTCTAGGTGTCATTTTCCTAATAAACATAAATAAAAATGAAGCTTATTAAATAACGCATTCTATTTTTACTTTTTCATACTAAATACATTTTTATTTAAAAGAAAGTGGATTACTTTGTAAATGTCGTCTAGCTACCAATATCAATTTGCACAAATACTTGCTAATATCTTAATGGTGAAAGATCATATCACTATGTTCGCATTTTTATGGAAAATTACATTAGTTTTGCTTTAGCTGTCACGCTGAATGAACCTCCAACTACCACATTTTGTGTGCCTTTCAGTAAGTAGGTACAAGCCTTTCGCGCGATGTGTTTTGTTTTAGTCATCTTAAAAGTAATTTCAGTGGATTCCCGTTGTGCGATATACGAGTACAATGATTTCAATTGAATGTTTATATTTTTACTTATTAGTTGTCTTGATTTTTATTTCACAGAATAGAGCTAATAGTACTGATGTAAGTATACAGTTTAGCAGTAATCGCAAAAGATACATTGTAGTCGTAATATTCGGTGCTGTAATTCCGGTGGTATTTTATATTTATATTTTATTATGTTCATTATGACTGAATTTAACGGTAGTTTCACGTGAAACTGATTCGCTCACTCGCGTTTTGCTCACGTAAAATATAAAGGTACAGATAGATTATGCTCATTACTAGCACAAAATCTGATGAGTAATTACTACTGTGATACTAGCTGTATGTTTATGAGATGTTTAAATTAGGTATGCTTTTTAGTAGCATGCTGGCTATATGGATCACCCTGCTATCTTTGAGTGTACCTACCTACCTACTACTTGAGGTAGGGGAGGAAGGACGAATGATGATAACAAGTATGAACGCGTCTGCGAATGAGCATGCTAGTATAGGTATGTCTGTCTTTTACAGTAGGTGCAAGAGCGACATCGCAAATTATGAATTTTGAAAGGTCAAGCGAACCGATTTGACATTCGATTTATTTTGATCGAACCTACATTCAAATAAGTATTGGGAACTAAGATTAACTTAAAATAATAATTTAAAACTTTAATTCTTTACTTTATTAACATAAGTTATACACGGATATGTACACGTATATAAAATAAATTATAGTAATTTCAAACTAATTTCATATGTAATTAATAAAACGTAATTTACTGTCACTATCGTAATTTCGGTAGCGACGTTTTTTCACTATATCGTATAGCTTTACCTTAGTTATTGAATTTAAATACGAGTAGATGCTTCTTGTATCATTGAAATCCTAATCCAGAAGAGCATTTCAACGAGTGATTACTTTCACTAAAAATTAAAAAAATAATGCCCACCAAAATAACGTAAAAAAAAGATTTCAAAAGTTCACCCAAAACCTACATTGTGCTTAAATCTATATATATAAAATTCAAAGTCCTGACTGACTGACTGACTGACTGATATATCAACGCACAGCCCAAACCACTGGACCTAGAGACTTGAAATTTTGCACATAGATACCTTATACAATGTAGGCATCCACTAAGGAAGGATTTTTGAAAATTCCCACGGGAACGGGAAAAATCGGGATTTATATATTCGATTCTGAGTGACCTTATCTCAGTAACAATAATAACTAGACTCTTCAAATTTGTTACACAAGTAGGTATTACATTAATTAAAACATTCATTTCAGGATTTTTGGAAATTCCTACGGGATACGGAAAAAACGTGATTTATATATTCTGTTCAACGGAATCCCATGAACAATAATTACTAGACTCTTGAAATTTGGCATAGAAGTAGGTAATTATAATAGTAATTTTTTTTTTAAGGATTTTTGGAAATACCCACGGGACAAGGAGAAAACGGGATTTATATTCAGTTCAACGGGATGGTCTTATCATTTTAACCGAAATTTAGCATTTAGGGTCCTTGGGGGGTCCAGGGGTCTATCACAAAAGGAGTTCCCGAAATTCTGACGGGAACGGGAAAAAACGGGATTTTTCGTTTTTCTGGACTTAGAAAGCTAAAATTTGGCATGTAGGTTGCTTGAGGAGTGTAGGAAAGCATTAAAGAGATAATTTCCCGAAATTCCTACGGGAGCGTAGAAAAGCATTGAGAGTGGAGTTTTCAAAATTCCCACGGGAACGGAAAAAAATTGGATTTTTCGTTTTACTGGTCGCAGAAAGCTGACATTTGGCATACAGGTTGACTCCACTGAGTTAATTTTCCGAAACTTCCATGGGAAAGGGAAAAAACGGGATTTTTCGTTTTACTGGACGCAGAAAGCTGAAAATCGACATGTAGATTGCTTGGGGAGTGTAGAAAATTACAAAATTCCCACGGGAACGGGAAAAGTGGGATTTTTCATTTTACTGGTCGTAGAAAGCTGAAATTTGGTAAGTGGGTTCCTTGGGGAGTGTAGGGAGCGTTGAGAGAGAATATCCCGAAAATTATTACGGGAACGGGAAAATTGGGACTTTTGTTTTTCTTTCTTATTTATTTAAAAAAAAAATATATATTCGAAAAAGTATACTCCCAAGGTGGTCCATTGTCACCAAATTAGGATCTGATGACGGGATCACAGGGAAATCGAGGGCAACCCTCAAATTTTGTAGGGACGCATTAAGTTTTTCATTATATTTTCTCAAGCTATTTAAGTATTTGCGTCTGATAGACATCATCTCATGTTGATGAGCTAATGATAGTAGGTAAAACTCCTTAACGGTTAGGAGTTGAGGTTTTTTTTAAAATATTATAATATGCAGGTATTAGACATTTAGTTGTTTTCATTCTGGTAAATAAATATCGTAGAAAGTACATCTGTGTTACCCCAAATTTAACGCGGGCGAAGCCGCGGGCAAAAGCTAGTCTAGATACAAAACTACTAAGGTAACATTATTGACGTTAACCAAAAACTAAATACTTGAGTTCTTTTTAATTTTTAATAAAATTAAGCACTGATATTATTTAACACTAGCTTTTATTGCCCGCGGCTCCGCCCGCGTGGTGTTCGGTTATCGCGCGCTGTTCTCTCGGGAACTGTGCATTTTTCCGGGATTCAAAGAAGCCTATGTTACTCTCGGGACCATAAACTATCTCTATGCCAAAAATCACGACAATCCGTCGCTCCATTACGGCGTGAAAGCGTAACAAACAAACAAACAAACTCACTTTCCCCTTTTAATAGTAAGGATTGACAAAAATCTAGCCGCTTTTTTACTTATTATTGCTATTTAGCCGCTTTAAAAATATGATCGAACGAATATCAACCTTATGACACTGAAGTAAAAAGGCGGTCATCGCTTTATTGACATTTAAATGTATTACGTAATGTATTTAAGTGTTATAGGCAAAAAGGCGGCTAAGATCCCTTAACGTAATTATAGAGTTTAATTTAAAGAATACTGCTTTTAAATTAGAAAAAAAAATGTAGAAACTATATCATGTGACATATCAAATGAAAGGGTACATTATGAAAATCTCAAATATATATTTTTCATTATTTTAAATTAATCCGTTTTCAAGTTATTTAAGAAAATAGGTGAAAATTAACCATTTCCCCGCCCCTATCTCCTAAAAGCCCAGTAGGGCCTAAATTTTTTTTTTAAATACAGAAAATAGGTCCATACCTATAGCTTATAGGAAAACATATGAGAATCTAATGGTATTTAAAGTAACACCATTTAACCAGTATGAACATTTATATTTCGCTGAATGGCCAAATGAACTAAATTAAAAAAATAGCATAGCAATGGTAAATGAAAGATTTTAGAAATTAATTATACCTTTTTATAAAGAAAATATTCTATTCTTTACTTCTGTCATACATATCTTGGCGGTAAATGTGAAGTATTTGAGAAAACTAACCTTTTAGCCGAAAAAATAGATTAATTACAAAAAAAGTTAGTATTTGGTATCATATTGCGCTGGAACTATAAGTGATATCGCTTTTAATTATATGAAAGGCTTATAGTAAATTTATCAAAGATTATTTCGTTCCTACACACTTTTTATGTATCGTGTACGGTTTTCTTTTATTATGGAAAATACCGCGGTCCGGGACATATTCGAGGGCGCGGGGGGGTGACGCTCCCCCCGGAGGGGGGGGGGGGAGAGTGGGTAAAATTTATTTTTTCTCTATAACCTACATATCCTTATAGATAAACCTCTTGTTTTAATTTTGCCAAATTTTGATCTAATTGTACTGAACTAATAACCGAGCACAGGTTTTACACTCATACCAATTCCGTGTACGGACGAGGGTTGGTAATTAATTTGTAAGTTCAATCGTTTACAACAAGACTCGGTAGCAAAATTCGCGGTCGAGCCGGTGTCTAATAAGACTCTTATTTGCGCAGGTTTCGCATCACTGTTTACCACATCGACACACGCGGTAGGCACTACGTCACTATAAAAGCTCGCGTTTTTTATTTTATCTGATGTCAAAAGACATTGATAAGGCGGTTTGTTATTGTTATTATCAAGGGGTTGCGGTTGCGATTGCGAACTCTGCTGACTGTCAGTCGCCATATTTGTTTTTAGCTGCTCGGGCGCGGGTGATTTGACGTTTTGTTGCCGATGGTGAGGTTGGTAAACAAAGTTGTCCACATGCAGCAGAGAATGATGCTTTTTGTTGCATCTGATACATGTTTTTGTAGATTTGCATGTACATTATGGAAACCAAGGCAATTTTTGCAGAATGAGTTTTTTGTTACTACCGAGTATCTTTCGTTCGCGTCGAGGTCATTAAATTTCTTACAGAAATATAGCGGGTGTCTTTCGTTATGACAAACTATACAAGTATGCATGTTTGTTTGATTGAGGGAATGATATTGCGTGTTTAGCGGGAGCGGTGAGTTTTGCGGGTTAGTATTCATCACGTATGATTGAAGAGGTTTGTTTTTATTATAAGTATTTTGCGAGTAATTATTTTGAGATTGCGATTTTGCGGGAGCGTTGTATTTGTGCGAGTTATTTTGATGCGTTTTAGCGGGTTCGAAAATAGTATTTGTTTTCTGTTTTATAGTTAATTGCGTGCGAGTGAGTATTTTGCTTTGATTTTTAATGAACGTTTCGAGGGATTCAAAAGTAGGTAATTTTTCCGAGCGGTTGTTTTGTTCAAATAATTGGATAGTATCTCTATCCAGTTTGTTCAGAGCGATATGCGTAACTCGTGATTTTGAGTGCTTTAAGTGCAGCAACGGAGGCACAGTATTGTTCGACAAATGAGTCTAGGTTTTGCGGTGTAGCGGTTGTCAAAGGCTTGAAATTGAACATCTTATCTAAATACTGAGTACCTAAAGTGCATTCATCTTGATATTTATTGACGAGTAACTTCCAAATAGTTTGATAGTTAGAAGCCACGGGAAGGATTCCCGCGATGATCGAGGAAACTGACCCTGACAATTTCGAGACTAGGTATTGCACTCGTTCGGCATCCGAGAGGCTTTCATTTTGATGAATCATCTCATTGAAATTTTGATAGAAAAGTGGCCAACGGGCTGGATCACCGTTGAATGAAATTAACTCCAAAGCTGGTAGCGTAAGTTTAGATTTAGTGGAAGGTCTCGGAACCGATTCCGATTTTATTATAGGAGGTTTCGTGAGCGATTCTTCGATACATTTGATATGACAGTAAATTTCGTCAAAAGATTCGATTTCTTTAAAAGATGGTACGTAGTTAGGGTCGTCTTTCATCCTAGCGCAGTTCAATTGTTCAATTACTTCAGTAAATTCCGATCGTAGTTTGTCAACTGTTTTTGTTCTAACTAGAAAACTTGTTCGAGCTTCCGCGGATTCGACTGTACGGCTGAGATCGTACATGTTTTGGAGCAAAGAAAATAAACTTTTACGTTTAGCGTCTAATATTGTTACTTTATCCATATTTGTAAACTATGAATGTACACACAAAGTATGAATAAGTAGTAAACCTCGTGCGGTTAGCACGCGGTAACCAAAATGGCGGAATGAAAAAAGTATGAAAAATCCAAATTATGAGTAATTGAAGCGGTGTGTATGTGAAATAAAGGGCGGTTTTTAATGTGAATGTATAGAGGATCACGGGGAGAAGGACCAACAAAGAGGATGGAGAGTTTTTTGTAGGATAAAACAGGATGTACCTGGATACAATGCACTGGTTCTGCGGGGTAAAAGCTGATTCGCTGGCTGGCACTAGTTTTCGATAAGTATGTCCGTCACTGTAGCACTGCACACAATTTAAAATTCCAAGCGGTTCACTTCGAGGTAATTAAATATATTTATTCTTGAAAATGCGGGAGAGGCGGTGCGCGCGCGATTCATAGTTTTTTCGAAGGGGCAATGGCGTGACGTCAGACAGTAGTGCCAACATCACAGATACAAAATTCAGGTACGTTCAGGAATAAGGACAGGGAAGGGAAATTGTGATGTGAAAGTGTGTAGCGTGTGATGACTGCTTTATAAGAGGTAATTTAATTCGGCCTGACCAACCTGATTAACATTCGGCAAGAATTTAATGAGAACCCACAAGATTATTATAACCGTTGCATGCATTTATTGAGCACTATTATTAATTACGTTAATTTACATGAATCAGACGACAGCACCAAAGAGTGCAAACGAAATTTTTTTACAGCACAAACCCTCAAGTCCTTCCTTGGCGGACTTAGAAATCCGTTAGGCGTAACAATAAGAACGATGAGACCCACTGATATGCCTACTGCTTTACAGTTCATAAAAGAAGAGCAAAATATTCGGTATTTACAAAACAGAAATGGCCTTCTGCAACCGAACCAAAAATCGAACTTAATACCTCTTTCAAACGCATCACCCCAGAATTCATACCCTAAGCCATTCCCACAGCAAAATTATTTCCGCCAACGTCTTACGAATTTTAACAGAAACAATAATCCATCAGGTTCATTTAAAAATAATGCACCATTCCGACCTCAATTCTTTCCGCCCCAACAGAGGCCCTTACAAGTCGCACCCCAATTTAATAACAAACAGGAAGCACCTAAACCCATGAGTGGATTTTCATACCGATCTGCTAATATTCCATTGACATAGACATAGACATAGACATAGACATAACTTTATTTCGACATCAAACTTACAATATTGAGACCATCGATGCCTATAAATAATCACAACACTCATGAAATGCACCAAACTTACACAGACCACACACATTCATCTTTCGCTGACTTAGATTCCGATAACTCGCAGGCCGTCGCCGAGCTATCACCGAGACACGACATTGATACGTACACAGACTATTTAGCCAACCAGCAGTGCAACGAATACGAAATAAATAATGACATGTCTAATGAAATCAACCAAAATTTTTACCCCAGCCACAACTTGAATACCGAGACGTGATAACAGAGATAAATGTCCATCTCAAACGACAACTACCATATATAGAAATAAAACAACCACCACTAAAACTATTAATCGATACGGGAGCCAATCAATCATTTTTATCACCCGAAGTAATTGAACGACATTATAAAAACTATCCCTTAAACTTTGAACCGTTTTCAGTTACTAACCTCAACTGTACTACTGAAAACAACTACACTGTGGAACTGCCATCATTCCCAGAACTGAATGAAAGATCGCCATCAAAAATTTTTATTTACAAATTCCATAACGTATTTGACGGATTAATCGGTTACGAAATGCTGGAAAGATTACAAGCAAAAGTTGATCTTCATAACAAAAGTCTGATCACACCAAATGCAAAGGTACCTATAAAAATATTGAACAAAAACGCTCTTTGAAGCCCTCATTAGGGCTAACTCTTCTAAGTCGGTTAAAATTCCTGTCACAATAAAACAAGGTGATATTTATGTCCCTAGAACTGATATCAGCAAATGCTACATCCCGTCAGCGGTAACTCGATCTCAGTCTGGCTATGCACAGTTACTTATAACTAATCCCACCAACAGCGACGTCATTATCAGCTTATTGTCACCACTAAAAGTGCATACACTTCACAACAACTTCGAAATACACAACATTGAAACCACTTGCGAGAAAAATTATAACATCTCATCAATGCTTAGAACGGAACATTTAAATTTTGAAGAAAAATTTAACCTTTCACAGTTATGCGAAAATTACAGTGACGTATTTTACACTGAAAATACACCTTTGACATTTACAAACCAAATAAAACACTGTATAAACACCTCCGACGAAAACCCAATATTTTCTCGCACCTATAGATATCCCCAAATTCACAAAGCCGAGGTGGACCAGCAAATCAAAACTATGCTTGAGCAAAATATAATTAGGCCATCGAATAGCCCATGGGCGTCCCCAATCTGGATAGTACCAAAAAAAGTAGATGCCACAGGGCAGAAGAAATGGAGGCTAGTAGTCGACTACCGCAAACTAAACGAAAAAACCATAAGCGATAAATATCCAATCCCAAATATGGACGACATCTTTGACAAACTCGGAAAATGCCAATATTTTACTGTTTTAGATTTAGCGTCAGGTTTTCACCAAATTGAAATGAATCCTGCAGACATCTCAAAAACAGCGTTTAGTGTTGATACCGAAAATAATGGATACCGCGGACACTATGAGTACTTGAGAATGCCTTTTGGCTTAAAAAACGCTCCATCGACCTTCCAACGCGTTATGGATAACGTATTGCGCGGACTCAAAAACATCATGGTTTACATGGATGACATTATCGTTTTTAGCACGTCTCTACAAGAGCATATTCAAAATTTAGAAGATGTATTCCAAAGACTCAGAGAATCGAATTTTAAGGTGCAGCTGAACAAATCAGAATTCATGAAAAAGGAAACCCCGTTTTTAGGACAAATAGTCACAACCGATGGCATCAAACCTGACCCAAATAAAATCAAAGCAATCCAAAAATTTCCAATGCCGCAAACATCAAAAGAAATCAAATCGTTCCTTGGTTTACTCGGGTATTATAGAAAATTTATTCCGAATTTCGCAAAACTGACTAAACCACTAACTGCATGCCTGAAAAAACACGGGAAAATCGAGTTTACTTCTTCCTACGTCAACTGTTTTAAACATTGCCAAAATTTATTAACAAACGACCCCATTCTTCAGTTCCCCGATTTTGGTAAAGAATTTAATATGAGATGTGACGCCTCAAATTTTGCTTTAGGCGCGGTCCTCTCACAAGGACCTATTGGCTCTGATAAACCGATTGGCTACGCGTCAAGGACCCTTAATGATAGTGAAACCAAATACAGCACCATAGAAAAGGAATTACTGGCCATCGTGTGGGCGACTAAATATTTTAGGCCTTACCTGTACGGCAGAAAATTTAACATAATAACGGATCATAAGCCTTTACAATATCTAATGAACGTAAAAGAACCTAATAGTCGTTTAACCCGATGGCGTTTGAGATTAGAAGAATTCGACTAAAAAATTATATATCACAAAGGAAAATCAAATTCAAATGCAGATGCTTGATCACGAATTGAAATACAACAAAACGAAATCGAATCAGCTACCTTCACTGACTCAGACAACGATGATGACACACCTATGTCATTGCGGGTAAATCACTCCGAAAGTGACTTCGAAGATGAAGATAAGTTACCATTAGCTACCATAGCAAATTGCACCAGTCTTCCTGAAAGCGAATATTCTGACGATGATGACTTACCCCTTGCCAAATTGGCTACAAATAAGATCCATCAGACAACACCAATTCAAGAACAAAGCACTGTACATACAGAACTCGAAAACCCCGTTTTGGAAATCCCCATCGTCGATAAACAAATAAATATTTTTGATAACCAACTCTTCCTCAGTTTCGTTTATCATTCACCCGCCAAACCTAAAACTATAAAGATTTTTCCCGGAAAAAAGAGAACAGCCGCTCAAATTAATAAAAAGTATAGAAAAGGATATTATCAATCTGTTTGAGAATAACATAAAACCCGAAACTAAGCTCGGAATTTTTGCTCCAAATGAATTTATTCCTATCATATCCTCAACTTTACAAAAACAATTCAAAAACTCTGCCTATAACCTATTTTTTTGCAAAACCAAAGTATGTAACTTGGGTACCCCGGGAGTGTAAGAGACGGGGAGAGTTTCCCCTAATATTATATATGAATAATATATGAAGAAATTGTCTATGAAAAAATATTCATAATAATTATTAATTAATCTAAATTAATCTAATTAATTGAATTGGTTTGGCCATAAAATTGTGATCATCTAGCAGTTAGGACTCCTACGTTGTGTAATTTTTTGTTTTAGTAATCCCAATGATCTTTTATGTGGTATGTCTGTAACAAGCAAGATATCTATAAGGGCGCTATATAAGGGTCTAAATTAAGTAACTTAAAGCTAGATATTTGGAATTCAATACACATAACATATATAGTGAAAAATAGGGCATAATATGGGTGAGTGAGTAGGTAGAGTGTGTAAAGGGTCGGGAATGGATTTGAGTTGACTGTAAGAGAGTTACGGGCCTCTTCACGGAGACCCGGGAAAGCTCCACCTACCCCATCTTTCCACCTGCGCACACCCTCGGATAAAAATAACCGGAAGGAGTCAATTTACATTTACGGCACTAACTACGGTGCTAAGTCAACTCAAAAGAGGACAGGTTAGATGGAATGAGTAAACCCAATTCCAAAAAATAGCAAAAAGTGGAAGGAAATACATCCAATCCAACCAATGCTTGATTTATATGCTGCATCACTGTGCAATACACACAGATTTTAGTTGTGTAACCACTGGGAAGTCTATATAGATCAACACCAGTGAATTACAAAGTTTGTGATATTGTCAAGCTGTGTTAAACAGACATGACAAGTGTAGGGTTTTGCCCAGAGCAGTCGGGGGGTTGAGACGGCAAGCCATTTTCGCTGAGCATCTCCGCTTACTAATGTAAGTATCAACAATGTCACAGTTACTTTTGAAATGCGGCCCACAACCATCCCAGTCGCAATGAACAAGAAATAAGTTTGTGGTGATATAATAACATATCAACCCTGAAGTAAGTGTCCACACTCAAACAATATGGAGCCATAAGGAAGACAAATCTTTTCATCAAGCATCTCCGCTTACTAATGTAAGTATCAACAATGTCATGACTACTTTGAAATGCAACCCCACAGCCGACCCAATTATTCAAAGTGAGGAAATGATATAAGAGAAGTGGATGACATGATATCATACCACCACATATTTGTATAGTGTGCTGTGAATATCCGTGTATACACATGAATCAGCATTTTAGTAAAACTGGATGTTGGGTTCAAGCTGCATTGCCTGAACACATAAAATAGTTTAAATAGTATAAATATGAATCAGGTTACTCCCAAGGAGAGGTAAGGTTATGATAGACAAATGGAATTGTCATGAGATAAATGATAAGCATTGCAATAAGACTCATTTACTCAGATAACCAGTACCAGTTACCTAGAGCTTCCCCAATTCTATAGGCAAATAGTCATATATCATAGGTTTACATATTAGTCCAATAAATGGTCATAATATGATTGAAACACAAGAGGACAGATCTCGCTTTGTCATAACAGGGAATCCAGATCCAATCTGAGATTACCTGGGATTACAAAGTAAGCTTTAATTTAAGAGCCATAACGCTACTGAGGGTCCCAGAAGGGAGGCTCAGTCTGGACACCTGCTTAGAGCTTGAAAATGTTAAATTACACAGGTTTTACTGATGGCCGGTCAGCCTAACTCAGCTCAAGTGTAATAAACCATTATTCATTCTCCAATCTGCCTTCACTAATAGCTTACTATACGGGCCGAGTAGCCGATGAAAAGCGATCCTTAGGATTGCCGCTCATAAGCCTTCCGCCTAATCAGTAAGAACCCGACACCAACCAAAGGAGGCTATTAGGGCCAATCTGGAAGATGACGAAATTCAGACTCTAGTTGGGCCAGGTGATAGCTCACGGGACACCCTAGAGTAAAACACTGATGAAATATGATCGCTTACTGGACAATAAGCACCCAGATAAGACTTTATGAATTCTAATTATTATAAAATTAAGGTAGCTCCGCTTTACCTCATCTCTGTAACCCAATACTGCGCATTATTAGTCTACAGAGATTACAGACAATTACCTCACTCTGAATATAATCTGAATTTGATAAATTCAGAGTTACGCAGTAAATAACTATCAAGTTAGTGTGATGTGAGTGTAAGTATGTGGTGTGACATAAATGCATAGATACCATATAATATAAGTAATTATATAGCAAAACACATGCCACAGGACACAAATTAATTGTCTGAATGGGTTGTGTCATTCTCGAGGAAAATAATTCTTAGTTCGGTGAAGTCTAACAATTTTAGACTTGTGAAAAATGTAGGAAGTAATTCTCGTGACAGACACTTTCCCATACATACAATGAAGTAAAATTATGGTCAGAGAACACATTCGCCGTGCATTTACACACAAAAAGCGCACACAAACATAAAAAATGGTCCCTAGAAATTCCTACCTCCTAGCCCTAGAATTTCCCTATGGTTTACCTAGCGCAGTATGGCCTGATTTAAGAAAATCCTCGGTTCCAACATGACTTTTAACAAGAATTTTTATAATCTATTAAGAAATTGGATTTTCTGACAGACAGAATTGAAGTAGAGTGGAACCAAGAGCTTTACACAAATCTGACATACTTCCTAACCATATAAAAACATGCTCACTTACCTTTTATTTACCTGATAAGGTAAATAAATAATCCCACCTGGTAATCACAACACTACACAAAAAAAACACATCACAAAATGCCCATTTTTCACAACGCACAACACACATCACGCTCCTAGCTAAATTACACACCCTATTACGCACCAAAATTAATTAATCGCGGAATCCTAAATCAAACTGTTATTTACCTGCCTAGAACTACACTTCGCGAGAGATTTTCAACCTTGCTCGGAGCACGGAGGTTGAAGCAGCCTTTAGATTGTGTCAGCCACAGAACAGTCCCATTTGTATCTTTAGGGGAACAGGACTTAACTGTACTGACTCCTACTGTACTCCTTACTGAACTCTAAACTCAACTAATTACAACAAACTTATATACCTAATCTTAATCTATTGCCTATGCTACTTATCTATGGAGACCTATCTGAATCGAAGCGCGTGAGATCAATAACGTACTCCTATCGGCACGATTCAGATAAGTCATGTGCCGGCTAGCCCTGGCACATATCTTCCCCCTTAGGGAAAAACAAAAATAATACCTACTACAAAAAATACAATTAAATTGACAATTATAACAATAACAACTACGTAACCATTAAACAAGCACAATAGCATACAGACAAACAATGGCTTTAGGAGGCTTATGGTCTCTGGGCCGGCTCCTGTGAGTAACGCAACATATTCATTTAGGTATTTGGCAAAAACATTATATTCACTAGACTTAGTTTGGCTTGAATTGTGACGTAAACTTCGCTTCCTGCCGCTTAGGTGCAGTCCACGTGACGTCATTCAATAATGAGGGAGGAGGCTTACGAATTGCTATCGGCTCCTGCGACCTGGCTGCGATAGGCGTATTTATCTTGCCTATGTAAAGATCGATATTAGTACATAATTATGTGATACAACATGAACGTGCTATAATATAATACAAACTTTTAGATTCGACTCTGGTATGCAGGCGTTGTAGGCTCTGCAACTCACGTCATGGCTTATCATTAAACACGTAGCGATAGATTAGTAAGAACAAGTAAGAATTAACACAATCTAAAAATTAAATACAATAAGGTACCTACGTTCTACAGACTAACATTTAGGACTGACAAACATCGCAAACAACCAAAAATTAAATAATTAAATCACATCGTAAGACAAAAAATTTACAGCTGTTTCCCCAGAAAGGTACTAAAAGAAAATAGTGTTCATAATAGTAGTAGGTATTCCAAAAGTCAACTCTAGGCATGCTTGCTTGCTACAAACACATAGGTCCAAGTTTGTATCTTGTCTCCTAGTGCGGACGGTGCTGCGTGCGTTTCTGACGCGAAAATAAATAAATAAATGATTCCGTGGTGCAACCGATACCTTAATATCACTTTTTCAGTCGATATTTGGCGGTTCAACGGACGAATACTTGTAAATAATAAATAAGAGCACGTAATGTCCACGATACCCAGAGTTAAAATTATAGTTTACCTGCTACTAATAACATTACGACTAAAATTTTAAAAGAACATAATTAACATGAAATTAAAACGAAACAATTCTGCGGCGTGATTGACCTTGATCTTGGATAATGACGATGTAGCACATTCTGCTGACGCTGCGTCGATACAGCGCCGGACGCTCTTGCTGAGTTGCACAGTTGCACTACGTTGGCCGTTTGTCATGACTTTTGTAGTAATTCAGCGTTTCGTTTACGGGACGGAAGTGTGACATAATCGAATGTATCGAGATAACTTTGTCGGTTTCTCTCGACCAGGAGATACTGAAACTCGTAGTCACTTACTTCGACGTCGCCTTGCCACGCTATTTCAGTGGAGATGATGATTTCTCGAGCCAAAATCACGGTTTTGAATTCTTCGATCAGGACCAGGATTATGATGTCTTCAACGGGAAACACGACGTCGATGCGCTCAGGCTGGATGTCAGGCTCACGTCGGACAGAGGAAGCGGCTCCGGGTCACCACCGAAGGCCGGAACAGTGTCGGTCGATGCGCTTAGCTGGGGCAGGGCCGGGATAGGGATCGGGCCCGGGTCACCACCAGAGGTCGGTGGTGACCCGAACACTCACGTCGGGTGCTCAGTCAGAAGCGGCGTTCTCTTGCGGGGTCACCACTTTAGGGGAACAGGACTTAACTGTACTGACTCCTACTGTACTCCTTGCTGAACTCTAAACTCAACTAATTACAACAAACTTATATACCTAATCTTAATCTATTGCCTATGCTACTTATCTATGGAGACCTATCTGAATCGAAGCGCGTGAGATCAATAACGTACTCCTATCGGCACGATTCAGATAAGTCATGTGCCGGCTAGCCCTGGCACAGTATCAAAAACAATCGGAACCGCACCCAATTTTGTGAGCAAGTTTAGGAGAGAATCTACGATTTAGTACTTTCCATAGCAAAAGGGCAGTCGTGAAGCGAATCCCGACACGCCACATTCGCACGCTACGTAGCCCTGAATACCAACAACGCGAATCCTTGGAAAAAAATGCAAGAAACACCAATATTCAGTCGCGATCTGAATAAGGTGCCCACACTCTCAACCAAGACCCACCCTGAAGGCACCCAGAAACCAGAGCGGCCATGTGCCGGGACACGCCCAACGACCGATGATTACAGGGTTATTTAAGTAAGAAAACTACGGAAAATAACTGAAATCCTGCTAGAAAACCAGCAGCATCTCGTTGTTATTTTCCAATAAGAATTAAAAAAGAAAAGCTCACAAAATGGAAAATTTGACAAAACCTGAAGCCACATACCTGACGGGCAGAGTTTCTGCTTACGCGCCGAGAGCCGAAGAAGGAAAAAGAGAACGAATCTGATCGTGCACGGCTTTTTATAAGCTCAAGCTTCTAGAAAGTTCTCGAAACCGGAATCACACACCACCCCTTCCACTGACATCTTCCCTGTGTTGCCATCAAAATTAGCAACCTCCACATTAAAAAGGTCATCATCATCATCTCACATACCGATGTACGTCCCACCGCTGGGCACAGACCCCATCTCAGACCGCGAAAACCCGGTCTTCAACTCCCACGTTTACCCAGTGCAGATTATTAACTTTTTAAGCGTTAATCAATTGCTTTTAGAATTGATTTGACAGGACAATCATCCTTTTAGATAGTCAAAAGTTTTATCTCATAATTCAAGTATAATTTATGTGATTTTTATTGTTTTGGTCGACTGTGTTTATTAGTACCCCTAAATTTCATAATACATGAAACCAGTGTACCTCTACTAAACTCACACAGGCACGCCATACCCAAAGCTAACCAAACCCCTTGGAGATAGGAAAAATCCAGTTTTTACGTTTTGAATCAAACAAATAGAGAAATGAGCAGATAAATGAATAAATATATAAACAGGGCTAACTAAAGAAAAGCTTGTTGAATTATAAAGAGTTACCCTAAAAAGTGGGAAAAGCAAAAATGGCAATTCTTATAGACTTCATCTCGGTCAACCCTATTGTATTAAATTCGGTCTCTAATTGGCTGTTTCGAAATATCATTTTCTTATTGGATGTTTCAAAATATCAGGTTTCTTATTGGCTATAAGATTTTCATGTTAGTAAACTTTATAAAAACAAAATGTGACATAATTTGAATTTAAATTATTTATGATAACAATTAAATATTGACTTTTGGACAAAATTATATGAAATTCCTAACCAATCCAGCTTCTAGTTGCATCTGTGCCTACTAATAACCGTGTCTCAGACAGTTCGAATCAGCTGTTGTCAAGTAAACTTTACTCGCCTGTTTGGCCAGGATTTGATATTAAATTACAAAATAGAATGTGATTGTAATTATTGAAACTACTGGTTAGATTCCCAAACTACCAAAATCAAGTATTAGTTCAGTGCAAAACCCTTTCAACGATGGAAAAATGTTACGCCAAGATAGAGGTTAGTTTATGTTTTGTTCAAACCGTTTTGTTATGATTATTTTCTAAAAGAAAAGTTGTTTCAATGGTAAAGTGCATTTTCTTAGTGTAAAATAGCATACTCTATTATGTACTAAAGTTATTTTTATGTTTCAGATAGAATCCAAGACATTATGGACCAAAAGCGTTTCCATTCATAGGTTAGTTTTTTCACACTACTATGAGAAGACAAGAAATTCTAATTGGAACGACACAATTTTACTCCTATAATTGTTCACGGCGTTTTTAGGTAAGAACCTAATAAGAATTTCATACTTACAGACAAATCTAATAGTGGAAAATTCTTAAGCAAAATATGAAATAATAAATATAGTAAGGAAATTTTCAAACGTTAATTGTGATTTATTTGGTCAATTGTATGAGGTAATTTATGTTAAATTATAGTGTATGCACTGCATAAAGAACAGATTTATAACGAAACCAAGAATCTAAGCTTAATCCTGAAAATTATTCAACCCGCAAAATTTCACAGTACTGAAAATTTCACTTCGTTCCCTGACCAAAATCTATAGAGTTCCTTTAGGTATTTATTGTATAGACATATTGTACGAAGTCAGGAGGGATGGAATTTATAAAGATTTTGATTATAAATAACAAACTATTATTAATATCAGCCTTTACAAAATTTCAGCCTTCGGGTTAAAATTCTCAAACTGAAAGATGACTAGTTTTGAATCATTTTAGTGCCTAATCAGAACTAAAACTATTTATTCTGTATCAGAGTCACTATTAGGATGAAATTAAAGCAAAAGTACTCAAATCTAACTTGTATTTTTAACAAAAATGCTATATCTAGGGTATCAATAGAGCAATTTCAAATAAATTTATATTTCAGGAAACTTCAGTGCTTTCCTATGGATTTTACAATCAAAATTGCCTACAGCAGCACGAGGAACAGGAAATGGAAGGAAATCAGGATTGGAGAAAGGATTTAATGGAATTTTCAAGAAAACATGGGGAGTTGAAGAAGAATTTCTTAACCTACACATTTTTGTAACTATTTAGAGTTATTTTTGTAAGCTTTGCTAGTAAATCAATTGAGTAGACTTATTAGACTTGTTTTTAGTTGCTTTTGCCTGTAAAACTACAAAAGGAGAATAAAATTATTTCTAATTAATCTCAGATGGTTTAATTAAATTATAAAAATAGCGCCATCTATTGGCGAGTAGCGGAACCTCTCTGGGTACAGCCCGATAACTATAACTCGACACGCACTCACCGTATCTCGCTAGAGGTCGCCACAGTGACGGTCTTAGTTCAGTAATAATGTCATCTATTGTCAAGTAGCTAAACTTTTTACTGTACTTCATAACTACATCTGTACAAAGCGTGGTTTAAGCTCTCTATTCGATAGCCTGATGACACCGTGTCCCTAGAGATGTCACTACTTCAACGTGAGTGGAAACGGAATTTGGAAATTATTAATGCTTATTTCTTTAAAGAGCAACGTAACAGTAAATTAAGATTTCTAATGAAAATAATGAACGAATTAATAAAATTAGACTATTTAATGAACAGAATTAATTATTTCGAACCATATTATAGAAATACGAAAGAAAATTTGTTCCTATAGAAAATATTTCCTATAACAAGTAAAAAATACGGCAATAATATATGGAGTCTGCTACAAGTACAAGATGTAACCGATAAAGAAACACAAATTCAGATAATTCAACAAACTCACGACAGCAACACAAATCATAGAGGCATCTTAGAAACTGAAAAAAGAATTAAACTAAATTATTACTGGCCAAATATCAAAAACAGCGTCACTCGCGTCATCAATAACTGCGAAATCTGTCAAACAAGTAAATACGAAAGACATCCTAACAAACAAAAATTCCAGATAACTCCATTACCAGAAAAACCTTTTGAAGTGGTGCACGTCGACACTTTTACTGTAAATAGCAAAAATTTCTAACAATAATTGTCATTTTTTCAAAATACGCTCAGGCTTATCCGATACAGTCTGTGACGGGTATTAGCATACTTAACGCTCTAACCGTCTATATGTCCCACCATGGCCTTCCTATAAGCATTACAGCGGATCAAGGAACGGAATTCAAAATTTTACTTATAAAGGAATTTGCTCAGTTACATAACATAAGATTACATTTTACTAGCGTAAACAATCCTCAGTCTAACGGAGCTATTAAAAGATTCCATTCAAGCATATTAGAACATATTCGAATATTAGGTCAGACCAATTCAGATCTTACAACAAATGAGCTTATGGTATACGCAATAATTGGTTATAATAACAGAATTCATTCCGCAACCAACAAAAAACCAATCGAAATTATTAACGGGCACATAAGTAACCGTGGTCCTTTGGACATCGACACCGAAGGCATATATTTGCAGCACTATATTAATAGACATAGAGATACGACAAAAAAATTATATCGCAACATAAATAAAACACTTTTGGTTCATCAAACAAACGAAATGACAAAAAGTAACCGAGAAAGGTCAGACCCTCTCAGTTATGAAGAAAATAACGCCGTGTACAACAAAAACCCTTTAGCAGTGCGTAACAAAACGAAACCCCGTTACGTGGGGCGTAGAGTTAAGAAAAATTTAGAGTTAAAAGTATTAGATGATAGAAACGTAATCTACCATAAGAGAATCCTACGCAGACCTTTACAACAACAAATTCCCTTGTTGCAGGATTCTCATGATAGAAGTATCCCAGGGCCATCGCGTCCGCCCAACAGAGCTGACTGAAAACCCAGGAATACTTCCCTTTAGGTTAGGTAATGCCAAAGTCCAAAAAACTGAGCACACTTTTTTACATTATTATGAATTAGATAAGATTAAAGATAGTATAAGTAATATAGAGCACTATGTAGGTATGTACATAAACTATATAAAATCAGCCGACCCCGTTTATTTTGGTGACACTCTCATTACAGGAAATCAAATACTTTTGACTTATCTTGAGTCGATTTACACCAAGTTTAACAGTCTCTATACGTCTCATTCAAAACAAAAACGTGGTCTTATCAACGCTTTGGGTTCTGTCGTTAAAGGAATAACTGGGAACCTTGATTACGACGATGCCATACATTACGATAAAGCTTTAAAAATGTTAGAAAACAATCAAAATATTATGGGCAAAAGAATAACAACAAGTGTTAGCCTTAATAGACATATGATAGAAACCTTAAATGTGACATTATCTACTATTGCTTCAAATGAATACAAGATACATGTCTTACTAAATGAAGTCTCAAATACAGTAAACATGACAAATTACAGATTGGTTGATTTTATAAAGATGAATTGTTTATACACCTTGGTTAAAATCAATTTAGATAAGATATTTAACCATGTAAGCTTGCTGGAAAATGCCATTGCCTTTTCTAAGTTAGGCATTACTCACCATAGTGTAATTAACCCTGAAAACATTCAGTGTGTGTCCAAGACTTTATTTTCTTTATATGATAAGTCAGAACTACTTGTTAACGAATCGACGGAAATTAGAGACTATTATGACATTATTATTTGTGGGTCATATTACTCTGATAATAATATTGTATTTGCTTTGAAGTTTCCGATAATGTATACAAATACTTACACATACTATCACCTCTTTCCTACCCCTACATTTAATTCTACAATTTTAATCCCGTTAAAACCTTTCCTGGCGATGAACGACGAAAATCACCAGTACATGGAACACCAATGCAAACGATTCCTAGATACATATTATTGCCAAAACTCCGAGTTCACCATAGCCACAAGACAAGACGATTGCATTTATACACTGATACTGCATCAAGAAATACTGCCCACCTGTCAATACACCTCGTTCACGACCAACTATGAACTATTGCAAAGGATCGACGATTTTCACTTTATTCTAACTTGCCCTCGTCGCACTAATATACAGCTGATATGCGATGAAGAAAAAAATAGATTCTTACAAGGCACATACCTGATTGAAGTTCCAGAAGGTTGTAGTTTTGTAACACAAACACATGTCGTGAAAAATTATCGTAATGAACTAAGAGGAAAGCCAATAAAACTTTTGTCATTTAACCTATCAAATGTTACTGTGAAGAACATGGATCAACCACTTAAACTGGAGAATATTCCACTAGATCGCCTTTATGAATTGGAAGCTTTACTGGAAAAAGAAAATAACCTCGAAGTTGAAAATGAAAAGTTTCATTTCAATTATGATAATAATAAATTTCATTTTTGGACAGGACCATTATACGCCTTAGTTGGCGCTACAATCACATACGGATTATACATCAAAGCCAAAAGGTACCTATCCAAAAAAGGCAATGAAGGCCAAAACCAGGAGATTAGAGAAAATATAGCCGCCACCAGTCAGCCTTTCTTTACAGAAAGGGCTTCCATCCAATGAGGGGGGTGTCATGTATAGTAGCCTATACATAAATATATACATATATAACTGCGTATAGCTACGGGCGTGCGAGTGCAGTACTCGGTAGGGCAGTGCGTGAGTGTCAGTTGAGAACTAACTTCGTTCGACTCCGGTTCAGACCCGTTACTAATTTTATCGGGAAAGTTCTGTTAAACCACATAAACTATATATAAGAACCTACATAGTGTCTATAATTAACGAACGCGACAAAATCGTCGCTGATAACTTTTTATTGTGAACTATTTTTATGTGAATCGTGTAATTAAACGTGTATCTATAAACATTTACTACAAAGGTTTTATTGAGAAACCCCCAAAACCATCACTCGCGTAAAAATACATATTTTGCCAATTTAATGTGAATGCATTATTTGCATATGCATCGGGGTCTCTGCAACAAGGCAACACACACACACAAAAACGCGTCATGAACCGGTCGCAAGTCCGCCAACTCTTGGTATAGTAATTGAAATTTATTACTACAAAGATTATAAGAGTCCGTGGTAGCGGGTGTAACAGGAGTAATACGCCTTAAACGGTGAAAAATATGGTTGCACAAGTTATCCGTACGTTCGAATAAACAGTAATCAAACTTCGCCTTAAGGGAAACTAATTGTGACTGCGCCTTAAGTACACTATCAGTCGCGCCCTTAATATCCTCGATAATATCGAGACCCGATTCTAAAATATCACCGGCGGGTAAAGAAGCCGACAGTTTGACTATTTGTTTGCGCAACTCTAGAACGGTGTCCGCAGGATTAGAACCACGAATAGCCACCTCATAAGCTAGTTCTGCCTTTTGAAGAGACAAGTATTTAATTCTATGGCAATCCATAGTTAAGATTTACTGCAGTTAAATATAAGAGTACCCGAAGTCAATTAATAAAAAGGTTAACTTGTTTATTTGCGATTGCACAATAAGAATCTCTAAGCAGAGGATAGAAGGTCGAAAATAGAGTACACAGCCTTATGTGTATGATGATAACTGGTTTAGTTAACTTAACTTGTGACCAGTTGATTTCTAGCAAGCACTAAGAGTAGCAAGTTCGATGTATATTGTATGATAAATGAGTGATTGTGGTTTTGTGTAGTTGAGAGCCAAGATGTGGTAATTCTCCGACACAGTACCTAAATTTAACTCTCCGTATGTTACAGTGCTAAGTAAATTAACTAGTAGGACACACAAAATAATAAGTGATGTGTATCTCCCAGTAATATTCGAAAGTAAAATAAATTAAGAGACCGCGTTGAAGTTAAGTTAATATAAATTTGGAAAAGAAAAAATGTCAGTGTGTTTACCGAGATTGTGATAAACTGATTTTGATGAAAGATCTAAATAGTGATTCAGTAAATTAAAATTTTGAAATAAAATTAAATTGAATTAAATTAAATTGTAGGTAGTTCAAATAAGTTATTTTAATTTTTAAATTCGGTGATTGGCAGTCACTAAATTTAAAATGTCTGATTTACTTGAAGCAGCAGTGAACAAGATAAGTGAAGTTCACTTAGCTGTTTGTAATTAAAAAGTAATTAAGTATAACTGGCGTCAGTTACGATTTGAATTCACTTGTTGAAAACTAGTAGGTAGAATTTGATTGAATTTGAATTTAACAGTTAACGTATTTGAATTTAGTTAATGCAACGATATTTAGTTACCTTTAGGTTAGGTATAGATTTGAATTTTAAAACGCCGTCCGTTTCAACTGCGACAAGTGACAGTTGGAATTCAAATAGGCCGTTGACGGAAAAGTGGTCAAAGGTCGGCAGAGTATTTGAATTTAAAGATAACGGTTAAGCAGTTTTAAAATTATTAGAGTTACAAAGGAATTTACGTTAGAATGATTAAAAGATAAAGAGTTATAAAATGAACCACAAAAAAATCTCGGCAAACAGAAACACTGGTTATGCCTATTATTCGCCTCTTACGAATTCCTAGACGGGGAATGGCGTTATTCTAAGCCCCGACCACCATACAGGGGATGAGAAAAAAATAAGGTACTTATTGCGAGAAACACAGAACACAAAAATACATAAAAAAAAATTTTGCACAATCACTGCAATTCTAGGCAAGAAAACTAAATAGTCAGAACCTTCTCAAAAAAAATACCCACGGGCGCCACTGTCACAGGGCAAGCCTCTCGAGGGGAGGTTTGTCCTGAAGGGAGGCCTAGTGGTTATTTTTTATGAGTGAAACAAGTAGAACGTTTTAACAATTTTTAATTAAATAAGAAAATAAAAAATAACGACCTAGTTGACAATAAAATATATAGATCTCAGGGCAGAAGGTACAAGCGATTTTAAATGAGTCGGTTCTGACTATAACGTTTCCTTGGCCTACACTTCCCTGGAGTCGGAGAGAAGAACCCGGAGCGAAGAGGGCTGGCCACAGCAGGGGGCCTGGTCCAGCGGAGCGGTCGTCGGTGCCAAGGACAAAAGGGGCCTTAGGGCGGCACGACGCGCAGCCTGGATAGAGTTTCACGCCGGAGCGCTCAGGGTCTTGGACGAGCCAGGAAATAGGGTGTAGAGCTCGGGACGATTAAGGCCGTCAGGGCTTGGTGTCAAAGCTTTAGTTAGTAGCCTTGCAGAGCTTGTGAAGTTGTGTAGCCGTACAGAGCTGGTCACGTTTCTTAGCCGTACGGAGCTGCCCTGTAAATTAGGTGGTGTCAGTAGTGGTCCAGTGCTTGATTGTTTGCCAGTCACTCCTTTACAGCGATACCCCAGCTCTCAGGGTGTGCTGAATTGCAGTGAGTGGCAGAGACAATCATACGGAGTTACAGGCAGGCAAAGGAAAGTGATTCTAGTTTTATATAAATAATTAAAAAGCAAAACAAAATAATAAGTGATCTAAGTGGCCGTTAAAATTTGAAATTCAACGGTTCAATAAATAACCGTTGGAAGATTAGGCTTTTTAAAATTAAACGTTACAAGTTGAGTGTGAATTTATTTTAACAATAGAGAGCATCCGTTGCAATAAAGTATTATTTATAAGCATTAAGATAAATAAATTACAACGGATGGGAGAAATTAACTAGTGTTAAATTATTAGGTATTTGAAATAAAGGGTTCCCTGGCCAGGGGAAGCCTTTAGTTCAAATAGACAAAGTTAAAGTTACAAAGATAAATTAATTAAAATAAAATACACAGAAAAATCACAAGTTTATAGGACACAGTTAAATATCGGAGAACTTACCAAGTCTTGGGCTTATGGAGCTTTCAAGGGAGCTGTAGAGTGTAGGAGCTGCAGTATAATGTGATTTTACAGCTGTGCCTCAGCTTTTAAGGCCGAGAATAATTACCCCTGGACACAGCTGATTGTCAACGCCCATATGGGCGGGTTTTTGTGTCAAGGGTGAGTCGGATGTAGTGATATTTAATGTGTAGTGAATTATGTGTTATAAAATACAAGTTTTAATAAATAAATAAGTAAATAATAAATAAATATTAAATACATATTTTTACGTAAATTAAATAAGATTAAGTAAATTATTGATAGAAGGTAGAAAACTACGGTGGCGACCTCTAGCGTTCATCTGTCGATCTGCTCAGAGATCCCTAATTGACGAAAGCGCCATCTAGTTTACTACGAGCTAACTAAATTGTCAGCGATCGCCTTTGCGCATTGTGACATCCATGACACATATCTTTCACACTTTTTATTAACTCGGCTTGCAAATAGATCAATGTTGGGAGAACCGAACTTTGAAACAATCTGGCTGAAGGCATAGTTATTTAATTCCCATTCGACATCTGGATGGGTTTTTCTCGATTCCGCATCTGCTATTTCATTGTCTTTGGAGCTTATATATGCTGCGAAGACAAAGATGTTTCGGGCTTCACACCACTGCCATAGGTCTTTCGCCACTTGGTTAAGGTGTGGGAACCTGACGCCTCCCATGCGATTGACATATGAAATAGCAGTTGTGTTATCGATCCTTAGCAAAATTTGACAATTGGTCATATTTTTGGCAAAGATTTAGTCCAAAGAAAGACGCCAGTAGCTCTAGATAATTTATGTGTCTGTACGCCTCATCACTGCTCCACGAGCCACTGGCAGTTTCCCTGCCACATGCAGCCCCCCACCCTTTTTTGCTTGCGTCCGAGAATATTTCTAAGAAATAGCTGTCAACCCTTATGGGATTGACAGCTTGCTCTATAGACTTAAGCCACCAGGTGAAATCAGAATGCAAATTTGAAGGCAATGTCATATAAGAGTCGTAATCTTCTGTGTTCAGTAATGTGAGATATTTACATCTCTCCATCTGTTTCGTATAGAGCCACCCATATTGGATGGCTGGACAGGCTGACGTAAGAAGACCCAATAAGCGAGCGAAACATCTGATTTTACATCTTTTTAGCTGAATAAATAGATTTAATTCTTTCCTAATTTGTATTCTTTTTTCATCTGGAAGCTCAACGTGAAATCTTTTGGAATCTATGATGAATCCTAGATATCTACAGGTTGTTCTTGGGACAAGGCAACTCTTTTCTTTATTTATGACAAATCCAAGTGATTCAAAAATCTGCCTTGTTTCTGAAATATTTCTGGCACAATCTGTATATTTTTTTCCTATCATACAGACATCGTCTAAATAAATAGTTGATAGTAAACCCAGAGACCTTAATAATGACATGACTGGTTTGAGCAGTTTCGTAAACACGAAGGGGGCGGTACTTAGGCCAAAAGGAAGAACATTAAACTCATAGTATTTGTCTTCCCAACGAAAACGTAAGTATTTTTTATAATCATTGTGAATCGCTATTAAGAAATAAGCGTCCTTTAAGTCTAGATTTGCCATGTAACAGTCTTGGGAAATTAACTTTAGTGTTGTTCTTAGATCTTCAATCTTGAAGTGCTCTGTGTTTATAAACTTGTTTAGCGACTTAAGATTCAAGATAAATCTATTTTTACCATTAGATTTCTTTATAATGAAATAACTAGATAAATATTGGCCTTCGCAATGTTTACATGCAGTTACAGCCCCCATATCGATAAGATCCTGTTTTTATTATAAGTTTTTTCTTGTACTGCTTTATGGTGTGCAATAAAGAATATTTGTATTTGTATTTGTATTTTTTTTTTATACGACTGGAAGGCAAACGAGCAAGTGGGTCTCCTGGTGGTAAGAGATCACCACCGCCCATAAACATCTGCAACACCAGGGGTATTGCAGATGCGTTGCCAACCTAGAGGCGTAAGTTAGAATACCTCAAGCGCCAGTAATTTCACCGGCTGTCTTACTCTCCGCGCCGAAACACAACAGTGCAAGCACTGCTGCTTCACGGCAGAATTAGCGAGCAAGATGGTGGTAGCAATCCGGGCGGACCTTGCACAAGGTCCTACCACCTGTATCCTGAATTGAATCTTTATACTCAAAAAACTCTGACTTGGATAGTTTTGGTAAACCAGGAATTTCTATTTGCACAACAGGTTGTGAAAATGGAATTTTGTAACCTTTGATCCATGATAGTGTAACGTTGTGTTTTCTTCCATGACTCGAACTGCCCGAGATTCGATTAATCTGGCTATTATTTCAATATATTTTTTCCAGCTGGTAACTGGAAGAAGGTTTGTGTTGACGGGGTCATCTCTGATTGGAGCATTTAAGTAAACAATTTTGTAGGGATGTCAGTTCAGGGATTTTTATCATATTTCAGGGGAAATAGAATTGTTTTGAGATATTGTACAATAACATTAGCCTCAACGCTTTTAGCCTCATAAAATCCTACCTAAGTAATAGAAAACAATGTACCGAAATAACGCAGGTATGTGTTGCTTCTAGAGAAGAAAAAAAGTATGTATCTCAATGGAAGGCAGTAAAATTCGGAGTCCCACAAGGAAGCGTACTAGGGCCGCTATTATTCTTGATCTGCATCAATGATATTGTTAACAGTAGTCCACATCCAATGATACTATTTGCTGATGATTGTACTATTTTTGTAGAACTAGACATCAATACAGACTATGAAAATGACGTTAATTGCACAATTCATAACATTATTAAATGGCTGGATCAAAACAACCTAAAAATAAATTTAGATAAAACTAGTATTATGCAGTTTTCACAGAGAAAATCAGTACCTAATTTAAATATTGAATATAAAGGTCATGCTATTCGTAAGTCTCACAAAAGTAAATTTCTTGGCATCTTTATTGATAGCAACATGTCCTGGGAGTCACATTGTAAAGAGGTGTGTAAAAGGCTATATTCTTTTTCTTATGCCTTATACAAACTCTCAAAGACGAATGCCCAGAATACTGCCTTGACAGCATATCATGGTTTTGTGGGTTCAACCTTGCGTTATGGCATAATTTTTTGGGGCAACTCATCACAAAGAGACATATTGTTCAGGGCTCAAAAACGCTGTATTAGGGCAATTTGCAGACTTAAACCTACAGAAAGCTGCAGACCGTATTTTAAATCTCTGAAACTGCTGACGCTGCCCTCACTTTATGTCTATGAGTGCTGCACCTTTGTCAAAAGTAACCCTATTCTATTCCCAACATTGGAAGCAAATCGCAATTTTAACCTGCGTCCTAGAAACCGAAAGGTGAGTGTAACCAGATGTAATACGGCACTAATGAAGCACAGTGTTACTATAATGGCTCCAAAATTATATAATAAGCTACCTGATGCGTTTAAAAACACAAAGATAAATAATTTTAAGAAGTTATTATCAAATTTTTTGCTGAATAAATGTTATTACAGTGTTAAGGAGTACTTTAATGATCTTGACATATGAATTCTGTTTTTGTTTAATTGATTAATTAATTTGCAACTTGATTATTGTTATTTGTCTGTTTGTTTGTTGATTATTTTTATTATTTGTCTACTACATAAAAATAAATTAATTCGACATAGATTGCATACGTGAATTGTTACTATTATAATTGTTATTTTGAATTGTATTTAATTAATTTCTACAAAAAAAAAAACTCTTTAAATGTTGTAAATTTGTTTTTGCCTAGGATTTTTTTTTTACTTTAGTATTTAAGACTTATGTACTCATATAATTCGTATGCCCGAATGGGTACGATGTAGCTGAACATTTCAATATTGTAACTACAACTGCAATGTATATACCTATTTTCGACGAATAAATATATTGATTGATTGATTGATTGATTGACATTTATTTAATTTACAATCAGCAGGATTTGATACAGAATCGAAGGCTAATAACATCTAGTCATAATTTGGCATAGTAAATGTTTTCCCCACAATTGGTGGGATTCGGGGGAATTTCTTAGGGGATTTTGATAGTCCAAGTGATGTTCATACAGGCTTTAAGTAGGGCTGTACTGGAGCCTCCATTCCTCTTGACTTAGGCCTCCATCATGCGTGAGAGCTAGATCATTTTCCATCGAAGAAGAGACGAGGGTGACAGCCCCCATTCTGAATTTTAGTGGCCTCTATGGCACAAACGCAGTCCATTTAAATTTTATTTTTGTGCAGCAAGTGAACTGTAAGTAAATTTGGTTAATGAAATATTGGTTAGATTCAGTGTAGTTCATGCGGCATTATTCTCATCCATGTGGTTAATTTCAGCACATGATTCCTTGCATGCGGCTGAGGGTGGGAAGACCAGCGTCGAGTTTATCCTGGGCTACAGTTGATTTACTCCGGTAAGAATCATCTCAATCACTTAACCTCTTTGCCACATGCTTTTGCCTTTTTGCAAGTGTCTAATCGAAGCAATTTCTTCTTCCTTCCAGCCGGTTAGGGTTTTAGTTTTTTCTGCAATTTTTTTAGTAAAGTTATCCTTCATTTTTAGTTTTTCTGCAATTTATTAGTTATTATTTAAACTTTTGAGGTTCATTAAAATTCCGTTTAGAATTTTCTAAATTAATTTTGTGGCATGATGATGCACATCATTTGGGTTTAGACCTTATATTTTGCACCTCCAGTTGAGAGCTTAAGGTTTAGATAAACTCTAATTTCCGGGCTAGTTATTCATTTCTGTGTTCTGAGAACTAGCCATTTTTCTGTTGCATCATTGCCTTGGCTGTGCCTTCTGCACCTGCTTTTGCCACGTCTTTTCTTCCGTTGCTGAGACCAGAAGACTGTTCTGCATCCTGTGGGACCCGTGCGGCCAGCACCAGGGTCAGCGCATAGAGACGACGCCCCAGAGCATCGCGTTTGTCTCACACTGTGGTCGTCCTTCGGCTGCCGGACTGGTGTCATAGAGAGGTAGCTTCTGGCCAGGTCTGTAAAACATTTATGCATATTAATTAGGGAAGTAATGATTTAAATTCAGTAGTTGAAAATTGAAATTGATGGCAAATTTTTGATTTCCTTAGGGACTAACACCATTAGGCTTAAATAAATTGTGAAACTAGAATATAAGAACCGCCTTCTGCATCACACCCGCTTGCGGCTGAGCTAAAACTATTTTTGTAAGTTGTCTGGTAATCTACTACAAGTGGTTTCACATATTTATATAACTTTACGCTGTATAGAGTCGAAAGAGCAATAAAGATTGTGTTTACATACTAACATTTTTAATTTATATCCTTTAGATAGAGCCCTAATTATTCAGAGCACGCCTCCAGACAATATTTATGTATTTTCAGTGTAGCAACAGCTACTTTCAGTTTTATTCAGACATTCCGCATTGCCCCTTGGCTGTAACCCTGTCCGGGCTTATTTTCCGTACGGCACAAGGTGGCAATTCAGGGGACAATCCAGGGGGGGAAGGTGGCAACGTGGGGATTGTTGGATCTCTCGTTAGAAATTGCCATTGATCATAAAAATATACAAGTCGACCAGCATTGCGTACCCCGTTTAGCGGCGCGGCGCAGGCGCGCGAGGCCTCGACGAGCGCGGCGGCGGTGGCGGCGGCCGCTGCGGCCGGCGCGTCGCTTGCGGCGCAGGCGCTGCTGCTGGGGGCGGGTTCGCTGTCGCATGACTTACTGTCGATTGAAGTCGATTGTATTGATGAAATTTGGAATTTTTTGGCGCAGCTTTTTAATGTTCTGAGATGGCTTAGGCGGCGTAGCTTTCATGTCAGTCGCCGATTTATTAATGGCCTTGGCAGCCTTTAACGTATCAGCTAGTTTTTCTCCAAACAAGAACTTATCTATTTCCGTGTCATAAAGCTGGTCTTTAAGTTTTTTCTTTATGGTTGAACATATGAAGCTACGTCTTGTAAGAGACTCTGTATGTTGAGAGTCGCACATGATACGGCCTGCTTCTATAAGAAGTTTTATTATCTTAGAGTCTCTGTGCTCCGACGCTAGTATCAGAGTAAGAGCTTCGCTGAGGCAAGAGATGGCCGCAGCTTGCTGCTTCTGCTTTGTCTCTAAAGCTTTATCTTTCTTCATTAAGGCCTCAGTCAATGCAGCCTTAATCTCAGGATTGAGAGCGGGTGCCTCGACTTTTTTACAGTTATTTGGTACCATGTGTTTTTCCAATAACTCATTTCTAGCCTCTTTTGATAGCCCCGACGTGGCGATGTGTTCCCAACGAACTGCGAGGTCGTTTTGGATCTCAGCTCCGTACTTTTTGTCCTTTGACGGAGTTTCGCCCAAAAGCGACAAAATTTCGTCATCAAGAGCTGATTGTTCCACCACGGGAGCGGCCTCCAGGGGATCATTTGTTTCGGACTCGGTGGTGGCTGCAGCGTCTCCATTTCCAATTTCCGGCGTTTCTGGTTGCACATTGTCCTCTGGAAGATATATTAAATATCTTAATAGGGTTTGTCGGAGACAGCACGGTCATGAGTACAGATATTCAACGGTAGCGCAGCGCGCGGTTTATTATGATTGGTCGATCCCTCCGTGACGTCACACCGGACCGATTGACCTGCCGTAGCGCGCTAGGACGGAGCCGGGTTGGCAAGATGCGGACATTCTCTTGTTGGCTGCGCTGGAGACTGGACGCATAGACCGACTTCGGAACTGTCCACGTTACCTTGTACCTACTGATAGTGTTTGCTGATTCATCATCATCATCATCATCATGTCAGCCGAAAGACGTCCACTGCTAGACATAGGCCTCCCCCAAGGCTCTCCACTCAGACCGGTCTTGTGCTTTTCGCATCCACCGCGATCCCGCGATCTTAGCCAGGTCGTCGCTCCATCTTGTTGGAGGCCTACCAACAGCTCGTCTCCCGGTCCGCGGACGCCATTCGAGAACCTTCTGACCCCATCGGCCATCAGTGCTGCGTGCAATGTGCCCCGCCCACTGCCACTTCAGTTTCGCAATTCTTCGGGCTATATCAGTAACCTTAGTTCTACTGCGGATATCATCATTTCTGATTCTATCCCGCAGAGAAACCCCGAGCATAGCCCTCTCCATAGCCCTTTGAGTGACTTTGAGCTTCCTTATGAGGCCCATCGTTAGCGCCCACGTCTCGGATCCGTACGTCATCACTGGCAACACACACTGGTCAAAGACTTTTGACTTCAAACACTGCGGTAATTTAGATGAAAAAACACTGCGAAGCTTCCCGAACGCTGCCCAGCCGAGTCGGATTCGACGAGTGATCTCTTTCTCGAAGTTGGATCTACCTAACTGGACCGTCTGTCCTAGGTATACATAGTCTACAACAACTTCGAGCGCAAAGCCTCCGACTATTACGGGAGTTGGCACTACATGAATATTAGACATGACTTTCGTCTTGTCCATGTTCATTCTCAGGCCAACTCGGTCGGAAACTCTGCTGAGGTCAGCGAGCATAGCACTGAGGTCCTCCATGGTCTCAGCCATGACTACAATATCGTCGGCGAATCGAAGGTGAGTGAGGTACTCGCCATTAATGTTGATGCCTCGTCCTTTCCAGTCCAAAACCTTAAAAAAATCCTCCAATGCAGCGGTGAACAGCTTCGGAGAGATGACATCTCCTTGTCTGACTTCCCGCTGCAAAGGAATAGGCTTCGTGCTCTAGTCCTGTAGTCGGACGGACATAGTGGCGTTTTCGTACAGTCAGCTGCAGAGAAAGGGTACCCCCCTGTATGGCGGTAAGTATGGATACCGCCGTTACAGGGGGGTACCTTTTCTCTGCAGCTGACTGTAGAAACACTTTAACACTTCGATATACCGGTAATCAACTTGGCACCGGTGGAGAGCCTGTAGCACAGCCCAAGTCTCGATCGAATCGAAGGCTTTCTCGTAGTCCACAAATGCAAGGCAAAGGGGGAGGTTATACTCTTCGGTCTTCTGTATAACCTGCCGCAACGCATGTATGTGGTCTACGGTACTATAGCCTTTTCGGAAGCCGGCTTGTTCGGGAGGCTGGAACTCGTCAAGCCTGCGTGCGAGACGATTCGTGATGACCCTGGAAAACAGCTTGTAAACATGGCTCAGAAGTGAGATGGGTCTATAGTTCTTCAACAAGGTTTTATCACCTTTCTTGAAGAAGAGCACCACCACACTTCTGTTCCATGCTTTCGGCGTTCTCCCTTGGTGGAGGATGGAACTAAACAGCGTCTGAAGGCCCTTAAGAACTGGTTTACCACCCGCCTTCAGGAGTTTGGCTGTAATTCCGTCGTCACCCGGGGCTTTGCCATTTTTGAGCTGTTTGAGGGCCATACTAATCTCGTACAGGCTGACGTCCGGGATGTCTTCGGTATAGTGTCGGGTTAATCTAGCTCTCGGGTCTTTAGCTAGATTTTCGACGGGTGTTCGGATTGTCGTGTATAGCTGCCCATAAAACTTCTCAACTTCCCCCAACAGCTCGGGTTTGGATGAAATCACTCTGCCGTCCTCGGTCTTCACCTTCATCAACTGGCTTTGACCAACAGACAGATCCCTGGTAAACACCTTTGAGCCCCTGTTACGCTCAATAGCTTCTTCAATACTATTAGTATTAAATCGGCGTACATTGCACTTCAGAGACTTTGAGATCTGCCTGTTGAGCTGCCGATAGCGACAAGCGTCACCAGAGGACTGCAGAGTCATCTCACGCCTCACCTCCATGAGCCTAATGGTGGAGTCCGAAAGCTTTTTGGTTCTAGTACAGCGGGTCTTGAAGAACTTAGACCCGACCGTATGGACAGCTTTTACAAACCCGTCGTTGTAATCGTCCACGTCGCTACCTAGGCATTCGAAACGGTTTTGAAGCTCGAGCTGAAAGCTCTCGGGGTTTTGGAGCTGAGCAGGTTCCGGACGGAGCGTAGATTTCATTAGTCGAGACCTTTCAAGCTTGAACTGGATATTCAATGAGCCTCGTACCATACGGTGATCACTCCCGGTTTTAACCGCATTGATCACGGAGACATCATTGAATATGTGCTTTTTCGTCGACATGATAAAATCTATCTCATTACTCGTAACGCCATCAGGGCTCATCCAGGTCCACTTCCTATGCTCACGTTTCCTGAAGAAGGAGTTCATCATATAGAGTCCTTCCTTCTCCATGAAACCGGCCAGTAGGTGGCCCCGGTGATTCCTACGCCCCATTCCAAATTTCCCCACTCTCAACTCTTCACCGTCTCGTTTGCCCAGCTTTGCGTTAAAGTCCCCCATAACAACTGTGAAGTGAGTTCTGGAGCTATGCATGGCTCTGGAAATATCCTCATACATAGCCTCTACCTCATCATCGGAGTGCGTCGAGGTCGGAGCGTATACCTGTATGACCTTCAACGAATATCTTTGGGTCATTCTGAGTACAAGGCACGCTATTACGCACGCGGTTTGCTGATTAAAAGTGTTGATTTGATTAACTTTGTCGTCTTTCTCAATCTCCGAATGTCGCCCATTACGATGTTAGATGAAGAAGCCATCCCTGACTGTATCTGGACTACCCTCCTACCCCCCCTTCTCCGTCATCAGAAGCGGGATCGTGGACCTCATGCACCACAAAAGAAAAAATAGTCAAGATAAGTGATCAATTATGGCCGAGTAGCGTAACCTGAATTTTATCCAAAGATTGAATAAGTAGAATCCATTCGTGCTATTAGACGAAGAGAAAATCAAGACCCGGATAGAAATAGCTGCGAAATGAGGAAAATTCTATGCTGTCGTCCACTGAACAAAGCTCCGAGTACGGCTGACTGCTGATAGAGACGAGTACAAAAAGCTAACGGCTAACCTTCAGGATTGAAGAGGCATCGAAAGAAGAAGAAGAGACGAAGAGGAGAAATAACGAAGTCCCTGGAAGCGAATGATCCTGCAACAAGTGACTGCGTCCTGCTGTGCCTCATTGGCCTTCTAGTGGCTTTTTGTGCGGAAAACTAAGACGTTGCAGTACCGGCTCCGAGGACTCTAAAGGCCATGTAATCGTTCCATTCTTTCTTAAAGTAACTAAAAGATGGGTATAGTAACTTTTAAATCAAGCAGCAACCAAACGCGATTGATTTTTGTTTCAGGTTCTGATCATTGAAAGACACCCGCTGGTCTTTTTGTTCCGAACTCCGTTCCAAGCGGAACCCACCGCCGTGTAGACCTATGCTCTATTAGAAACCCGACTGAGATGAAAAAAAAAACCCGGTGAGTCGTTTTCATTTTGTTGCGATTTTAAGTGATGAAAGTTATCTAACATCGAAAGCCAAATCTATTTTAATTTAAAATTTGTCACAAAAAGATCACGTCATTTAATTATAACAATGAGTTAATTTGGTTAAAACAATGTATCGGCAGTCCGTGCTTTAATAATTTCTTATTTTGAAACTGTTAGGTATGCTACTGTAGCAAATTCACATGACGATGATTGTAGAGTAGGTTTAGTTTGTTGTGCACTGATTTTATATCCAGGAAAAGGCCTTTTTGTAATTAAAATAAATTTAATTAGAGAAACACACAATTCACAGAGTCAGAGCTGAAGCAAGAGAGAGGGCGCTAGTGTTGCCACTAATAGTAAAAAATATTTATTTGTTGGTGTTGCCAACAATGATGATGATGTTATGTGCTTCAGAAACTTTCTGTATTCACATAAATAATCAGATTACTCACTTTACAAAACAAAGTTTCGTACGACTATGAGAGTTGTTCTGGACATTTAAATAAAAATGTAAGTTTGATTGATATGGACCTCCGCAAAGTAACGCCTGATTCAATAAATTATGTAAATTTGAGTTAGAAAAATCAAGTAACGTATGTAGTTAGTTACCTGGTGTCAGCTTCTTGGTCTGCCTTACGTGAATAAGTCTATAGTTATTTTGGGTTGTTTAGTTAACGATAGTTTGTTTATTAATGATGATTTGTTGAGTGAAGGTAGTTTGAATACCCTCACCTACCCACATTAAATTTACAATTTTTGTAACACGACTAAAAATATGATCGAATCAAAGCAAAAGAAGGGTTGCGGGGTGTATTTAAATAACAAGTACTATTTAAAAGCTTTAAGTGGGAGTTAAGTATTGTTTTTCTAAGTGAGTACACTCGAATGGTCTAACCACTCAGCTGCCCGCGTGAAAAAAAAAAACGCAAACAGCGAGGCAGTATTGAATTACGTTTAAAAATCGATTTCTTTAATATTCCTCAAATATGTGATACATAAATGTTAAATATGTATACGGGAGGGTAAGCGACCAATGACAAAGCCAGTTAGATGCACACTGATTTATTCCGTTGCAAGTAACGCTAATACGGGTCGCAGCCCGCACACATGCATAACTACATATCTAACATCCCTTCCCCTTATAGCTAAACATATAAAATTAACCCTACGCTCGAAATCGGTTCAGCCACTACGGAAGACACTACACTGGCACTACATCTTCGTCACTGTGGGTATTGTCCTGCTCTGAGTTAGGCGTTGCAAACATCGGGCTTATTGCCTGCCTTCGGCGCGTAGCGATATTGGGTGGTGTGATTCCACCGACTTCCAGTTCCGGCACCACAACACTTCCTTCCCCTCCTCGCTGCGTGTCAGCGCCGATGTGAGTGCTTGACTGCCGGGCCTGCTCCGCGCTGGTGCCTGCTGCGGGAGTGTCCTCCGATGTAAGTTCTAAGTCTGGAACCACGTCTGGATCCCATGGCTTTTCTTCGTGTAGTAAACCACCAGTGTATGTTCTTATCTGATCTAGGTGCCGAGTGACTTCACAATTAAGTTGAGGTATATATATGAGTTACATTACGTTTCCAATTTTTTCCTTTATAATGCCTTGGATCCAAGAGTATTTTTTATTTGAGTTGTGTTTTGTGAGCCAGACTTTATCGTTTAATTTGAATTCTGGTCTCAGCGTTCCTCTGTATGCTTTACTCTGGAAAGACTGATTTCGTTCTACAGTCTCAGCGAGGTCTGTGGACGAAGGCGGCGTGGCGATGGGATTGATCAAATCTAGTCTTGTTCGCAATGTACGTCCATAAACTAGTTCTGCGGGTGATTTTTGTGTGGTGCTGTGTTTAGAGTTCCGATAGTCAAATAAGAATTTAGCAATCCTTTCGTGTATAAGTTTATTATTATTATTGCTCAAAATTATACCTTTAATACCCTTTTTTATAATTTTACAAAAACTTTCCGCTTGACCGTTGCTAGCCGGATGATATACAGGAGAAAGTACATGGCGTATACCATTAATTTGACAAAAGTTTTTAAATTCTTGTGAAGTAAAAGACGTACCATTGTCAGTCACCAATGTATGAGGTAATCCCACCCGCGACATTAAGTCATACATCCTTTCGATTACCGCCTTAGACCCATAACTCGTAGTCATACAATAACATTCGACCCATTTACTATAGGCGTCCACCGCTATCAAATACATGTGATTGTTTAATGGGCCAAAAAAATCTAAATGTATCCTATAAAAGGGATGCGGCGGCAGCGGCCACGGCGCGAGCGGCGCGTGCGGCGGCGCGGGCCGCAGCGCGGCGCACACGCCGCAGCCGCCCGCCAGCCGCTCCAGCGCCGCGTCTATGCCCGGGAACCATAACCGCTTACGCGCCTCTCCTTTCATCTTGACAATGCCGAAGTGAGAGCTATGTAGTTCTTTGCAAATAACATCTCGCAGTGACTCGGGGATAATGACCTTATGCCCGCGCATTAAACAACCGTTCTCATATGATAGTTGCAGTCTACAGTTAAAGTATGTTTTTAAATTTAAATCATTTACGTTCCTAGGCCACCCTTGCAAAATATATTGTTTTACTTGCTGTAGCAAGGGATCGCGCTCGGTTTCTCGCTGCAAATCTCCCAAGGTCACGGGCAGACTGCCCTCCACGGTAAAATTCACGTAGGCCGCGTGATCGTCGCAGTCGGCCGCGCCCCGCGCGCCCCCCGCGCCGCCCGGCGGCCCGCTAACCGGTGCACATGCACGCGATAAGAAGTCAGCGCTGTTTTGTTTACTACTAATATATTCGATCGTATAATTGTAAGCTGCTAAAAAAATCGCGTATCTTTGCAACCTGTTTGCCGATACCTCGGGAATACCCTTACAGGGGCCGAATATTGCTAGTAGTGGTTTATGATCGGTTCGTAATACAAACGGCACAGACCGCCCGTAAAGGTATTGGTGATACCGTCTGACTCCGAAAATTATTGCTGTCGCTTCTTTTTGAATTTGCGCGTACTTTTTTTCCGCCGACGTAAGCGTTCGGGACGCATACGATATGGGCCTTTCCACCCCATCACTACCTACTTGGGAAATAATTGCAGCGAGTCCTGTGGGAGATGCGTCCACGGTCAAAACTAACTTTGCATTTGGATCAAAGTGCGCCAATGTTTCGTCAGAAGCGAGTATGTTTTTTATTTTAAGGAATGCATCGTCATGTACGGACGTCCAGTGCCATTTAACATTTTTCCTTAATAAATCATATAATGGACTTAAAATTGACGATGCGTTGGGTATGAAATTCCTATAATAATTAGTAAGTCCAAGGAATGACTGCAACTGCGAAACATTCGACGGTGTAGGCGCTTCTACCATTGCTTTGACCTTATCCTTTGATTTCCTGACGCCATTTCTATCTATGACATGACCGAGGTATGATATCTCGTCTTTGAAAAATTCACATTTACTCAGCTGCACTGTTAACTGTGAATCTTCCAAGCGTTGTAACACTGCGACCAGCCGTTGTTTATGTTCGTCGTTATTTTTACCGGTGACTAAAATGTCATCTAACAGAAAAATAATTCCTTCAATTCCCGCGAGCACACATTCCATCGACCGCTGGAATATGGCGGGGGCACACGACAAACCAAATACTAACCTAGTGTAATTAAATAGGCCGCGATGTGTGTTGATGCAAGTTAACTTCTGAGATTTATCGCTTAACACGAATTGGTTATAAGCCATTGACAAATCTATTTTGCTAAATTGAACACCTCCATGTAATTTGGACAATAAATCGTTAACTGTGGGTAAAGGGTACTGGTCTATTATTAATTGTTTGTTAAGAGTGACGGAGTAGTCGGCGCATAGACGAATGCTACCGTCCTTTTTCAAGGCCGGCACTATCGGTGACGCGTACTCGGAATGCTCGACCGGTTTCAAGATACCTAATTCAATTAACCGATCTAATTCTTTATCAATTTTTTCTCTCAGCGCGTACGGTACCGGTCTTGCCTTGAAAAAAATCGGTTTAGGTTTAAATTTTCCTAGTTTGCCAGAAAAAACCTGTGGGAATTTCGATGATAATTCTTGTATTGTTTTTTTATCGCATTGTTCGATCTCCTGCTTGAACACGGGGCGGCCGCCGCTCGGCGCCGGCGCTAGCTCCAAATTAAACATGTGAATAAAATCCCGGCCTAGCAACGACGGGCCGCCGTGTCGTACTATGTAAACGCACAAAGTTCGCGTCAACCCGTTGTAAGATATAGGTAATTGAACAATGCCGGTTGTATCTATACTATCACCTGTGTAACTTAATAATTTTTTATTGGTGTCTGACAATGGTAAATTAGAGAAATACGCGTTGTAGGTTTTTTCCGATATAACACTTACGGCCGAACCGCTATCTATCTCAAACTCTAAAGACAGACCACTTATACTAATGCGTTCCGTCATCGGTTTTCCTTTAACACATCTAATATTAAAGAAACACTCACCATCGTCTCCGTCGTCCACAGTACCTTCTTCCACATATTTCACCTTGCCATCTTGGTTACATACCCTCTTCAGGTGACCTTTAGTGCTACATTTCTTGCACTTATAGTTCCTATAACGGCACTGGTTGGTTTTATGATTGGTGAACCCGCACACGCCACATTTATCCTTCCTGGAGATGTTGAACACCGCGTCCGGGCCGGTGGGGCCCAGCGCGCCCGCGCCGCTCGCGCCCGCGGCCTCCCTGGCGGCGTGGCGCGCGCACCGCACGCTCTCAGCCACGTCGATGGCCTTGGCCAGCGTCAGCTCTTTCTGGTCCTGCGCGAACAGCTTGTCCCTTTCGTGTCCTGGTGCCATGCCCATTATGAATTTGTCTAGCAAGGCCTCCTCCAAGTTTTTGAATCCGCAATGTGCTGCCAATCCCCTAATCCTGGCCGCCCATTGAGTATGGCCTTCACCTGGCCGTTGTGTTGCCGAGTAGAAGGTAGCTTTCTCTGCGAATCCTACCCGCTTCGGGGTGAAGTGGTCATCCAGCAGTTTGTTCAGGGCTGCATAGCCCAACTCTTCTACCTTACCGGGCAACGCCAGGTCACTAGCTAGCTTATAAGTCGATTCACTCAGCGCACTCAGCAGTATCGCTCTCCGTTTGATCGTAGACTTGTCCGTTTCGTCGTTGACATCATTAGCAATAAACCATTGGTTTAGCCGAGATTTATAGCTGTCCCACTGCTGGGACAAGTGATCGAAAGTAGAAAGGACACCGAAAGTTACTCCCGTGGACATTTTAAAATTAACTGTGAGTCCGAACGTCGCCACTTGTTAAATATGTATACGAGAGGGTAAGCGACCAATGACAAAGCCAGTTAGATGCATACTGATTTATTCCGTTGCAAGTAACGCTAATACGGGTCGCAGCCCGCACACATGCATAACTACATATCTAACATCATCTAACAATAAATTATTACACAATAAAGCCAAAGATACAGAGAATATGTTTGTAGTAGTAGTTTTGTGGGTTATTGTACTGAAATAATTATTAAAAATGCACGGAAAGCAAAACGATGCTTACGTACCTACGAAAAATTGGGACACTTTTTCGAGTCTATTTCAAACACTATAAACCACTTAACACTTGAACTTAGAAACACAAACACAAAAATCCTTGCAAATAACAACCGTATGCGTTACATTGTATTTACTAAACGCGATATAATTTATTTTATCACAAATCTACAGTTGATCCTTGACCGTTTCGACTCAAACTTTACTTGTCTTGTCGGAATATTTTTTTCCTTCGAATTTTGTTCACAGACCTTAGGTTTATTTTTTTTAATGTTGCCAGTTTATCGCTCAGTATGAATGATACTTTTAAGGTCTCAATACCATGTTGACCAACATAAGGAGAACATAAAAACTGTAAGACCGTTGTATGGCAATCACAATTGCCAGAAGCATTTTGCTAAACTATATTTGGCAACCGTAGTTGCTCAAAGCAAAGCACGTGAGTAGTTTATCGTCAAAAATACTTTGTACCTAGTGATGTTTAGATGAGTGACAACGACAACAACTATGACAATTAAATATTTGAAGACTGTAGTCTAATCAGATAATTTAACAATATTGAAAATTCGTTCCAATACTTTTTATTTAAATCGATGTGATAGTTTACTTTATTTTGATTGGCATTTGGGTATAGGTGTATTTGGCTTAGACTGTATACGCCTTGATGAACCATTCGTAGACGTAGGCGTAATATCGGGCTTCGATTTTCCCGTAGCTATGCGGCCACGACCGTGAGTGGCCTCTGGTCTCGAGATGTAAACAGTCGCTGAAATCGCTTAATAGATGCGATGGTTTTGTGTGACTGATGGGCAAGTAGTCCTAGTGTTGTTGTTGTGAACAGTTTGTTGTTAGACGAAGACAACAGATGGTTATAGCATTTTACACCTAATCTCCAGATTCTAAATTATATTTGGACATTGACGTTTTAATTCTGTTTATAAATGTTTTGAAAAATCGTTGTTAAAAAAAAAATAGACAAACTCTTGACAAACCATCATTAACTTTGTTGTTCTATAAGTAGTAACACGATTTCCGAATATATACAGACTTGATTGATTGCAGTGTAAAGGATATTAAAAAAAAAAAAACAAATAAAAAGCACCTACCTACCTACTGTTTAAAGTTGATAATACAGTTTTGTATTGTGAGGCTACTGCGGGTAGTGTGTTAACTTTGTGTGTGTTGACTTTAGAATACTATTTTACGTTTTTTTTCTGAAAAAAAATTTAATAATTGTGTGTTGTTATCAAAGCGTGCAAGTAGCACACTGCAATACAATGCAATGACTTATTATTGTACACCAGAAATAGTAAGCGATACAGAGAACAGGTAGCACTTTTGTACTACTTTTGTAAGTTAATACCTTTTTCTATTTTTTTCAAATAGTTGAGTAATATGCACACTATGGGTTAAGGGGTAAGCCAGACATGTACCATACCATTCGAGGTAATTGAAAAAAAAAGTGTGAAGTGTAGAAAAGGAGGATCTCAGTTCGGCTGGTCGGACCGTACCAGTAGCTTTTCCGTAGCCGTAGCCCGTTAAAAGTCGGTATCTGCCCAGACAGACACACACACACAGACAGACACACACACACAGACAGACACACACGCAGACAGAAACACAAAGACAGACACGTTCATTTCCAAGTCAAAATGCAGAACTACAGATGGCCAAAATAAAAAAAATGTAAACAACAAGACTGTTTTAAACTAAACACGTTTTTATTAAAAATGTGAATTAATATTAGTTCAAATTCATAAATTCGTTTGGATTTATATTTTGATAGAAGATGTAATTTGTAGATAGCGATTCGCATATTTTTTCAATGTAATTTTCTATAAATAGACACGTCATTATGGTTTACATTTTGTTGAGTAAGTACCTAGACAAATTTTAATGAACTAATAACAAAGTACCTACCTAATAGGTATTAATCTTACCTTTCAGCATCAGCAGGAAGTTGAAAAAATGACAATGTTGGTTTTATAATTGTTGTCTTTAGGCACCCGTAAACACTGCAATACGCACAATCTCTTGACGCCGCCATTATTAAATAAAATATTTTCTCCGAAGCGTTTTAGCCACGTTACGAAATCGAATCGGAGGCGAATAGAGTGGATGGCGCAGCGCAGCGAACGCGACCGACTTGCGCGACGCGTGGAGTGGCTGTGTGGCACTACGCAGTTAACTGAGTTAGCTGCAGTGAGGCTCCTCTACACAATCGGCCATGATGGGCGATTACAGGCGATCCCGATTGTGTGGAGGGCTTAATTGTCAACAGTTGGCCATGATCGGCGACGATCGCGCGTAATCGCCATTCTGTCGGTTTTTTGGGCAAACATCAAAGGAAATTGCGGCAATGATTGTGCGCGTGCCCACACGATCGTCCATCATTCAGTTCGAATGTTCGTTCGGTGCGGTGGAGACGTGCAGGGCGTTATTGCTAATTTTTTGTTTTGATATTTACGATATCGGAATCAAAATGGACAAATACTGAGACATTCAAGATCAAAATGAATCCAGCATCCACCATCTTCTCCGCCTCCACTTCTTTTTCACGATCCGTTTATTAAAGAAAGAAAGAAAGAAAGACATTTATTCACAAAGACACACAAATACAACAAAAAAAACCGGCCAAGAGCGTGTTCCGGCAAAAATAGGGTTCCGTAGCCATTACGAAAATATTAAGTAATATTTTTCTAAGGATTTCGTATTTTATACGGAATCTTCCAAGTTTAGGTATATTTTATTCCTTACGCTGCTATTTACTCATAAACTACTAATAATTCTCAAGCAAACTTAGCCGTTATAGTTTTCCTTGAAAGTTTGATATACTGACTACCATTCTGAATTTTTTCAAATTTTTCCACCCACCGGTTTAGATTTTAGAGGGGGGGGGGGACACTCGATTTTAATGAAAATTTAAATAAATAAATAAATAAATATCATGGGACAATTTACACCAATTGACCTAGTCCCAAAGTAAGCTTAGCAAAGCTTGTGTTATGGGTACTAAGCAACGGATAAACATAATTATATAGATACATACTTAAATACATATTAAACACCCAAGACCCGAGAACAAACATTCGTATTTTTCATACAAATATCTGCCCCGACATGGGAATCGAACCCGGGACCTCAAGCTTCGTAGTCAGGGTCTCTAACCACTAGGCCATCTGGTCGTCTGACCATTTGCACTTTAAAGTTGAATATTTCGCAAACAAATGACTGAATCGAAGAATCGTTTTAGCAAACCCCTAATGGTTTTAAAATACCTATCTAACGATATCCCACACTATAGGGTTGGATGAGAAAAAAAAAATCACCGCCACTTTACGTCTATGGGAGGTACCCTAAAACAAATTGTTTTTGAATTTTGAATTGTACTATTTTGTCGGCATAGTTTATTTATATATCCGTGCAAAATTACAGCTTTCTAGCATTGATAGTCCCTGAGCAAAGCCGCGGACGGACAGACAAACAGACAGACAGACATGGCGAAACTATAAGGGTTCCGTTTTTGCCATTTTGGCTCCGGAACCCTAAAAAACAATAGACAGCAAACACAAACAAAACAAAGGAAATACCAAAATAAAAATATACGATTTTGATTATTTTTTTTATTTTGATTATGGTTTTGATTTTTTCGTTTAACTATATTTATGTAGTGATTATATACGCTAATTAAATAAATAGCCACAGCTGCTACTGTTTCGGCATCGGCATCCATCTCGGGCGGCTGACAATTAACAAATGTGCCACGCACGATTGTGTGGGCAGTAGCGCAGGGATAGTGACAATCGTCGCCCATTGTGTGATCGCCCATCATGGCCGATTGTGTAGAGGAGCCTTAAAACGCGCCGCTGAGTCCGTGCGTCAATTTTGACCCTCTAGTATGAAGTCGGACTACTGTTAGATTACTTCTATTGTGGCTGTGTGGCACTACGCAGTTAACTGAGTTAGCTGCAGTGTAAAACGCGCCGCTGAGTCCGTGCGTCGATTTTGGCCCTCTAGTATGAAGTCGGACTACTGTTAGATTACTTCTATTGTGGTCTAGGTGTACACTACATACATTTATACTCTTTCTGACTATAATTTTTTATCAATACGACATACTACAATGGCAGCACCCCGTTTAGGTGTACACAATGTAGTTCGTATTTTTGTTATTATTTTTTATTAATCTTTATGATATAGGAAGCACAATGACGGCAACACCCCATATAGGTGCACACTACATAACATCCGTATATCACACTATAGTCTTTGTAATTAGCTAACTGGTAATTTTTAATTTATTATTATATTACAATAATTAACTACCTTCTTGTAGCGGCAGCAGCGGTGATGAATCCGGTGATGAGCTGTCGTTTGAAATAACGGGCGATTAGCGTCGGCGTTGCAGCTCCTTTTCTAACTTTCGGAGCTTGCGCCGAAAATAATCGTCACTGTCCTCGTCCTTTCTACTCCTTTTTGGCATTTTAGACACTTAAACCAATTTTTTGAGCGACTAACGAGAACACGTGGTGAACGGCTGAGCACTAAAACGCGAATGAGAGCAGGGACAAGTCGGTCATATGAGGGGAGTAGGGCTACCCTACATTAAAAAAAAAAAAAAAGTAACGGTTTTCTACTTTAAACTTTGTGGATGAATGGCGACACGATGCGTGTTACTACAAATTGATCTCTAATCTCGAGGACGAAGCAGGAAGTATAATAACTGTGTATGCCCTAGACGATTCATCCAGAACCAGCTGATTATATGCCTGCGATAAATCTAATTTTGTGAAATATTTATTTCCACTCAAGTTGCAAAACAAATCCTCCATTTTAGGAACCGGGTACCTGTCGACTAATAAGACACGATTCAAAGTTACCTTATAGTCCGCACAAAGTCTAATGCCGCCATCCGCCTTACGCGCAATAACTAGAGGAGTGGCCCAGTCGGAGCGCTCCACGGGCTCTACGACGCCGGCCGCCAGCATGGCGTTCATAGACGGAGAGCGGACTGCAAAATTTCGGACCTACTTGATACCGCGACGAAATGTACAATGGTTTCCCATAAAACTGATGCTAAGTCCGAATGTAATAGTCTGCCAAGGCGGAACTTGCCGAAAGTACCAAAAAAATGGTCACTTCCGGTGCGAAAAAAGGGGTGTCATTTTACCCATCTGATACCGAAATAATAGTCATGGCATCAGTTAGGAATTTATTGGTAGATACAGAAAAGCGAAATATGTCATTATTTTTCTTACCGGAAGTGCTCGGCAGACGCTCTCAAAGGTGCCCATCAGGACCCCTAAATATACCCACCTGATACCAGCATGAAACCAATTCCAGACGGTAGGTATAAATCCTCATTACCGGAATATATAAGTCTGCCAGGGCTATTCCTGCCGAAACACCTTGACATACGAGATTATGTGAGCAACCTCTACTCCGCTCAATATAGATATTACAATTTCCATAAATCCGACAAAGCCCAATTTTGGTGGAGACCTTGGGTACACTATTAGGAATAAAGTGTCAAAAGTCTCCATTGATCCCATGAGTGCAAAAAGTCATTGGGGATCAAAGTTTAAAATTTGAGGTTTTTTTTTTTCGAAAACGGTATGTTTGATCAAAAAGTAGCCGAGACAAAAATTATAGATCATAAAATTATCTACAAAAATGATCTTTATACTTTTTTTCTAAGAATTACCATTCCCGAGATATCACGATTCTAAAAGTTGAAGGAGTCAAGTTCTACATGATAGCACATTTATGCCACGCATACGTATAAGGTGACTGGGTAATTCGACCTATTTCTTGAAAGGGGTTATTCTAGAGCTCATTTTCAATGTTTGGAATATATATACCTATTATAAGTTTGCCAAGTCTATTATTTCTAGTGTATAATAAAGAGCCATTGTATTGTGTTTAAGGTATGTTTGGTTGTGTTGAATGAAACACCATAATTGATTGTATAGAAGTTGATAGAAGTAAAAGAAGAAATGTATTCACAGAAAAAATGTCTATATATAAAAAGTAAACAAAGTTTCGTTTTACCTTTTTTTCTACATAAAAAACATTCCTTAATTTTAACAAAATAATTCACTTGTGTCACACAGCGAATAAAACAATACACTATCAGCTAGACTCGAGCACAAAATCAAGGGGCCAGATGCAAATAATACTTGTATCACAATAAACTGTATTGTGCCTATATCATGTCCAATAAGTTCAAATACGCTTTTTCTCACACTGGTTTGCGAAACACAAATTTCAAATTCAAATTTCAAAATTTCAAATCATTTATTCAGTAAACAGGCCGCAATGGGCACTTTTACGTCATTTTTTTCTGAACTACCAGCACTTTCGGAAAGACCATCATTGCCAAGAAGAATGCGCCGCAAGAAACTTGGCAGAAAGTCATTTTTTCAAAATAAAATAATTACAAATAAAATACTTAAAAACTACGGTTAACAATTAAACAAAAAATTACAAAAAAAAAAAATAATAATACAGGGATGTATGGGGTCCCTTAGTTACAAAATTAAACACTAACTATATCTACGTCAAGCGGAAGTGTAGAATGCTTCCACCGTCATAAATGAAAAACTAATAATAAAAAATAAAATCTGAAATATACATTTCAGGTCAAGTAACTATTAAGCTTTTGGATTCCGAAGGCAAGCTCACGTCTACCGCCCTCAAAGTTAGCTCACACGCACTCATGTCATGCTCTGAAAGCAGAGCGGTACCGAGGGCATGGTATTGCTTCCGTTCCCATAAGCTCTATGGGACCGTCTTGGGAACTTCGACGTCGCGAGCCTATGACTAAAAATTAAACTAAAAATATACAAGTTTAAAATCCATAAGCTTAACAATATACAATATAAATATAGCAAGGGGGTGTATAAAGTCCCTGAGTTAATAATAAAAATCCTAATCTAAATAATTCAGAGATGTATATAGTCTCTAAATGTCAAAGTAACCTACTTAATTAAACTAATTAAATTATACAATCATCATAGGTGTAAAAAGCCTCCAAGGTCAAAAATTAATAATAATTATTAAAATAAAGAGATGGAGATGTATAAGGTCTCCAAATGTCAAACTAATACATGTTTTTAAATTAAATTCTGCAACGCGGACAACGGCAACAGAACCAGAAACTAGACACGAAATGCGCCGAGACACTGCCAAGTCACATTTCACAACACTACACAATACAAATAAACACACACACACACACACACACACACACACACACACACACACACACACACACACACACACAAACATGAGTACATCACACATCAACACCCTCATCGCACTTCAATCTTCATCGGCTTTCAGTTTTGGCCATGTCGCATTATCACATAAGTACTCCTCAACTTTATAGTAAGCTTTCTTCAGGAGTGCACTCTTTATGTATTCTTTAAAAGAGTTGTGTGGCAATTTCCATGCTTCTACGGGAACTTTATTGTAAAATCTCACGCAGTTTCCCACAAAAGATTTGCTTATTTTCCGTAGACGAAATTTAGGAACGGCAAGCTTATGCTTATTACGAGTATTGATATCATGTACGTCTGACACTTTCTTAAAGGACTCGATATTATTGTGTGTATACAATATCACATCATGTATGTACTGTGAAGCTACTGTGAGGATGTTTATTTCCTTAAAGCGTTCTCTTAGAGAATCTCGGGAGCCAAGGTTGTAGATAGACCGGACTGCCCTCTTCTGTAGAATGAAGATAGTTTCTATGTCGGCTGCCTTGCCCCAAATCAGTATACCGTAGGACATTATACTGTGAAAATAACTGAAATAAACTAGCCGGGCAGTTTCTACGTTGGTAAATTGCCTGATTCTTCGTACAGCATAGGCGGCAGAGCTCAATCTACCAGCAAGACCAGAAATATGCGGGCTCCATTGTAAATTACGATCTAACGTAACACCAAGGAAAACAGTCTCATGCACAAGTTTCAGATTCTCTCCGTTTAAGGAAATAATTGTTTCAGACTGTCTTACATTAGGCAACGAAAATTTTATACATTTAGTTTTAGCTGCATTTAGTAACAAATTGTTAGTAGTGAACCAGTTTAGCGCCTCTGCTAAAGTCTCATTGATGTGTGTTGGATCTTTTTGTTGCCTGTTTACTTTGAATATCAAAGAAGTATCATCTGCAAACAATACTATGTTGCATTTCTGTTCTAGCAAGTGGGGCAGGTCATTTATATATACCAGAAAGAGAAATGGACCCAAAATGGATCCTTGTGGAACTCCAAGCTTCACCGCTGAGCCAGCTGACTGCGTTCTATTTATGTCCACTTTTTGAACTCTTTGGCTAAGATAAGACTTAACAAGGTTCAGTGCTTTCGCTGAAAGTCCATAGTGTTGTAGTTTGCGGATAAGCGTCTCATGCTCCACGCAATCGAAAGCCTTGGACAGGTCGCAAAATATTCCTATTGCATCTTGCGAATTTTCCCATGCATCATAAATGTACTTCATGAGACTTGCGGCTGCATCTGTTATCGAACGGCCCTTTGTGAAACCGAATTGCTGACTGTGTAGCAAGTTATTTAGATTAAAGTGACGAAGCAGCTGATTAAGCATAATCTTTTCAAACACTTTACTCAGCACAATCAGCACAGATATTGGACGAAAGTTGCCAGGATCAGATGAGCACCCAGCTTTAAATAATGGAATCACTTTGCTATATTTCATTAAGTCCGAGAACATACCATCATCAATGCACTTATTAAATATGACGGCTAGGTACGGTGCCACAATATGGATAACAGATTGCATAACTCGAACAGAAATACCCCAAAGGTCCTCCGTATTCTTCAGTTTCAAAGATTTAAAAGTCTTTATAATTTCTTCAGAGTTAGTATGTTGAAAATCAAAATTCAGACGTCTATCGCTCGCAATTTCATTTCGATAAGAACTAGCCCGCACAGTGGAAGATCTTAGATCGCGAGTCGTATTTACAGCTATATCTGAGAAAAAAATTTCAAAAGCACCCGCCACTTCTAAATCTGAAGTCAATATTCTATCATCCACTTAATTGGAATTGATAATTACGGGGCTTAGATTTACCTGTTTCTGAATTTATTACATTCCATACAGCTTTTACTTTATCATCAGCGGATTTAACTTTATTACTAAGATAATCAGCCTTGGCAGTAATACATACTTTTTTTAATAATTTGAAATATTTTCTAACGTAGTCTATAAACGAGGGGTCTTGACTGTGGCTTTTCATTTCATAAAGTTCATAAAGCCTAGTTCTACTCTTAGTTCAGTACAATTAGATCAAAATTTGGCAAAATTAAAGCAAGAGGTTTATCTATCAGGATATGTAGGTTATAGATAAAAAATAAATTTTACCCACTCTCCCCCCCCTCCGGGGGGAGCGTCACCCCCCCGCGCCCTCGAATATGTCCCGGACTGCGGTATTTTCCATTATAAAAAAAAACCGTACACGATACATAAAAAGTGTGTAGGAACGAAATAATCCTTGATAAATTTACTATAAACCTTTCATACATTTAAAAGCGATATCACTTATAGTTCCAGCGCAATATGATACCAAATACTAACTTTTTTTGTAATTAATCTATTTTTTCGGCTAAAAGGTTAGTTTTCTCAAATACTTCACATTTACCGCCAAGATATGTATGACAGAAGTAAAGAATAGAATATTTTCTTTATAAAAAGGTATAATTAATTTCTAAAATCTTTCATTTACCATTGCTATGCTATTTTTTTAATTTAGTTCATTTGGCCATTCAGCGAAATATAAATGTTCATACTGGTTAAATGGTGTTACTTTAAATACCATTAGATTCTCATATGTTTTCCTATAAGCTATAAGTATGGACCTATTTTCTGTATTTAAAAAAAAAATGTAGGCCCTACTGGGCTTTTAGGAGATAGGGGCGGGGAAATGGTTAATTTTCACCTATTTTCTTAAATAACTTGAAAACGGATTAATTTAAAATAATGAAAAATATATATTTGAGATTTTCATAATGTACCCTTTCATTTGACATGTCACATGATATAGTTTCTACATTTTTTTTTCTAATTTACCCCCCCCCCCCCCCCCAAACTGGCCCCCGTGTTTAAAATTAATTAATTTACTTTACACGTCCGTGTTTGGGTCATCAATTTACATAGGTGAACTAAATTTGAATTCAATCGGTCTAGTAGTTTCGGATCAAATTGGCTATGACAGACGGACGGTTTAGGTATATTTATACCTTAGGCTGCAATTTATTCTTAAACTACTAATAATTCTCAAGAAAACTTAACCGTTATAGTTTTCCTTGCAAGTTCGATATACTTACTATCGTCCTGAATTTTTTTTAATTTTTTCTACCCACCGGTTTAGATTTTAGAGGGGGGGACGCCCGATTTTAATGAAAATTTGCGCTTTAAAGTTTATTATTTTGCAAATGAATCACTGTATCGAAAAATTGTTTTAGCAACCCCCTAATGATTTTAAAAAACCTATCCAACGATATCCCACACTACAAGGTTGGATGAGAAAAAAAAAACACCCCCACTTTACGTCTATGGGAGGTACTAAAAAATTTTTTTTTTTTTAATTTTTTATTACACTGTTTTGTCGGCATAGTTTACATATATATTCGTGCAAAATAACAGCTTTCTAGCATTGATAGTCTCTGAGCAAAGCCGCGAACGGACAGACAAACAGACAGACAGACATGGCGCAACTATGAGGGTTCCGCTTTTGCCATTTTGGCTACGGAACCCTAAAAAATGTGTAATATTTTATTATAATCTTACTTACGGACTAAATAGTTTTTTTTTTTGGTACTTTTTCCTAAGTTAATGTCGCAGTAGCTGATTATGGTGAATTTTCAAAATAGCATAGCAGCGTGAAATGAATGAGTTTAGAAATAAATTATACCTTTTTATAAAGAAGATATCCTGTTCTTTACTTTAGTCATACATATCTTGGCGGTAAAGTGTGAAATAATTGAAAAAACTAAACAATTAACAAAAAAAACTGGATAAATTATTAAAAAGGTTCGTATTTGGTGCCAGATTGCGCTGAAACTGTAAGTGGTATCGCTTTTGTATATATGAAAGGTTTATAGTAAATTTATCTAGGATTATTTCGTTCCGCGGAAAATACCGCGGTCCGGGACATATTCGAGGGCGCGGGAGGGTGACGCTCCCCCCGGAGGGGGGGGAGAGTGGGTAAAATTTATTTTTTCTCCATAACCTACATATCCTGATAGATAAACCTCTTGCTTTAATTTTGCCAATTTTTCCATACATTTCAATCTAATTTTCTTCAACTATCTTATGTATTCCGACCGTGGCCCAGTCACTAAACTTTGCCTTGTTCCCGTTTCTCATTTTAGTTCTTAATTTGAAAACTTTTCCAAACTCTCGATTAATTACTGCAGACAGGTTCTTATATAGTACGTTAAGATCACTTCCCTCCAAATAAGGCTTAGGAACGCTGTTGATAATATTTTCCTTAAATTTTTCTACACGAGCTTCTGTAACGGGTCTGTAGGTTACTATTTGATCAATTGTCTGTTTAGGTATTGTAAAACTGGCTTTTTGGCCGCTGTGATCGGAATTGAAACAGTTTATTATTTCTTTGTCCATAACATCACACATGCAGAAAATATTATCTAAACATGTAGCTGTGTTTGCCGTCACTCTCGTCGGTTCCTCAAAAAGATGAGACAAATTAAATGATTTAAATAAATTCAAAAGTCTTCCAGAATATCTATTTGCCGAGTCTAGTAAATTTACATTAAAATCTCCACATACGATGACAGATTTACTACTAGAAAAAACTTGTTTCAAAGCATCTTCCATCACGGGTTCGAACTGACAAAAGTCTGAGGACGGCGGCCTATATACACATAGTATGATGTGATTCTCTAATTCAACACACGAAATTTCAATAACTCGTTCAATGGACAGCTGAACTACATTTTTTAGTTCTTTGCTCTTGTAATCGTCCTTAACAATAATGATAAAGCCTCCATGTATAGCCGATTTTCTAGTAAAAGAACTGGCGATTCTGTAATTACAAATATTCATGTTGTTTCAACCAGTGCTCAGTAATACACATTACTCCTACATTTAATGCATCTAAAAATAAACCGATTTCAGTTATTTTGCTGGAGAAGCCTTGTATATTTTGATGAATCAAAATAAAGTTACGTTGCTCCTCCGCTGTCTCACGCGTTAGTTTAAAGACTGGCAGCCCGCGGGCGGCAAGTCCGGCCCTGCCGCCGTCGTCCGCTATGTACCTAGGTTCGATATTAAATGCTAATAACTTTGCTGTAGCTACTTTACACTTTTTAGACAAAGACAATTTCAATTCAGTTAGTTTAAAATGTTTTACGAATTTGTTGCTGTCAAAGAATTTATATTTATTATTATAACAAGTTACATTATACAGCATAGCATTCCACTTAGATATTGTAACATTGCGCTCATGAGACAAAGAACTAGAATATGGGAAAGCACATAAAATAATCTTATAAATACCGCGCTGCTCCACAGCTGACAGTGCACGTAGCAAATCTTCAAAGCCAGATTTCTTTATGCGTAGACTGTTACCCAGCATGATGATCAACGTGGTTGAAATGTCGAATTTGTCTTTAAGCAATCGTTCGGCAAACTGCTGGAGACTAGCACCGCGTTGGCAGTGGTTTACGACCCTCTGCCCCAGGAGCTGGTTGAGTATGGGGACAAAACCCACCCCAATCTCGTCGGAGTACATAACAGTATCGGCGGTAGGTAGCGTGCCTGAGTTTGCCATTGCAGCCGGCGTAGTGCTTCGTACAGCGGACGTCGCGGGCACCGATACCGCCGGAGACACGGGCTCAGCACGATTCGCAGGAAGCGGCAAGCCCATGGACGCGGGCGGCGGGCTTACGGTCGGCTGGGGGCGCGCGGTCGGTGGGTTGCTCACGGGCGGCGGCGCTCCGACAGCCGGGGGGGAGCGCGCGGGCGGTGGAGGGCTCACGGGCGGCGGGGGGCCCGCGGGCACCGGGGGGCTCGCTGGCGGCGGGGGCCGCTCTGGCGGCGCGGGACCCGCGGGCGACGGGGGCCGCGTGGGCGGCGCGGGGCTGGCGGGCGACGGGGACCGCAGCACCGGCGCTCGGGGCACGTTGAGGTGGCTTTGTGCAGGCGAAGCTTCATGCGAACAAACACACATATGATTATTAATAAGAGAGTCAAAGCGTTCTTCATTATAGCGACACATGTCAACTAACTGTGTAGCAGCACTGACATGCTCACTAATTTCACGCTTGCTGCTTTCATATTTAGTGCTTATATCTCTAAGTGATTTTTCTAAGCTACTGAGTTTTGACAGTAAGGTCTTTGTCATACTGTCATGCAAAGAGTCTCGTGCTTCTAATTCATTCTGAGTTGATTTAAGTTTATTTATTATCAAACTGCGCTCTTTAATTAAATGCATATTTTTCTGTAAACAACGTTTGGCATTTATAAATTTCTGTGTGCGTCTAATAAATTTCTTAACTTTAATATATTTTTTTAGAGTTTTATTACTTACCAAATAGCATGATGTGGTTGAATCATCTTTTGTCAAATCAATTGTTGATATAACTGACTGAGAGTGAGACGCAGCGGGTAAACCACTGTTGGAGCAGATCATGCCTTCATATAAACTTTTGCCCATTAATTCTTCATATAGACTATCAGTTTCGGCAGCTTGGTGACGCTCACATTCTATTTGGAGTTCATGAATGTCTCTGTGAGCTTCCGGTAGCTTACTTTCCAAGTCATCAATGCGCCTCAATGCTTGCTCATAATGGGCTGAACAGTCCTCAAATGAATCCATTTTTGCTTGCATTTGCACCAGCTGCTCATAGGTGTCATGGTACTGTATGTACAGACGACTTTCATACACTTACGCATGATTTACGTGATATTTTTTTTAATACAGACTAGAAAAAGGTACTGGATCTGTTGTATCACAGTTTTGGAGTTGTGCCCTTTTAGAATGAGCACATCTTTAAAAAAAAATAATAAATTAATTACTAATCGTAGCGAAATTTTAAAAATATCAGGGTCTTTCTCTTTTCAAACAGAATACAGAGAACGAATCAAATTATTGTCTTAGAAATATGAAATCTTGTCAATTATGTACATTTTAGTTCGGAACCATTCCTAACGAGCCTAAAGCCGTGGTGGCCTAGTGGTTTGACCTATCGCCTCTCAAGCAGAGGGTCGTGGGTTCAAATCCCGGCTCGCACCTCTGAGTTTTTCGAAATTCATGTGCGCAATTTACCACGAGCTTTGCGGTGAAGGAAAACATCGTGAGGAAACCTGCACAAACCTGCGAAGCAATTCAATGGTGCGTGTGAAGTTCCCAATCCGCACTGGGCCTGCGTGGGAACTATGGCCCAAGCCCTCTCATTCCGAGAGGAGGCCTGTGCCCAGCAGTGGGACGTATATAGGCTGAGATGAATTCCTAACGAGACGGAGTTAGGCTATGATTGCGATAGGTATTCAAAATTTTGTAGGTACGGCATCATTATACATGTTACATACTTAGTAACTCTGAAATAATGTGTGGTATCAGTGCAGTGTTGACGTTGTAATATAACCCTTAACGCGGTATTATTAAGTCACATTATGTTGATTCGAGCGAGTCGCAGTATGTTCTTTTGCTTTTAAAGTTAAGAATTTAAGAGTTTTAAAGTTAGTTGAAATTCGTCAGCCCACTACATTTATGATTGTCTTTAAAATCGAAATCATTGTCTCAGAAACTCGATAATAAGCGTGTTTCCAGAGATAAGAGCAAGATAGATCGATTTGTCATCCTCGAAAACCCCTACCTACCTACCAAATTTTCTCCACGAACAAATATCCTCCGCGAACCTCGCACTAGTTGCGCTTTGTTTACTTTATATATATATATATATATATATATATATATATATATATATATATATATATATATATATACATTTTTTCTGTGAATACATTTCTTCTACTTCTATCATCTTCTATACAATCAAATATGGTGTTTCATTCAACATAACCAAACATACCTAAAACACAATACAATGGCTCTTTATTATACACCAGAAATAATAGACTTGGCAAACTTATAATTGGTATATATATTCCGGAAATGAGGATTTTCGATCCCTGGTTACTGGACAAAACATTGAAAATGAGCTCTAGAATAACCCCTTTCAAGAAGTAGGTCGAATTACCCAGTCACCTTATAGGCATCGATATATACTTACTAGATATCGCGATCCGAACACTCATTGTGTTCCACTGCTTTGCACCTTGCACTGTGCAAAGGACTTTAGTATGACTTTGACATTCATGAGCGGCGGACGGACTAGTTTTTGATTGAGACTCCGAATGTAAGCGTGAACCTGCACGTAAGTAACAATTCACTACTCAAGTAAGTAAAATTACATCTCGTTCAAGTGATTACGCAACTAATAATATTGTAATACCACAATAAAAACATTTTTTAAAATAAGACGTCACGCCATCTTACAATCATAGACTAAAAACGTGCAGACGTTCCGTTCCTATTCAGAATTGGTTGTAGGTAAAAAATTGTGACTGAATGTGAATGACAATTCGTTTAATTGCTTTATTTATACCCAGTTTGATAGGATATATAGTTTTGGTCTAAATAATATCAAAACATTTTTTTCGAAAATATCTATTTTGCATCCGAGCATTATAATTACGTTTTGTAGGTAAAATAGCTGTGTCACTTCTGCGGTGTATAATTTATATAGCGATGACGTCTTGTGACAGTCCGGTATTTGAACATATTGTTGACATGAACGTTCGTGTCCATAGAATATAAGTCAATGCTTATAGGTATGAGTGGCATAAATGTGCTGTCATGTAGAACTTGACTCCTTCAACTTTTAGAATCGTGATATCTCCGGAATGGTAATTCTTAGAAAAAAAGTATGAAGATCATTTGTGTAGATAATTTTAAGATCTATAATTTTTGTTTCGGCTACTTTTTGATAAAACTTACCGTTTTCGAAAAAAAAACCTCAAATTTTGAACTTTGATCCCCAATGACTTTTTGCACTCATGGGATCAATGGAGACTTTTGACACTTTATTCCTAATGGTGTACCCAAGGTCTCCACCAAAATTGGGCTTTGTCGGATTTATGGAAATTGTAATATCTATATTGAGTGGAGTAGAGGTTGCTCACATAATCTCGTATGTCAAGGTGTTTCGGCAGGAATAGCCCTGGCAGACTTATATATTCCGGTAATGAGGATTTATACCTACCGTCTGGAATTGGTTTCATGCTGGTATCAGATGGGTATATTTAGGGGTCCTGATGGGCACCTTTGAGATCATCTGCCGAGCACTTCCGGCAAAAAAAAAAAGACATATTTCGCTTTTCTGTATCTACCAGTAAATTCCTAACTGATGACATGACTATTATTTCGGTATTAGATGGGTAAAATGACACCCCTTTTTTCGCACCGGAAGTGACCGTTTTTTTGGTACTTTCGGCAAGTTCCGCCGTGGCAGACTATTAGGTACATTCGGATTCAGCATCAGTTTTATGGGAAACCATTGTACATTTCGTCGCGGTATCAAGTAGGTCCGAAATTTCGCAGTCCGCTCTCCGTCTATCAGCTCCGCGTCGACGCGCGCGCGCAGCGCAAACGGCACGCTTCGGGCGCGGCAGAACACCGGTGCCGCGCCGGCCCGCACGTGCAGCGCCACGGGCGCGCCCGTGTACCGGCCCAGTGTGCCATCAAACAATCTCATGTCTGCGGACAATGTCATTAATTATTTCATTTTTATTTTCATGGTTACATTTTACATTATACAAAGTTAACTTTGGTATTTGGAGGTCTAACTCCGCGATCCACTGTCGACCTAAAGGATTAGTGGTACCTCGATCTATCACATATAAATCTAATACTTTCATAGTACTATTGTAGGTACGTCACATTTACTTGTAAGTATCCGAGCGGTCTTATTATTGAACCATCATAAAATTTTAATTTTAAATGACAAGGGTACAATTTTAAATCACTATAACAAGAGCGGTAAGTATTTTCTCCAATGCAAGATAAGGCGGATCCTGTATCTATTTCCATATTTAAAAACTTATTTTGAACTAGCAAACCTGAGAGATATCTGTTGCAGGCTGAACAAATCACTTGATTTTAGGGTTCAGGCTATGGTTTTTATCTAAAAAATTAATAAAAACAAACTCGTGGTGCTATTGCGTGTATTGTCGGAGTCGAAGAGGCCAATGTTGCCACATACAAAAATTCACATTAAATATTAAGTGTTGAAAGAGTTAAAATAGATTTCAACATATTCTACAAACAGGAAAGAAGGATTATATAAGAGACATTAATTAAATCAAAAATTACTCTTACAATATATAGATCCTAAGAGATCAAAACTTAACTGATGTCAGCCATACAAAACATTTTAGTGTTACATAACTTGAGATAGCTAGCGAAGTGGACTGTAATCTTTTAAGGAAATTTTTAGCTTTTAAATTTATCTTATTAATAACTTAATAAGAGCTATGTAAAAACAAGTGTTTTGAAGGCTGAACTACTATTATTAAGTAGTAAAAAAATAAAACATAAATGCCTTTGATTAGTGAGGCAAGATAAACATTAATTTTTACCTATCTCAATTATTCATGCAATGTGCATGGAGCTTAAGAAGCATGAAATGTATGTTGTAACTATATAATAGATAAGTACGATTTTATTAACAATACAGTACTTCAATCAGCACTAGTCTATAGGTAGTAAACATACGTTAGTGATAGCAGTTTTATGCACTTTACCATTAGCCTTTTTTACTTCTAAGGCTCTAACTTTACCATCATGTCCAGGAAAGGTTTTTGTCACTCTAGCCATAGGCCATTCATTGGAGGAGTGTCCATCTCGCGTAAGATAACAAGAGTCCCTTCCTGCACATTTGGTAAGGAGTCCTTCCATTTTGGATGATTTTGCAATACATTTAGGTATTGTTTGGACCAATATCTTCAAAAGTGCTGTTTCAATGCAGTACATTTTCGCCAAAATTTAAGCCTGTTATCAGGTAGATTTGTGATATCCTGCTCAGGATAGCAAGTTAACGGCGCCCCAGTCAAGAAGTGACCAGGTGTTAGAAAGTAAAGATCCTCTATACCTGATGACATTGGAGTTATTGGTCTGGAGTTTAAGATACTCTCTATTTGAACTAACACAGTGTACATTTCTTCGTATGTTAATATATGTGAACCCAGCACTCGCTTTAAATGATATTTCGAACTTTTTACCGCCGCTTCCCATAAGGAACCGAATACAGGCGAGTTACTGGGAATGAAATGGAAGGTTATTCCTAACTTAGCAGTTACATTTTGCACTTGTGCTTGATGACATTTGGAATTATGTAATTTGTAGAGTTCACATAGCTGACTATTTTCAGCCTTAAAGGTAGCTGCGTTGTCGCAGTGGACTTCCGTTGGAATATAACGTCTTGCAATAAATCGCTTGAAGCTAGCTAGAAAGGTATCGGAAGTTAAATCTGACACCAGCTCCAAATGTATAGCTTTGGTGACAAAACATACATATACATCAATATATCCTTTTGTTGTTAACACGCCTCTTGCTCTCGATTGCTTGATCATAATAGGTCCAGCGAAGTCCACTCCTACCTTTTGAAAAGGACGATCAGCATTAACTCTACCAGAGGGCAATGACCCCATCAGCTGTTTTGCTGTAACACCTTTTATTCTAAAACATGTTAGACATTTACTTACAAACTTTTTTACAATTCGTATACCATTAGCTATCCAGTAGCGTTGTTGCAGACTACTCAATATTTCCCTTTGGCCAGCATGTAATAACTTTAAGTGCTCATTTTCAATAATTAAGCGAGTCAGCTTAGATTCTTTAGGTAAAACCACCTGATGTTTCTGGCTATAGGGCAATGAAGAGTGTTGCAGCCTGCCACCTACTCTTAATATGCCATTGGCATCTATAAAGGGATTCTTTGAATGTAAATAGGTTGATACTCGTCTACCTGCCTGCAAGGAAGCTAGATCCTTCTCAAAAAACTTTGATTGTTCATCTTTGATGAATAAATGCAATGCTTGCTGAGATTCTGCATATGTGACAAAATTGTGCTTTACTTTCACAGAACCTGGCTTTGAATTTTTGCAAAATCTTATTATATAAGCAAGTACATGGACTGCTTTATTTATGTTAGAATATTCTTCTAGCAAGTAGCTATAAAACGTTACCGGTTTGCTCTGTGATGCTGCACACACCAGCTCGTCGCGCTTTTGATCTTTAACCTCAGGTAAGTTATTGGGTATTTCTAATGAATTTTCATTAAAGTTAAATTTGGGGTCAGAGAGGCGCGTAGGCCCACACCACCACAGTTGGTTATCTTGTAGGACGCTAGGGCTCAGCCCCCTACTTAGACAATCGGCTGGATTTTGATCAGTTTTTATGTATGACCATTGACATGACTTTGCATATTCATTCATCAATCTAACCCTGTTTGCAACATATGCATTGAGCTTTGCAGGATCAGTTCTTTGCCAGGCCAGAACTACTTGAGAATCACTGAAAAGATGTACACTTTGGATTGGTAACTTTGTTATCAAAGTATTATATACTCTTGTACTTAATTTTGCCATTAATAATGCAGCATTTAATTCTAATCTGGGCACAGACAGTTTACTATCTTTGAGTGCTATTCGTGAGTTAGAACTTAACAGAGTCATAGTTACATTACCTTGCTTATCAGTGACTCTCAAATATATTGCTGCACCAAAGGCTAGAATTGATGCATCTCCAAATCCAATAATTTGAGCTGATTGACAGTCATCTACACTAACATTTATTTTAATAGTGGCCTTCATTTCTTGCAAATCAATTCTTTTAATAGTGGCCTTCATTTCTTGCAAATCAATGTAGAATTGTAGCCATTCTTTTTGCAAAATTGGTGGGAGAGTGGAATCCCAATTTACATTTGATAGCCACAGCTTTTGCATTATGATTTTGGCCTGGATAAAGATCGATCCAGCAATACCCAATGGATCATAGAATTGACTGATAAAGCTTAAAATTTGTCTTTTTGTTTTAGGAACTTGTTTGGAGACAGGACATGAAAGTATGAATGAATCCGAGTCAATGTCAAAGTTAACACCTAAAGTTTTAGTTACGTATTGAAAGGCAGGCAGCAGAGTAACAACTGTTTATTCGGGTAGACATAAAACATTACAATTATACAAGTACCCAACACCTCCTTATCTAAATATTAACATAAATTATTTAAATATAACATAACAACTATGTATATGTGGGAGATTAAAGGAAGATATAATTACGTAAAACAGCGTTCAAATCAACACATCATATTTATTTAGAAATAAAGCATTTGTCCAAGAACAACAATATATGCAATATATGAAATTAGCATTAATTATTACTATGTGTAATAATCTTTTAAACAATACAACATAATCATCATCAAAAGTCACTTACAGGGGTTCCACCATCAGGTAGGTATAGTAATTTGTATGAAGCACATCTATAAAGACACAGTATGCATCTAATCATAGTATGAACTAGTTTCTATAGGAAAATAGCATTACCTGGACTACGTCAACAGCTCAGCACAACTGAATGATATCTGAACCGTCAACGGCAGGTAGGCCCTTTTTATAAGAGCGAACAAACAAATGACGTCACACCGGGTGGGAGCGGTTTAGCGACCAGCTTGTTTATGAACTAATTTGGAACCGTTAAAATTCAAAATATATTAAAAACAACTCATCTCCCACACGGCCATACTGACGAGCAGCCGACTCGGCTCGCGATATTTTACAATACAATACAAGTATTATTTTTGTACACCACAAAAATTTACACTGACAAGTTTATTAATAGGTATATCTTATAATTGTTGTCAAATAAAATAATGAAATATTACAAATTTGTCTTAATCTTACAGATTATGCAGCTGCCAAGCTTAGGTTAGCTTAATTATTTGTCTAATTAAGAGTCATCGTTAGTATCGATCGAGACAATTTCCTAAAATTGGATTGAACTGAGCTAGTCTCGATTCAATGGTCCAATTAACATGGCATGAAATTAAATTTCAATGATGAGCCTACGATTGAGTGTCAATTTACATGACAGTGGTCAAGTAGCATGACCGTGACTGCCAATTCACATGACAGCGGTCAATTCGCATGACCGAGAGTGTCAATTCTCATGACAGTGGTCAATTCGCATGACCGTGGATCCACTTTGATGATCGTGTAGTACACGACTAAAAAAAAATCCCAGTCTCGCTCAGAAATATATGATGGACTCATGCACCGTGATTTGCTGGCCAGGCAACACGTAGCATGAACAATCATATAATGAACAGGACGTCCGGACAAAAAGGAGAAAAAGAACAGTTGCCAAATTATTGGAGGCAATCTGAACAAGTAGCAGCATGGTGTAAATATTTTCCTGTTAGACAACCCAAAAAGTCAAAAAACAGGCGAAAAATAGATAAGTAGCAATTAATCCACCAATAAGAGTGTAACTCTTAGATTTTTGATGCTGACAAACTCGAAGTGTCGCGAGTTGGTGTGATTTAGATACAACACCTCACGGTTAGTGTACACAATTTTCATCGTACTCGTCTTGTTATGGACAAGTGACGTCAACCGAAATGGTTAAGTAACCTAGTAAGGAACAGGTTGTCACGATGCCAAGTTACTTACTAGTAAGTAGACAATAAGGGAAGTTACAATATTCCCATTGCACATATTTTAGTTTTAAAATATTGCAACACTCGACGCGGGTAGCACGTGAAATAGTAAACGCATATCTACCCCTTTCTTCGTAATATTATTATACCAAATTTATGCAATCAGGAAATGAAGCAAAGTTAAAGGTGTGACCTTTATAATGTTAAAAAGATCTATAATTAATTACTTTGTTTTCTGAAAGTTGCGTAAAAACGTCTCAAAAGATAGCACTAGTATGCACAATTATTGTCTTGCCGATTTATTGTATTTACTAAGATTGAACTGAAAAATGTGAAAACAAATAACTTACAGCTTCGATATATTTTTAAGTTTCAATTTATTTTTATTTCATTTTATCAATTACAAATTCAATCTCATTTGTTTTAATTTATTACTTGATGTTCAAATTTTGTATGTAATGACAAAAATTAAAAATTCGTGGAACTATCAAAACGCTATGGTCATTCGTGGCTCGAAATAAATTATTATTTAATTCGATCACTCCCACTTTATCGTTGCGATCGAGCGACCAGCATCTAGCTAAAATCAAGCGCATCCATCATCAGGATTGTTAGGTATGATGCCTAGAACGGAATGACAAACTATAGAAATTTAGTCATTCGATACTAACCGTCTAACTGACAAGAGTCTTTTAGACTGCTCTTGAGTAGTAATGGAGGGTAGTTTTAGTATTCAAAACGTTTATTTTTCGCCGGTCTTAATCCTCGTCGTAACCATTAGCACGTTACATCTAGAAACAACCGACAACATAACTCGGCCAAACTGACAACCAAAAAATGTCAGCTAATGAAGAACCTTTTATCATTGTAATGCATAGTGCAGCCCTAAGTCACGGGCATAATCCCCGGTCGCGCCAGATTGTATGAATCTTGGCAAACTTCTAAACTGGTAAAGATTCCTTTATAACTATTGAACGAAAAAATAAACATGATATCTCACTGAATAGGAGAAAAATTAATAAAGCCAGCTTCATAGCTTCCTGGCAAAGCCAGAACATACTTTATGTACCGCGATCTTACCTACTGTTCTGCGCTTGAGGGGACGTTATGATTACTAGAACCAGCTTTAGTTAGGTCTAGATCAATTAGTATCAATCATCCCATGATAACTATCCTAGTACAAATCATTATAAGAATAACGCCGAACGTACTATGTGGAGTACAAATCTTACAACAAAATACGAATTTTATAGCTATCGAAATACTTAATGTCCCAATACAATACTATTTATATCCAGGACTTATACGCAAAAGTTTAAGGTAAAGTCTCCTGGCTTAAAAGAAGACTGTCAGGTGTAATAACTATGAGTGAAGTCGCGGAAGTTTAAAACAATAAAATATACAGACACGTCCGTATAATCAAGACAATGTGCAACTTTATCAGATAAAAATTGTATAGATCGAACTGGAAATATTAGTTCATTTAATTAGACTTTACGATGTTCAATCAAGTTTTATTATTGCAGGAGCTCTTATAATTAAAATGATTACTCCAAAACAACAAAAATATGAATACTGTCACAGAATTACTATTATCGACGAAATGAGCTAAGTGACCGGTTACACTGTGTGCTTGTAGTTATAGTGTTATCATACCACAATATTGCAAACAGTTTTCGAACAATCATTTCTCATTCCTCATCAACTCATTTATAGAATCACTTTATTAGGTCACTGCATCGCATTTGCACATGTATTTAGGTAACTTTTAGCCATTTCGAAAATGGTTTTGATAATATCTAATATTGTTAGAAAATAAAAAAGTTGAAACAAATTATTAGCCTAGCCTGTCTACCGTACGATATGTTCAAGTAATCAACTTGTTCCAATGAAGTAACCGTTAATAAACCAAACAAAGTGGCGATACGTCGCCATCTCATCTACCCTCAAATAGGAAATAAAAAAGTTCATGTCACTAGTGATGACATAAATCAACTGCCATGTTCAAAACACAATTAAGAAATTGAATTTCGTTGGTACACTATAAACATACACAACTTTATTCGACCTCACACTCCTAAAATAAGAGTGATACAAAATTCACAGAAAAACATTTTGACGATGTCTAAAAGTAACTTGTCTCAGAGTTGCTTTTCAATAAGTACCTTCATATTTTTTTTTTTCATCTAACTGAATGTGACCGGAATCAGCACAAATAAATCTGTGTAGGAACAATACAAAAATATATAAATTCATAGATGACGAATAAACAGCAATAGCGTAGTAATCTGTGCTAAATACGTAGGAAACCAAACAAAACCAACTGGTTGCAACTGCTTAGGTACACATATTAAACACGGATCGCACGCATACAACGTGTTTTAAAGTCAAAAAGGAGGCAATCGTAATAGAGGTAAGAAGAAGTAGCCTTCCCGCCTGCAGGGAGTACTTGTTGAAAATTATTTGTCATTATTAATATCACTATATCATTATTAATTAATTTTATTAATTACTATTATCACGCAAAGATCTGTAAAGTGGAAGGAACATTTTGACGCAAGGTCGTTAAAGTAGTCAAATAGCGAGTCATATGAATCTGAATTTGTAAACTAGACAGGTGCTTCTTGTTTTATATTGCAGTCGGTAGATGTTCCCAAGAGTTAGTCTAAGATTACTAAGAACTTTTATATAAACACACTTATAATACTTGCGATAGCAGGGTGCCTAGATTTATCGTAAATAAATGCAGTAATTTGCACCGCCCAAAGGTTTTCATCTATGTACCCAAACACAGAAGTGCTTAACTTGTTAGGAAATAATTGTATCTAGTGTAAAAAGACGAGTAATTAAATACTCAATAGGGTAGTTGACACCATGAAACAACAATTCTAGGAAGTAACCCTTTTAACAACAAAATAATAAGTAACTGTAAAACTTGATTTTTAGTAACTTTGAAAGAATTAAATAGTCAACCGAATTCGCATCTAAGTGACGTTACAGGTCACTAATTGCCGTACAAGATTAATCGGTAGTAGTGATGTTAGCAGAGTATGTAAGTTTGGTAGTCTAAAATACCAAGAATATTAAATGTCTAAAAACAAAATGTCTACAACCACAATTGACAAAATAAAATTTTATCGTCAAACCGCTGTGACCCAAGCAGGTTCGCAAAATAGGATTTACCGGTCTTCGTAAAGTAGCTACGCTGTCTCGTCCAATTTTTCTTTGCAACGCTGAAGGTTCACTCGTCGGTACCACCATCGCATGTGGGGGTGAGAGCGTCGGTGATGTCGTCAGGTCGCTGCGTTGTTGGCGCGTGTATACGCCACCTTGGACCATGTACACGCAACATCGGCGCATGTGCAGTGCACGCCGCATCAGCGCCCGTGTACGCCAGGTCAGCGCATGTGTACGCCACTTCGGCGCATGTGCATCGAAAGATGCAGCATTGGAGTCCATGAAAAATATAAAAGTAAAAATGCATTAATAACTTAGTAGGTACACGTGTGATCCCACTTCTGATGTGGGAGATTAAAGGAAGATATAATTACGTAAAACAGCGTTCAAATCAACACATCATATTTATTTAGAAATAAAGCATTTGTCCAAGAACAACAATATATGCAATATATGAAATTAGCATTAATTATTACTATGTGTAATAATCTTTTAAACAATACAACATAATCATCATCAAAAGTCACTTACAGGGGTTCCACCATCAGGTAGGTATAGTAATTTGTATGAAGCACATCTATAAAGACACAGTATGCATCTAATCATAGTATGAACTAGTTTCTATAGGAAAATAGCATTACCTGGACTACGTCAACAGCTCAGCACAACTGAATGATATCTGAACCGTCAACGGCAGGTAGGCCCTTTTTATAAGAGCGAACAAACAAATGACGTCACACCGGGTGGGAGCGGTTTAGCGACCAGCTTGTTTATGAACTAATTTGGAACCGTTAAAATTCAAAATATATTAAAAACAACTCATCTCCCACATATATATATATTATAATGTTTTAAGTGCTTTATTAAGCTTAAGCTATAAGTAACTTTTAGGTTTTACAGAACATTAACCTACACCTCCTTATCTAAATGACAAAACATCGATACAATGAAATAAAAAAAAAGTACCTACTCCAATGTAAATAAATATTTCATACTAATTTTTTTTTTTTTTTTTTAATATGACAATTAAATTAAAATACAGTGCCTGGGCGACTAAGCTTCGCTCGTTCCAGGTATTAAATTTTTTTTTTTTGTAATGGACGGGGGCGTAAATTAATGCGACGCACCGGTGCGGGGGGGGAGGACGACGCCAGTTCGAATGACTCCGAGTCCTCGGCCGGTTGAGGACCGCAATCCTCCGACTCGGGCCTACTATCGGCATTCGTGACATGACCTTCGGCCATGGTCGGGGTTTCTCCCGCCGTTCCGGTGCCTCCCATGATCAACTGTTCCTGAGACGCACTGTCCCCCGCCGAAATACCAGCTAAAGAGTATCTTTTCGCACCGGGTTTCACGTTAGGTGTTAAGATCTGATCGATGTGTCGTCTAGCCGCAACCCCTGACTGAAGAACTACATCATACGAACGAGGTCCGACACGTTCCTTAACTAAACCTTCGGTCCATTTGTCCCTACTTTTGGTGTAATCGCGTACCAGGACACGGTCTCCCGGAGACGCGACGCGCGGCGTCCCGCCCGCCGCTGCGGCCTGGCGGCGTTGGCTGTCGTTGACGCGCGCCGCCACGTCCTGCGCCGCGTCCGCGCGCGGCAGCAGCGCGTCCAGCCGGCCCCGCAGCCGCCGCCCCAGCAGGGCCACCGCCGGCTCCACGCCCGTAGTGGCGTGCGGACAGTTTCTGTATTGGAAAAGCATCTTGCAGATGGCTCGCTCGACGTCTGCCCCTTCGTAGGATGCTTTTTTAATGCAATGCTTGACAGACTTGACCGCGTTCTCTGCGGCCCCGTTACCCTTGGGTCTATAAGGACTGGTTAGATTATGAATGATGCCATTTTTGTCAAAATAGGCTTCCATTTCGCGCGACGAGAACGGCGGCCCGTTATCCGTCACTATCTGTAAGGGTAACCCGAACCTCGAAAATATTTCCCTAAATTTGGCTATCACGAACTTGGCGGCCGTACTGCTCATATGAATCGCCTCAATCCACTTACTGTGACTGTCTACGACTATCAAATAGTGTTTAGCATTGTACTCGGCAAAATCGGCGTGTAGTCGTTGCCACGGGCGCATCGGAAACTCCCAGGGCGTGAGCGGCGCGTGCGGCGGCGCGGCGCGCTGCTGGCGGCACGCGGCACACGCGCGGCACAGCTCTTCGATGTGCGCGTCCAACCCGGGCCAGTACACATAATTGCGTGCGATGCTTTTCATTTTTACGACGCCTAGATGCCCCTCGTGTAATTCTCGTAAAATATAATCGCGATATTTGGGTGGAATGAAAACTCTGTAATTATAAACTATGCACCCACGTTCAACAAATAAATTCGATTTCCTATGAAAATATGCCATTTCCTGTGTCACTTCGACGCTTTGTGGCCAACCATTTATAATATAGTCATAAATTTTTCGCAAAATCGGATCTACCTTTGTAGCTTCCGCTATATGCCTATAGCTTATAGGGAATTCGTTCTCCACATAATGGAGATAACAGCTGTCCGCCTGCGCGAGATCGTGTTGGGCGCCGCGGCGCGCGGCAGCGGCAGGCGCGACAGGCAGTCGGCCGGCGCGTTGGCCGCGGACGCGACCCACTCCACCGTGAAGTCGTATGCTGCGAGTCGCGCCGCATATCTCTGTAGGCGGCTAGCCGCCGTTTGCGGAATGCCAATGTTTTCACCGAATATGTAAGACAGCGGCTTGTGATCGGTGCGAATAACAAATTTCCTACCATATAAATATTGATGGTTTTTTGTTACGCCATAAAAAATTGCCAACGCCTCTTTGTCTAACTGGCTGTATGACTTTTCGGATTCCGATAACGTACGCGACACGCAGCAAACCGGTCTCTCCGAACCGTCGGGATACCTATGCGCTAAAACGCCACCAATTCCATATGCTGAACTATCCACGCTGAGTACTAACGGCAAATTAGGATTGTAGTGCGCTAAAACATTACCGGTTGTTAACATTTTTTTTATTGCTATAAAAGCCTCTTTGCATTCCAGACTCCAATTCCACTCATTTTTCCTTTTAAGTAATTGATGTAAAGGATATAAAATAGTGCTTAATTTGGGAATGAATCTGCCATAATAATTGACAAGACCTAAGAAGGCTCTCAATTGTTGCGCGTCTTGAGGATGGGGAGCATCCACCAGCGCCTTGACCTTCCTGTCGTCTGGGTGAAGCCCGTGCTTGTCTATTATATGGCCTAAATAGCAGACCCTAGGTTTAAAAAAATCACATTTAGCCAACTTGATTCTAAGGCCTACTGTATGTAGCCTGCGAATAACCTCACGTAGGTTCTTCATATGATCTTCCTTTGAGACTCCTGATACGCAGATGTCATCGAAAAATGCAACAGTGTGCGGGACACCCCTAACTACCTCTTCCATTAACTTTTGGAATTTTTCCGGTATACAGCTTAAACCATAAGGAGTGCGAATGTATTCGAATGTACCGACGTGTGTACTAATTGCCGTACATGCTCGGGAGCCCTCCTCGAGCATGACCTGCTCGTAAGCGTGGGCTAAGTCAATTTTAGAAAATATTGTGCCGCCGCTAAGTGCCGCATAAAGCTCCTCAATTCGAGGTAGAGGATATGGTTCACGTTTTAAAATTGAATTGATAGTGACCTTATAATCTCCACATATTCGTATACTCCCGCACTTTTTTATGACTGGTACGATAGGAGTGCCGTACTCCGCGTGATCTACCTTCCTGATGGTCCCTTCCTTAACTAAACGCTCCAACTCCTTCTCTACAGGTTCTCGTAAAGCTAACGGTAAATTTCGGGCTTTATGAAACATCGGTTCGTGATCTTTCAATTTTAATGCAAATCGAACGGAACAAGTACCCAACCCGGGCGAAAAGACATCTGAAAATTTATTAGCCAGTTCATTCACGATGCGCTCGGCCTCATCAGTGGTGTCACGTGATTCCAAATGATGTAGTTTAATTTGTATATTATTAAGTTGTAACGAACGTAACCACGCACGGCCGAGCAGCGGTGGGCCGCCGCCGGGTATAATGTACAGCGGCAGACCGCTGGCCGCGCGCGGCCGCTCTTGCCCCTCACAATAACGCGCACTCACACTGATGACACCGAGCGGCTTAATAACATTGCCAGTATACGATCGTAACTTAAGATCTGACTCGACGACATCGTGTGTTTTAAAGTATCTTTTATAAAAGTTTTCATTAATAGCTGATATCTTGCTACCCGTATCGACTTCAAATACGATAGGTACATCCTCTACGATCAATTTCACCATGTAAGGTTTATCGCTAGAACCGTCAACGTACATATTAAAAAAGTCACTGTCCTCACCTTCAGATTCCAGGTCCAAATAAAAATGATTCTTCCGTACCTTACTTTCACTACCGTTAGCACCACCACTCTTACTGCACATGACCTTGAGATGGCCTCTCGCTCCGCACTCGTCGCAGTTGAACTGCTTGTAGCGGCACCGCTCGGGGGCGTGCTGCTTGCCGCAGCGCCAGCAGCAGCGCGCGCGCGCGCCCCGCGGCGCCGCCGCCGCCGCCGGCATCGCGCCCGCGCGCGCGCCCAGCCGGTGCACCTGCGCGGCGCCGGCGAGCTCAGCGCCGGATGCGCTCGCGCTCGCCGCTCCCGCTGCTCCTCTACCGCTGGTCTCCGCATGCCTATCTGCAGCCTCGAGAGCCAGCGCTAACTCCACTGCCCGCTTATAGCTGAGATTCTCCTCGGCGAACAACCGGCTACGCATCTCGTCACTCGCGAGCCCGGACACGAACTGGTCTCGCAAGTTTTCTTCCAGTTTGTCGCTAAAGTTGCATGTGCTCGCGAGATGCTTCAGGTGTTGCAAATAGGAGCTGAGTTCCTCGCCGGGCCTCTGCCGGCGCTGCCGGTAGACGTGGCGCTCCGCGATGTCGGAACGCTTGGGCTCGAGGTGGTCTTGCACTATTTGAATGAGCTCGTCGAACGTTTTGGTTTCCGGTGGGTTCGGTGCACAAAGGTCGCACATGAGATCGTACGTGGGTTCGCCGACTACGGTTATTAAAGTAGCTACTTGTAGGTTCTCACTGATACCGTTCAAAAGGATGAATTGTTTAACGCGATTTACGTACATCGACCACTTTCGCGACGATAGATCGAATGCTTCGATTTTACCGTACGGCATAGTCACTAATTTTTAGGTACTTTCACGTCTAATCACAACAAAACACCTTAATTATCGTTAATTTTAGCTTTTTCGTCGCCAGTTACGTATTGAAAGGCAGGCAGCAGAGTAACAACTGTTTATTCGGGTAGACATAAAACATTACAATTATACAAGTACCCAACAGTTTTGATGTCCTTTTTTAGCTCTACTTTAACACTCTGTTGTTGCTCTGGAATATCTGCCAAGATTGACTTATTATTTGCAGCCCATTTGTGCAATTCGAAACTTCCTTTTTTAAGCAGTTCAATTAATTGTTTTTTAGTATCAATTATGTTTGCTAGGTTGTTGTCCGTATATAGAGCGTCATCTATGTATTTAGAGTTTAATAGCACGGAACTAGAAAGGGGATATTCATTTTCATACCTTGTAGCTAGCTCTTTTAAGCATCGCGTGGCTAAGTAGGCCGAGCTCTTTAATCCATAACTGATAGTATTTAATTGAATACATTGTATAGGCTCATCTGGATTGTTTCGCCAGATAATGTTTTGCAATGAGCGTTGCTGTTTTTGAATAAATATATTCCGAAACATACGTCTGATGTCGCAGGTAAAGAAATATTTATGCACTCTAAATGAGAGTAAAATATCAAAGAGCTCTTTCTGTACTATTGGCCCATTGTACAATATGTCATTTAATGAAATTTTGTTGCTTGTTTTCATTGAGCCGTCAAATACGGTTCTTAATTTAGTGGTGATTGCATCTTGTTTGATCACTACGTGATGGGGTAAGAAGTAAACTGGATCTGCAGAAAGATCATACAAAGAAATATCTATGTAGGAACCATGTCCCAAGTCAACATATTCGTCAATAAAATTGACTGATTGAATTTGTAATCTTTGTACAATTGATGATCTTTCTGCAACTTCTTCTCCAAATTAAGATATCTTTTTAGGGCAAGACTAAAAGAATCGCCTAATGTATTGTTTACATCATAAATAGGTATTTTCAAGGGCATTGACACTGTTTTTATTATCATTTAATTCTACTGTTTCTGCAAAATATTTTTCATAATACTGTTGCTCAGATGTGTGTTCCGCATATATTTCTGGAGCTTTTTCTGTTTGCCAAAAATTATTTATTGTGTTACTAATATCGGACTGACATTCTTGACAGAAAAGAGCAACAGCAGTCTTTTAAAGTGAGCTCGGGACGCTACCTCCTACAATCCAACCAAACTGTGTGTGGACCAGGCTTGGCTGTGCAGCATCAAGGTGTTGGAGCTCAGGCTGGGGCAGCAGCGCCTGGAAAAAAATATCAGCAGACAATAAAATATCTATCTCACTTGTGGTGTGAAATGTGTCATTTGCTAGTTTTATATTTGTTGGGATCTGAATCTTGGCAATATCAATGGGACTTTGTGGCAAATTTGTCGTTATACTATCTACTACCAAGAGATTGGTGCTTACTTTATAGGGATAAGCACATGAAAATATGTCCAACTGTACTGACGATTTGATGGTTTTTTCTGTATTTGCAATGCCTAAAATATCAGTTGAACTGGGCAGTAATTTTATGCCTAGCTGCTTAGCCACCTTTTCTGTGATGAAACATGTTTGGCTACCCGAGTCCAACAAGGCTTTTACTGTGATTTGTTTACCATATTTAGTGACTATTTTGACCATTGCGGTTGGTAACAACACATGAGTTTTATTATCCTTCGGGTTTCAACCGAAGACGATTATAATTATTACAGTGCAGCTCGTGAGATGGTGCTATCTTCCTCACACCTTTAAAGCTATAAAACTAAAAAAAAATAAAGCTTCATTTCCGCTCCCCACCACTGCGCGCTAGCAACTCTGCGCCCGCGTCGTCTAGCCTCATTATGTGTTTTTGTGTTATCGGAATCACACCTCAATCTCGGAACGAGAAATCTGGTGCTCCATAAATGGCACAGTTTATGCCAAGAAACATTGGCTATGATAATATTAAGTGAAAAAAGTGAAGAAATCATTGGAAAAAACCACGTTGTTCAAAATCATTAGAAAGTGATGGCAGGTAATAGTTACAACACTAGCCGGGAACATGATCCTTATGATGCTAGCGATTCAGGTAAAATAATCATTATTACTATTTGTATTAAAAACAGCACTTAAATCGTACCTACTTGAATACAGCAGTGGGCAGAAATTAGGTGATGATAAAATACACCTACCCGCATATTTTGACCGTCTTGATTTGGCCAATAAAATTATGATGTAATTATTAATACTTATACTACGTGCAGTACGTCCCAAATTCAAATTAATACTGATGATATTTATAGTCTTCATTTAAATAGTGTTAAATCACGAGTATCACAACATGACTCAAATATTGTTAAAGATTAACTAAAGTCCTACTTACGTTTCACTCTAACAATGTCTCGGCCTTGGTACTGTACGTAGGTACACAAGTGGCGTTAAGGATAATAAATGCATATATTGTTCCACTTTAAGAGTGTTGAGGCTCTGTTAATCCTCCTAAATTTTATTGAAAATGTTAAATAAAGTACATATCGACAATCCACTTTATTACTTAGTATGGAAATGGAAGTCCTGTTACTCCACGTACATCGTGTAGAGGACGCTTAACATATAATATATGTATGTACATACAATTCATTTTAATAATGTACCTGCCAGCAGTGTCGATATCTTGTTACCCCGCTTTAATAGTGGCAGCCTTTCTTGTTACTCCGCATAAATGGCGTCGAAAACTCATAAATACAATATAACATGTACAATAATACTCCACTTTTATAGTGCGAGTCCTTGTTCCTCCGCGTAAATCGCGTATGAGGAACCATATATGACATATGCACAATACTCCACTTTTATAGTGTGAGCCTTTATGAATCCGCGTAAATCGCGTCGAGAAATAAATACATAATATGTTTAACAACACTTTAACAGTGTTGAGTAACCTATACTTCACGTAAGCAGAGAGCGTAGATGATGTAAGTACCTATGCTTAAACCTAATAATCAGGTTAATCATTTTAAGAATAATAGGTGTCTTAATAAACTCCTATTGCATTATACGAGCCACCTACAGTAAAAAGATCTCGAGGTGCTCTAAACTCTGGGGGGGCGCCGCCGCGCATGTATACCAGCAACGACCGAGTGTCGGGCGCCCCCGCCCGTCGACCGCCGCGGGACTACCGCGCCGAGCCGCCGCCGCCCGCCGGACCAGCGCCAACAACGGAGGAGCCGCTGAGGAACGACGAGCCACTGGACGAGAATTCGCCGCAGGTAGCTGTAACCGGCCTTACTCTTACATACTTTTACTTTTACGATGAGTGATGCAGATTCACGAACTTTTAATACTCAACCCTAAGCTGAAATAATTGATGACTATATTTCTAATACTAAAACTATCTGAATAATATAATTCTAAATTAATTAATTATTATGAATAATATATTTAATTAAAAACTGAATTTATCTTACCCTATAGGTACGGTGTTGGTAGGCCAGAGACCTACCGACTCTAGTTTCTGTCCTACCTAAATAGAATATAACAGAAAAGAATTGAATCCAGAAGGATAAAATGTGTATCAACCTACCACTCATCATACACCTACTAGCCCGGGTCGGCAGCAAGTATCCGGTCAGCAAGCAATCTCCACCGTCACCGATCAGAGCGTTCTCGCTGACCTGCTGGTGTGTGACGCATGTGACGAACAATTCGTCTTATAAATTAATTATTCGTCTTATTAATTCTCACAAAGCTTAATCCAAACTGATTTACTCTAAATTGAAAACAACTTATGAATTCAAATTTAAATTCAAATTCAAATTCAAAATCTTTATTGCTTACATATGTAGTGTCTGTAGAGGACAATAAATATTTTACCATGGGTGAATATGGTACAACGCTTAAGCTATTACAGCACGCCAAAACTAATCTTTAAATGTATGTACTATATACATATTTATAAAAATAAAAATGCAGAAACAGAGTACGACTTTATTGTAAGTAGGAATGTGAAAGAAAAGTTTGTACTCACATAACTACTTAAATCAGCGCTTGAGCACTTAATTTAGGTATGTCGGATTTACTAGATATCTGCGAACTATTCATTTATTTATTATAGACATCCTATGGAGAAGATTTTGCCAACTTAATTACTACCAGCAATGAATTAAAGAAATTACCAGTATTACCTAGCACAAACTAAGACGTTACCGGTTACAGCCTTTTGGCAACGTAACGTTTGGCAACCTGTTTTAGCTCGCAACTTTTCATTTTGCAAACTCTGTGTGTGTACATGCAATACCACAAACATGGTGTTTTATGTTATTTTATTTTTTCTTTCAAACTAATAAAAAACTGATTAAAAATCGAGACGAAGCATTCATGCTTAATAGTTGTATTGCAGAATTCTTAGCCTTTCAAAGCTCCGCAGGCCCCGCTGTCAGCTACGACTGGATGTACAGTAAGTGATAGCTTTTAGCACTGATGCTGTACTGAAAATAACAACTAATAAATGAATATCGGTCATTATTAAAATTGATATTTTGTATGGGGGCGAGATAACATAACCTCATGCTGCCCAATTCGTAAACCGAATTACTTACTACATTGTCTTCATGAAGCACCCAACACCCTATTGGGTGTGGTGTGGTAATGCATGTGGGAACCAAAAACACCAACGGTAACCATACAGGGACTCAATTGTTTTTCTTGTCATATAAACACACTCGAGTCAACAATCGCGTTTTATGACCAAAAAATTTTGAAAAACTAAAAAGATGATGATGTTCTGTTAGTTAACAATTGATAACAACACTACTGCATTTATTACATTTACACCGAATGAATAACATAAATTATTAAAATTTCACGGATTATAGTGGTGTGTACATTAGAAACATTTTGGTTTTTGCGTATTATTAGATATCTTGTGTGATATGAAGTGACTGGTTCATATATACACGAAATCTTAGTATTAGCGCGAATGATAGAAGAATCGATTTAGACGTCACGGAAAACCTCTTAATGGTACCATATCGCTTTTACCGGTCATCAATAATTTGCTTTTTGGAACTGTTAAATCTTTGTTTTCCTTACAGAAAATGCCATGCCACCTACTTCCTGCGAGTCAGTCCTGGTGGCAACTAAAGTATTAGGATATTGATAATCTAGATACCACAAGCGTCCTTAGAGGTAGTAATGGCCCCTTTTGCAATTAAAACTTTAAATGAACCTAGCCTGGTGGCACTTCTGTAAAAACTACTAGTCCTAATTTAATTATGTTTTTTAACATTAAAAATTGAATAAAGCGATAGCTTACAGCAGTTTAAACACTCGTAGGTCTGCCTTTTATATAATTCTTGGTTTGAATACCTACTACTAAAACGAATATCACTCGATTTATGAAGAGTTTGGAGGTTTTTTCCTCCAAACCAGATGTAATACACCTATTGAACCAATAACAACATAATATCCGTACAAAAATGTGACCTTATCAAATTTGTTTTATAAAACCTTGGCTATTGCCGTGCTCTGCCGAAAGAATACAGGAAAATTCTTTAATCAAAATAGAAAGTGTACCAAGACATAAAAATGATATTTTATTGTGATTAAAATAGGATATTTTATTAAAACCTCCAGGTCTGGGGCTCATCAACTGTTAATGAGATTACCTAACATCCATAAAATCTCCAGTAGTCGTGCTGCACGTTACTGGGTGTACAGACGTACATAATTAAAACTAGATCAAAGATTAATTAGTTACGCGATCGCTCTGAGGAATATCCCTTTTTTTGTTAGGACTCATAATATCATATACAAATAATAAGTAAAACTTGGTTGTCTAAACCCTGGTACATTGGGTTAAAAAGGTACTAAGATATTGGTATCGATACCACTGCCTAGTCTTTAATTATATGTGGTTCGCAAGACTCCCGGCTGGAGTTAAGCATAGGAGTCGAAAAAGGGTTTTTTGGGTTGCGGCAATTAAGCATTGCCATGTAAGAATACTATTTTAATCTTTCTTTTAAACATTAATAATATATCTATATATATAAAAGGCAAACCTGACTCACTGGGTTATATATCAACGCACAGCCCAAACCGCTGGGCCTAGAAACTTGAAATTTGGTACAAGGGTTCCTTTTATAATGTTAGTGAGCACTAAGAAAGGATTTTTAGAAATTCATCCCCTAAGGGGGTGAAATGGGGGGGTGAAGCTTATATGGAACTTTCTCATTTCTGGACTTAGAAGTATGAAAATAGGTGTATAAGTTTTTGATCACAATTGAAAATGATCTGTCTAGGTGAAATGGATAAAATACCCCCCTAAAGGGGTAAAAGGGGGGGTAAAGTTTGTATGGAAATTTTCTATTTTCTGGACTTAGAAGTATGAAAATAGGTGTATAAGTTCTCGATTACAATTAAAAATTATCTGTGTAGGTGAAATGGATAAAATTTCCCTCTAAAGGGGTAAAATAGCGCGCGATAACCGAATCCCACGCGGGCGAAGCCGCAGGCAAAAGCTAGTTATTAAATATAAATAAATTCGTAAAAAAAAAAACTTAATCTGTATACATGAGAATCAAATCAAGAATATAATACAAGTACCTTCTTATCTAGGTAGTTGATTTATTCTTCTACCTTAAAATATATTTTTATTATTTTCTTATTAACGGCCTTGGCTAACATTACTGGGCTCTGAACATCTGCACTGTAATAATTATAATCGTCTTCGGTTGAAACCCGAAGGATAATTAGGAATTAAACGAACTTACCTTGTGAAGTTCAATTCCAATTATGCGAGGGTTTCAACCGAAGACGATTATGTACAGATCGCGTCAGAGAAAAGGAACCCCCCTTTGGTAATGACATCAAAGCGTTCAATATTTTTGTCACGTTACGTAGGAAGCCAGTTGGTCTAGTGGATAGATAGTTGGCCTCAACTTGTCTCGTCATACTAAGGTTCTCAGTTCAAGCCCCAGCGGCTTGAGACCTTTTTGTTTTTCTTTTTTGTTTTTATTAATCACCTGCCGTTGATTAATATTAGAGATCTTTGTTAAAATAGGCATGAGGTATAAAAAAAGATAGGCATGTTGCAAACGCAATATTTGTTTATTTATCCATAGATTTCTGGGTCAGTAGGTATAGGTATACAGTTTTCAATCTGTGTTAAAATATGATTTTTTACTTAGGTTTTGAATTCAACTAAATTTACTAATAGAAACACTTGCTTTCGCATACATCATATTAATTTATAAAAACAACACATATTAGACTGTTAACATTAATTGTTGTACTGAGAAAGAACCAACATGCTAAACTTAATAGTATAGCAATTTACATCTTTCTCTTTTATCACAGTTTCTGATAACCTTTTTGACACAACACATTAAGACAATACCTATGTGAGGTCAGATGGTGCATCATTAACAAATGACTCGTCAACAAGGGTAATTTGACTGATCATAATAAAGGTCTGTTTATTATTGATCAACTACGAAATAACAATAATAGGAATAATAACACTTAATAGGAATTTTAACACTTGCTTTTTCATTCTAATACTGTTTTATTGGTTAGTAATTAATGTTCCTTTTAGTAACGGAGAGGATAGCTCTCACTGTCTTTTATACTTCTTGAAGCCGTGTTTTCATGCTCGAAACCACTTTGAAACATGTATCACTATTCATATCACAACAGTTCTCATGTTTCATTTACCTCATTATCCAAATTCTTATAAGATCTTATCTCACTGGAGTCCCAATTCAATACCATCTGACCCCACAAGTTTTCTATTTGATTTAGGTCCGGACTTTTAGTCAGCCATTCAAACACCGTTATGTTTTTTTGGTAATTTAGCTAGTTTCTGACGATTTTGGACTTATGCACTGAAGAATTATCGTTAACCAGGTAAATTTGTCCTTCAGGGTAAGCCACACGCACTGACGGCAGCATTACGTCCTTTAACACTTCAAGATATCGCTCACTGTTCATGCGGCCGCCTATTTCCACTAGCTCGCCTGGTCCCATTGAAGACATCCATCCCCAGTAGGTAACCTAAAACATTCAAACCTTTTAAAATATGTTGCAACATGGTGATCTAAGAAAACTTCAAAATAATATTAGGTAAATACACGCCTTGAACGTATCCCTACTTAATATTATAAATGCGAAAGTAACTCTGTCTGTCTGTCTGTCTGTCTGTCGGTCTGTCTGTCTGTCTGTCGGTTACGCTTTCACGTTAAAACCGCTGAACCAATTTTGATGAAATTTGGTATAGAGATAGCTTAAGCCCCAAGGATCAACATGGGATACTTTTTGTTCCAGTAGAGGGCGCCATCGCGCGATAACCTAGGTCCGCGCAGTCGAAGTCGCGGGCATATGCTAGTAATATTATAAATGCGAAAATAACTCTGTCTGTCGGTCTGTCTGCCTGTCTGTTACGCTTTCACGTCGAAACCGCTGGACTGAATTTGATGAAATTTGGTATAGAGATAGTTTAAGCCCTAAGGATCAACATAGAATACTTTTTATTCAGGTAGAGGACGCCACCGCGCAATAACCTAGGTCCGCGCAGACGACGTCGCGGGCATAAGCTAGTTTTAAATAAATGTGTTAATTACACAAAAATTGTAAAAAGATTTTATTATTATTTACCTAGTGTTAATCGCCTGTTTGTTCTGAGATCTAACACGTTGTTGGGGGATACCTCTCCCCGCTCCCCACTTCATCTCCAAAACATTTTTCGGCCATCCATGTCTGACTTAAAGCACTTTTCGTCCGTAAATATAACTATTTCGTTTTCCCAGTCGAAATTTAAGTAACGAGTGGCAAAGTTTACTCTGTTGGTGCGGTGGTCGTCAGTAAGCTTAATTTTTCTGGCCGGATTATAATTATGGATATTCACCGCGTGTAGATATCGTCGAACTGTTCTGACAGACACCCAAAAGTTTCAGATCACATTTCACATAACCCGTCGCTTGATACCTTTGCTTTGTATTGATCTGTTTTTCTCTGTTTAAAAGAAAACAATAATATTAGAAATACATACATGAAAAGTGCAATTGGTCTGAAATATTTCAACAATAAATATTATTATTTCAAACTTACCGTTACGTTCATATCCCGTGCTATTTTTTTTATAAAATATCTTATTTTTGTTCCCAGAGAACAACAATTATAGCCTTCAAAAAAGTTGTTAATCGAAATAATAAAAGCTTTTCGTGAACTTAATAAATCGGACAATATTACAACGTGGAGATATTCACACAAGGAGATCGACACGAAACGTAACGATTTGTAAATTTCGTTAAAAATATACCCTCAGGTTAGTAAATGGGACTCATAAAGTGTATTATCCTACATTCAACCTTAAGTAGCAGTTTAATACAGCAGTCTTCGATAATTCTCTGAAGTTACAATAAGGTAGTGCAACAATCGGTAATAAACGTAATCTATCTGTTCATATCTATACGCATTAGCTAGAACAGGATGCAAAGATTAAGTAAACAAACATCTGCCACCCTCAAAGACTCAATACGAAAAACAAAGTTAGAACTCAGTATATCTCGCTCAGTATAGTCGCTGTCTCTTTGAAAGTCGCTATTTACTGTGCGATAAGGTTGTCTTTGCTTTGGCGCTTGGTGCATATCTACTGAATACTAATGACCATGGCACGCAACTAGCAACTATTAATTTTGCAACCATCGTCAGGTATTGAAATGGCCTAGCGGCAAATCGAAGTGTTCGACCTGTGCGCTGCTCGCAGTGAACCGAGTTCGATTCCGAGGATTTTCGATGGGGGAAATTTATTACATTTAAAAAAGATATTTTTGATAGTTGTCATTCACCGCTTGGTGAAAATGGACTGTGACTGTGAATGTAACTTGCAATGCGAGTATTGAATGTTATAAGAATTATGAGTTGATGTCCGCTCGTGGAATAACAATAAAACAATTGTTACCTACACAATTCGGATCGTATTCGAATATTATTACTAAGGTTCTCTTGTCTCACTCACACCACCGAAGATCGTATCAATTCAAATGTGGTTAAAAAAATATAAATGATCAATATCTTTTTTTTTTTCAACTTATTTAAATTATCAGAAAAATACTACAAAAAAATAAATAAACCAAAAACATAAATAAAACAAAAAGTGGATTTGAACCCGAGTCCTCCCTTTGATGCACTTGTCTCAGAGCTCGCGATAGTTAACCGCAGGGCCAGACTGATCTGTCACGTGTCACACAGAGGGGTTCCTTTTCTCTGACGCGATCTGTACATCGTCCCATCCCTCCCATCCCATATAATAAAAAATAATAAAAAATATTTGTAACCTGAATATAACACAAAAATTGCTCTGAAAAATGAGGCTAGACGACGCGGGCGCAGAGTTGCTAGCGCGCAGTGGTGGGGAGCGGAAACGGAAATGAAGCTTTATTTTTTTTTAGTTTTATAGCTTTAAAGGTGTGAGGAAGATAGCACCATCTCACGAGCTGCACTGTAATAATTATAATCGTCTTTGGTTGAAACCCTCGCATAATTGGAATTGAACTTCACAAGGTAAGTTCGTTTAATTCCTAAGTATTGACAGAATTTAATGACACATTCGAGGATTTCTTGACAGACGGCTTTGCCTCATTCGATGTGTCTTGATCACTATCTAAATGCAAAAGAGAATTATGATTTTGTTTGCATCTACCTTTATGACCATTCAGGCATGTGTGACATAGCTCTTTGTCTTTGACAAAGGCTAGGCGCTCCTTGATGGAGGCCAACACAAACTTGGGGCATGCAAATATTTTGTGATCAGACTTACTGCAGAAGAGACATTTCACCTCCTTCACCACCACATTTGCCACCCTGGAAGAGGTGGATGGTTTACTTTTGCTGTCAGCATAGTCGATCCCGTTGTTGCTGTTCTCCAGAGCGAGAGCTCGATCTTCAAGAAATTTAATAAAATTATTAAACGTTGGTTGCACAGAATTGTCACGCTCTAAGTGATATGCCCTACTTGTTATTGGATCTAGTTTCTTTGCAAGTAGGCAGACTAGTATGCTATCCCAACTATCTATGGGTTTACCTAAATTCTTCAAGGCAGCTAAGTGCTGGTTTGTTATAGAAATCAGGGAGCGAAGTGCTGAAATATTGGGTTTATTTATACATTGCAAATCGAGAAGGCCAGAGATATGCTCATGAACCATTTTGTGCTTATTGTCGTACCGTTTATTTATTATTGTCAACGCTTCACTATAACTTGACCCTATCACAGGAAGATTTTTAATTAAATCGTAGGCTTCACCCTTCAAAAAGCTTCTTAAATAGAAGAATTTCTGTATATCGTCGATTCCTCTGTCATTGTGCACTAACGCGTTGAACATTTCTATAAATGGTTTGTATTCCATATATTTGCCGTCAAATGGTTGCAGGGGGATGGCCGTTGCTCGCGTCCGTAGGTCTAACCCGCGAAACCCTACACGTGTCCCCCGGGTGGTGCTAAACGAGCAACAACGCCGAGCATCAGGCGGCGGTAAATATCCTGACCCCCTCCAACCCCGTTGGAGGCCGGCTACTACAAGCCGCGAAGGAGGAAATGCCTTCAAAAGACGTAGGTACGCCAACCCGCAATGGCCAGCGTGGCGTTACAAGGCCAACTAACCTGCATGCAGAGACAACCATTACCACGGCCCTCAGTTCCCAGTCGTCCTACTAGGTCTGGCTACGGCAGCGGTCGGGGGACCAGTAGGACAGAGGGTGCTAAGAATCCCTGGGAGAACGGATACGGCTTCCAACACGTTTACTTGGCTACATATAATGTTAGGACGCTATTAACGGAAGAACGCTACCAGGAACTGGAATCTGAAGTCCTCAATAAAATAAAATGGGACATAATGGGCCTTAGCGAGACGAGAAGAAGGGGGGAAAACCTCGTTAAGCTAACATCAGGACACCTACTCTATTGCAAAGGCTACGAAGACAAGTCACAAGGTGGCGTTGGACTCCTCATTAATACCTCAATGGCAAAAAAAGTGCGTAACATTGGAGCGGTGTCACCACGTGTCATCTATGCCACTTTTGACTTAAATAAACGTTATTCACTCAAGGTCATCCAAGTCTAGAGGATTCGATTTGTGGCATTCGACAATGGCGGATGTGGAACATGTCTAATTTTGGTATTTCTGCTTCTTTGGCTAGTTGAAGTATAACTTTGATAGTGTTTTATGCGGCGATTAACCTTAATAGTGAACAGTGATCACAAAATTCGATATCGCTCTCGTGTCTGACATTTTTTAATGCGCAAGTTGTCTCCGCGTGGTTTTTGGAATTTTGCTATCAAGTTGCAAAAACTACAATCACCGTACTACGTGAAGAAGAATATATTTATCTTTATATAACTGACATTGGCCCAAGCCTTGAAGGCCGCCATTGAGGAGAATAAATAAAATCCAAGTCTACGCACCAACATCCTCACACTCGGATGACGAGATTTCGGAATTTTACGACGACATAAGTACCGCGTTAAGGGAGAATCCTACCTTTTACACTACTGTTATTGGTGATTTTAATGCAAAATTAGGGAATCCCCGAGAAAATGAAGAGTTTGTGGGCAGATTCGGACTGGGGGAGAGGAATTCAAGAGGGCATGACCTGGCAAATTATCTGTGCCAGCAAAAACTATATGTCATGAATACGTTTTTCCAAAAGAAACCTCAAAAAATGTGGACCTGGAGAAGCCCAGACGGGAAAACTAAGAATCAAATTGATTATATTCTTAGCTCCAAAAGATATATTTTCGAAGACGTTGACGTTATCAACATGGTCGGCGCAGGAAGTGACCACCGCATAGTGAGAGCCCGATTGGCCCTCAACCTCAAGCTAGAACTACGACGCCTAGTCGAAAGTAATAGACCACCTGAAGACAGAAGGTATATAGAAGTGCAGAGGGAATACTACCAGAGAAAACTCGCAGAGAAACTAACAGCCGAGGATGCTTGGGACATAAACACCATAAACGACCAACTAGTCTGTTCTATTAACGAAACGCTAGACGAGATAAGACCTAAATCCAAATTAGCACAGGAGCCAAAGTCAAGAGAGCTGGCCGCACTACTGGAGGAGCGCAAGAAAATCCTGGCTACCTCAAGCCAGACTGGCATCTCGATGGTCAACAAGCAAATAAGGCACCTCCTTCGAAAACATCTTAGGCAGAAAAAACACAAGCTTATATTAGAGACTATAGAGAAGCATAAGGGGCCAAAAGTATTCAGGAAACAGCTCAAAAGAGGCAGCCATCAGATTCACAAGCTGACGACGGAAGAATGTTCCATAACAACTGATCGAACGAAAATTTTGGAACTAGTTGAAGAATATTATGCAGAGTTATACAGTTGCAAAAATCCGGAAAAGACCACCGACCGCAGGGACCCTCGTGCTCCATTAAGGAAACATCTTACCATGGATCTTCCCGAAATCAGTTTATATGAAATAAAACGTGCCCTTAAATTCATGAAAGCTGGAAAGTCACCAGGTGAAGATAAAGTAACTTACGAAAGCCTGCAGTATGGAGGGAGAGCAGTACTGAAGCAGTTGCAAATTCTGTTCAACAAGGTGTTGTTCGAGGGTATATCACCTGAGAAATGGAGAAATGCTATAGTGATTTTGCTGCATAAAAAAGGCGATGTCACCAAGCTCTCTAACTATCGGCCTATTTCCTTGCTAAGCCATGTCTACAAGCTCTTCACCAAAGTCATCACACTACGTTTAACTAGCCGGCTCGATGCAGATCAACCAGTGGAACAGGCAGGCTTTAGAGGCGGATTCTCTACAATCGACCACATACACACTGTTCGCCAGGTGGTGAAGAAGTGCAACGAATATAACCAGCCCCTCGCCGTAGCCTTCATAGACTACGAAAAGGCATTCGACACGGTAGAACATTGGGCAGTTATACACTCTTTGCAGAGATGCCAAGTGGACAGCAGGTATATAGAAGCCATCAAAGCGGTCTATTGTTCGGCTACTCTACAAGTAAAGTTGCACGAGCTGACAAACCCAGTTCCGGTGAGGAGGGGTGTGAGGCAGGGTGACACCATTTCCCCTAAATTGTTTACTTCTTGCTTAGAGAACATATTTAGGCTTCTCGATTGGTCAAGTAGAGGCATTAACATCAACGGCAAACAATTGACACACCTACGATTTGCGGATGACGTCATACTTTTCGCAGAGAGCCTGGAAGACCTCGAAGCCATGGTAGCGGAACTGTATGACGTGTCTGTAATGGTGGGTCTTAAAATGAACATGGCAAAGACAAAGATTATGTGCAAGAACGCCGAAGCCACCCACATTACAGTTCATGGACAGGTACTGGAGAGGGTGGAGGAGTATGTCTATCTCGGTCAAACCATGAGCCTAGAAAGGAGCGGACAGGACTTGGAAATTCAGCGTCGAATTCGCTTAGGCTGGGCGGCATTCGGTAAATTGTCCGACGTGCTTAGAGGGGACATACCTCTTAATCTCAAGCGCAGATGCTTCGAACAGTGTGTGCTACCGGTGCTGGTATATGGAGCCGAAACTTGGACGCTTACGCAGAAGGCAATACATAAGCTGCAAGTCACGCAAAGGGCGATGGAGAGGGCGATGTTGGGCATATCTCTCCGAGACAAATTCCGAAATACGGAGATTAGGAGACGAACAAGGCTCACCGATATAGCCAAGATAATCACCCAAAGGAAGTGGAAGTGGGCTGGACACATATGCCGCAGGAGTGATGGAAGATGGGGGAAGGCCGTGATGGAGTGGAGACCCAGAACCGGGCGGAGAAACGTTGGTAGACAAGAGATGAGGTGGACCGACGACCTGGTCAGAGTGGCGGGAAGGTGCTGGATGAGGAGAGCACTGGACCGAGATGAGTGGCGAGCAATGCAGGATGCCTACACTCAGCATTGGGTGGCTATGGGCTGAAGAAGAAGAAGAAGAGTTTGCAGTTGAATGCTAGGTAATTGTAGCTTTGACACTGAGACGGCGCCCTTGGCATCAGCAGCTTGATTGGACTGGCTATCTGTTTTGGAGTTAATGTGCGTCCTCAATGCAGCAACGCATTCATAAAAACATGATTCGGTCGCACTCGGATCTTCGTCGTCGTCCACGTCTAACGTAACGCTTTCGTACTCACCGAAGGTGTTGACGGCTTTTTCCTCCATTAGCTTCAACATTTCCAGAGACGCATCCCCGAGACCGGCATCAATTCTGTTCTTCATTCGCGTCAAGACGCCCTTGAGCGCACCTCGATGCGCGATAAATTTTTTGTTGGAGCTTGAGAGAGATGGAGCTTCTTCTTCCGACATTGCCAAGGCGAACGCGGTACGCTATTGCTGAAAAAATACTTCGGCGCGGTCGTCGCAACACACGAAAAAGGGGAAAAGCCACTCTTCTTTACAGACAGCCAGCCAAAGTTAGTTGTGCAAATATGGCTCGTTTACCTTCCAGTTAAATAAAAAAAAAAATTGATTTTTTAGAGTTTTTATTTCTTTTAGTGCATGTTGGAAAAAAGCACTATACAAGCCTCGGCGTGAAAAACATGCCAACCTCGTAACCTATACATACTTTAGTCTATATTCTATACATACTCGGCCTGCAAGCCTTTGTTTCCCGGCCTCTGCAGTAATGTGCTATATTGTTCTTATTAATCACGGATTAAAGTTTTCTTCCGTAGTATTAAATTTGTCCTGCTTACTGCTTAGTTTTTAGATAAGTATTGAAATATGATATTTATTATCAGTTACAAGTTGTCAATCACTAATGAAAAATAATTAATACACTTATATTATTATTACATACAGTATCTAACAAACATCCAAACAAAAAACTTTCCCATTTATAATATTAGTAGGATTATAATTAAAATGTTACTGACTGTACACCTGCGCGCTCTAACTTCAGAGAGAGCTAGAAGTTTGCCATGAGGAATACCATAGTATTGCATTGTCATCCGACTTACAGTGTCACCAGAAAAACAATTCTCGATATCAACAAGTATATATATATATCTAGAACAAAAATATATGAAAATGCGGTCACAAGAGGTTAAAGTTGTGCAAATAAAAAAATCAAATTGTTACTTACATTCTGCAGATATGACGCCGAAGACGATACCGAAGACAGGCTCGGTGACGAAGGGAATCTGGTTGGGGTTGTCGGCAGTCTATTCACATTTATGTTCAAATCCTCATCAAACTCGAGCCTCTCAGTCTGAAATAAATAATTAAAAGTCTTTACTTCCCAGTAAGGGGAAATATTAGTGGATGAGCATGAATATTTGTTTTGAGTCTTGGATGTCTTATTATTATCCATAGTGCAAGTCCATAGGTTGACACAGTTAATCAACAATTTAATTTACTTATTATTATATATTATGTTACCTTCTCTTGCGATGATTTCCAATCAAAAAGTGCCTTCATAAACTTTGCTTGTGGTCCAATTGTTGGAATTAATGCTCTAATCTGAAAGTCATCTAATAATTGTAATGCATCTGTATCGACTTCATGATCTGAAAACAGCAAAAAGGGGAGTGTTAACACTGACAACACAAGAAGAATGAATTGAGCAGTTCCGCCCGAGGTAAGCCGGGGTTAAGCCCGGTTCACATTTTGTGTGTCATTTTGTATAAAATACCCAACATCATCATCATCATCTCAGCCTATATACGTCCCACTGCTGGGCACAGGCCTCCTCTCGGAATGAGAGGGCTTGGGCCATAGTTCCCACGCGGGCCCAGTGCGGATTGGGAACTTCACACGCACCATTGAATTGCTTCGCCCAAAAAACCCAACATACCCAACATACTATTTTATTATTTATCAAACTACATACTATAACATGTCCTGCGCCTTCAAATTACTGACATGCAATACTATGGTACCATAAACCTGGATTGATGATGGAGACGGAAGGTGGCCGTAGGAACTCCTTAATTACACAGGATAAACCCGTCGTGTTTGGGCTCGTTAGAATCGTCTCAATGAGTTGTTGATGATGGTACATAGAAAAATACAGTCGGGAATAATTAAGTGCCAATAGTAATTTGGAGGATTGGAGGTTTGGATGTATGAAACAGATACCTATCTGACACAACACGACACGCAAATGTTAAACGGGCTTACATACATTTTGTATGAACGTGATTATAATATTAGCGCAGTCCCGCGCGAAAAAAAATTATGTAACCGACACGTTGCGACACGCGGCGTGGCTTTATTATATTAGGTAACTATAACCCCGGTTATGTAAATAGGTCAGATCCGGTATTTTTGGGAAAACTCCTCGATTTCCCAGCAAAACTTGAAACTTCATAGGAAATTGCAAGGCTTTAAGACGCATTTGGGTGTCTGACAAACTTAAAGATTAAGTTCTTTTAATTTAACTTAATTAACAATTTAATTTATAATGAAATTATGGATTACCCTTGAAAACTCCCACATAATCTGAAAACCCCCATCGTATTAATAGAGATTCGATAGGTTCAATTCGTTGGTCCATGTCCGTCTCTTTGTCCATGGAGTACGAGACAGCCAAGGCCACACTAACAACAGAATAATACATACATTTTTTGAAAAATTCAAAAGGTGAAAATTGCGATATGATAAAAGATCATCTCATCACATATAGGTACTTACCTGAAACAAGAACCAAGCACACAAATAAAATTAATAATTAGAACACGTCGTTCTCCGAACGCCGACCAGTGGAAAAGGACGCGACGCGGTGTTCGTTTTCGAAAAGAAATTTTTTTGAGTGTTGCCAACGTTAACTGATTACAATCGATTATAGATTACATCATTTATTAAGATTAAAATTATTCTATATGTATAGTAATCTAATTAGTTTTATAATATTCTCAATATTCCCTGGTGATTAATTGTTTTCACTTTCTTTTCTATTTTCATAAATACGGTTAGGTACTTGAAGAGAATAGGAAACGGAGATTTTTTATTAGTCAATAAATGAATGAGTACGTTTTATTTATAGAAATAGAAAGTGTAGTCTATATTATGAATGTAGCCTCAGACTCTTTTTCTCCAAACTAAGAAATCAAAAGGATATATATTTTTGTAAGCAACCACTCTTTTAACAAAAAAATTATGTAGTTTTACATCTGAACTTTAACTTTAACCACAATAGCTATGTCATTGCATTGAAACCTCGGTCGTGTCTATGAAAATAATTAACTTGGGTACATCCAACTCAACAACGTCATTATAGCTGCTTTTCCCTGCAGGCGAATTTTTAATTTCAAACCGATTTGTTTGTCTACCTTTGTTTACTTAATTGTAAAATCATGAAAATAAATATACTTAACATAAAATAATATAACAGTGTATTTTTAAAAACAGCAGCATTTGGCTTAGAGCATTAAACCAACCGGAGTGGCCATTGACAGGCGTTCCCCTCTGCCGAAAACATATGACCAGTGGTCATATCATTGTATGGACTGACGTTTATCTGACGTAGCTATTTTGACGTTACGTATACATTTGACTTTCCCCTCCCCCGCAAAAATCGGCAGACTTTTTTATGTATAGAAAATGACACATGGCGGCTCCGGTTGGTTGAATGCTCTAAGGCATTTGGTGACAAACTTAACTTTGCCCTTGGAAAACTGACCGGTGAGGTCGAATACATCGACATATATCGCGGCTAGTTTACCAACTGCAAATATATCCACTACAAATCATCGTTTATTCGACGATCATTGTCCCGATAGTCGTTTCAGCGAACGGTCTCATAGCGAAGTCTCGACCAACACCTTAAGAGACTGGCTAGGTGGCTGGGCCAAAGGTCAGATACAGAAGGCGGTACTCCTGGACACTGCGCGGATAGTCAGGAGGTTACAATCTCAGTTGCCCTAACCACCGGTAGCTTAGGCCCCGCCTCGCTGCCGGCGGCACCCTAGGTTAGGTTTTTTATAATGTTTATGGTTTTTATTTTCTATTTGTATTTTACTTTTTATATGAATATTGTAAAAAACCTACCCTAAGTTTAAAAAGAAATAAAGAGAATATAATAATAAATAAAAAACGTTTATTTGTATTTACACGGCACAAGCATACATATAATATCGGGATTCCTGCCTGGCGGACCCCAAACTAGGCTGAGCCTGTATCTTGGGACCCTATAATTACTTTTTCATCACACTTGCTCACTAAGTGGGCCATTGCTTGCATGCGTAGCGGGAGTTATAGAAAAGTAAAATTCCCTAGGGAGTTATGAAAACGTTAGTACTTATTTAACATTAAATTTTTTTTCATTGGTTTTTTTACCTCGCAAATGTGATGAAAAACATTGTGTGTGCCACTGGCAGGAAGAGGATTACTAACTCGAGTCATTAAAAGCCCTCCGCCTTCGGCGTCGGGCTTCTAACGCTCTCGTTAGTAATCCTTCACTTCCAGCCCTAGGTGCACAATGTACTATTCTTTTCTTGTGCTACTTGGATGGAACTGCTTTTTGATGTAAAATAAAACGACACTGAAAACTAAAAACCTTATGTTGCCAGGTAATGGATTACGAACAATCGATTGAAGATTGTTTAACACTCTAATCGCCACATGGTACGCCGGCCGCCCACAAAACTTCGAGCGCACCAAGCCTATGTCAATTTCAAATATTGTTGTAGAAGGCCATGTGGGCGGCGTGCGCCCCACAATTGTCCCTCCAAGTTAGTTGTCAAAATAGGTCGTTGCAATTTTAAAAATTCAAATAATCACGCCACGAACGTAATTAGTCAGTTGACCGCGCGCCGCCCACATAGCCTGCTGGGAAGGTTTTCGCGTTCTTTAGTGTTCGAAAAGAACTTGAAATGTCGGACTCTGAAAGTGACCCGGACTATGTACCGTCGTCGTGTTCAACGGATTCATCGGAATCTGAATCATCTAGTAAACAAAACTAAAAAAGTGAACACTGTGTCTGAAATGCCCTTCCCAGCCAAGTGTTTGTGCAGTGTGTTATCATAGTAAAAGGATGTTATGGTTATGGAGATGGAGTTATTGAGAAGTTCACACTAAATAATTAGAAAAAATAACTTTATTAGAAAGAAAAATGTTTTTTTTTTGTATTAATTTGATTATAGTAAAAGGTTGATTGATGGCTGATTATAGTAAAAGTAATAAAAGTTGTGTGATATGGAGGTTATGTCATTTTATTTGAAACTTTGGGACACTGTAAATGATGTTCGATTTTCGTCGATTTTTTTTTTAATGGGTAGATTTTGGTTCATAGTACTTAGTATAGAGGTTTTCAACTTCTTATCAGGCAAGCCAAACGTGAGAAATATACATGAATTTGTAGGTCCTCAGCGGCCCACACGGCTTGCTGTTAAAGTTATAGTTGTATCCCGCCGGCATACCACATGGCGTGCAACAAAAGTTATACGAATTTGGCTATGGCTTGACATAAAAGAATTGACGTGGGGCGCGCGCCGCCCTCAGGGCCTGCTGAAGTAGATAATTATTTTGCATGATGGCGGTGAGAGTGTTAACGCTCATATATCGAATATCAAATATGATTCTTGTTAGAATTTACATATAAAAATACTGTATAATTATATTATTTAATATCAAATATAAATCGAACTGGAAACATTATATTATAATTCTACAATGCATTACTTTTTTATTTATGACGAAAACTTTTCTATCGATTAAAACTAATTGATTCAAAAGAGTAGCTATTTTGTGGTAAATAGTGCATGTATGGAACGTGCTGCCATCTAGCGTTGTGCAGCGTGACTTAGACGTCATTGGCCTACATAGATGTATATGTAATATATATAAATTAGAAGTTTTTGTAGGCATAGAATGCGAATTTGTGTACAAAAGTATTTACAAACATAACGAAGTGCGGGTGTGAAGACAATCACATGAAGATGTTTGTGGCACCTTTGTAAACAAACTCTCACTCCATGAGTGTCCTTATTCTTGTAAATATCCTAACATTTTGCTTTATTTGGAAAATTAAACATGACAGATAATTTACTGAGAACAAGGGGTCAATGTGGAGTAAGGCAGCTAAAAAAACCATGTCATTTATTAAGATATATATTTTCTATCTTCTATATATATAAAAGAAAGTCGTGTTAGTTACACCACTTATAAGTCAAGAACGGCAGAACAGATTTGGCTGAAAATTGGTAGGGAGGTAGCTTAGAGCCAGGAGACGGACATAGGATACTTTTTATCCCGATATTCCCACGGGATAGGGATAAAATCTTGAAATAACAACCGCTGGGCTTGAAGTCATTAAATTTGGTATGTAGGTAGGTGGACGTCTGGAATTACTCATAGGCGACTTTTTGACCCGATATTCCCACGGGATACCTAGGGATGAAATCTCGAAATAACAACCACTGGGACTAGAGCCATGAAATTCGGTATGTAGGTAGCTCGACCAATGAAATAATACATATGCTATTTTTTAACCCGATATTCCCATGGGATAGGGATAAAATCTTGAAATAATAACCGCTACGCTTAGCGTCATGAAATTTGGATATAGGTAGTTGGCCGTCTAGAATAACACATAGGACACTTTTTGGCCCAATATTCCCACGGGATACCTAGGGATAAAATCTAGAAATAACAACCGCTGTGCTTAGAGCCATGAAATTTAGTATGTAGGTAGCTGGACCTCTGGAATAATAGTTAGGCTACTTTTTATCTCGATATTCCCACGGGATAGGGATAAAATCTTGAAATAATAACCGCTGGGCTAAGAGTCATGAAATTTGGTATGAAGGTAACTCGATGTCTAGAATAACACATACGCTACTTTTTATCCGGATATTCTCACGGGATAGTTTTGAACTATTTTGAAAACAAATGACTTTCTGCCAAGTACCTATCATGCGGCGCATTCTTCTTGGCAATGATGGTCTTTCCGAAAGCGCTGGTAGTTTAAAAAATGACGTATAAAAGTGCCCATTGCGGCCTATTTACTGAATAAATGATTTGAATTTGGATAGGCAACATTTTTGAAATTTCAGCACTGGGTTTAGAGTCTTGAATTTTGTACAGCTATTCACAACACAACCTCAATGAAGGAAGACCACGATATAAATTTTGGAAATTGCCAGGGGAATTTTTTAAAATCCTGAAAATTTCAAGTGCAACTACCAGACCGATTAGTTTACGCATGCGAAGCCGCGGGTAAAAGCTAGTTTATTATAAATTGACACTACATTTTTATTACATAGCAAATTACTGCACTTACTAAATCTTTTGTTACAAGCAAAAGTTTTAGGGCACATGATGCTTAGCTAAGTACATTAATCATCATCTATATATATAAAATTCAAAGTCCTGACTGACTGACTGACTGACTGACTGACTGATATATCAACGCACAGCCCAAACCACTGGACCTAGAGACTTGAAATTTTGCACATAGATACCTTATACAATGTAGGCATCCACTAAGGAAGGATTTTTGAAAATTCCCACGGGAACGGGAAAAATCGGGATTTATATATTCGATTCTGAGTGACCTTATCTCAGTAACAATAATAACTAGACTCTTCAAATTTGTTACACAAGTAGGTATTACATTAATTAAAACATTCATTTCAGGATTTTTGGAAATTCCTACGGGATACGGAAAAAACGTGATTTATATATTCTGTTCAACGGAATCCCATGAACAATAATTACTAGACTCTTGAAATTTGGCATAGAAGTAGGTAATTATAATAGTAATTTTTTTTTTAAGGATTTTTGGAAATTCCCACGGGACAAGGAGAAAACGGGATTTATATTCAGTTCAACGGGATGGTCTTATCATTTTAACCGAAATTTAGCATTTAGGGTCCTTGGGGGGTCCAGGGGTCTATCACAAAAGGATTTCCCGAAATTCTGACGGGAACGGGAAAAAACGGGATTTTTCGTTTTTCTGGACTTAGAAAGCTAAAATTTGGCATGTAGGTTGCTTGAGGAGTGTAGGAAAGCATTAAAGAGATAATTTCCCGAAATTCCTACGGGAGCGTAGAAGAGCATTGAGAGTGGAGTTTTCGAAATTCCCACGGGAACGGAAAAAAATTGGATTTTTCGTTTTACTGGTCGCAGAAAGCTGACATTTGGCATACAGGTTGACTCCACTGAGTTAATTTTCCGAAACTTCCATGGGAAAGGGAAAAAACGGGATTTTTCGTTTTACTGGACGCAGAAAGCTGAAAATCGACATGTAGATTGCTTGGGGAGTGTAGAAAATTACAAAATTCCCACGGGAACGGGAAAAGTGGGATTTTTCATTTTACTGGTCGTAGAAAGCTGAAATTTGGTAAGTGGGTTCCTTGGGGAGTATAGGGAGCGTTGAGAGAGAATATCCCGAAAATTATTACGGGAACGGGAAAATTGGGACTTTTGTTTTTCTTTCTTATTTATTTAAAAAAAAAAAATTATTCGAAAAAGTATACTCCCAAGGTGGTCCATTGTCACCAAATTAGGATCTGATGACGGGATCACAGGGAAATCGAGGGCAACCCTCAAATTTTGTAGTCACGCATTAAGTTTTTCATTATATTTTCTCAAGCTATTTAAGTATTTGCGTCTGATAGACATCATCTCATGTTGATGAGCTAATGATAGTAGGTAAAACTCCTTAACGGTTAGGAGTTGAGGTTTTTTTTTAAATATTATAATATGCAGGTATTAGACATTTAGTTGTTTTCATTCTGTAAATAAATATCGTAGAAAGTACATCTGTGTTATCCCAAATTTAACGCGGGCGAAGCCGCGGGCAAAAGCTAGTTTAGACATAAAAAATAAAGTGAAGTTCCCAATTTGCCCTGAGCAAGCGTTATATGTATAGTGCTTGGGCACAGGCCTCCTTTCTTGTATGAGAGGGTTTGGGAGTCCCCATACAAAAAAGGAAACCGATTGTAGGCAATCACTAGTGATTGCTACTGTAATCTACACTAATATTATAAAGAGGAAAGATTTTATTAAATTTGTTAACATTGGTTTATGCATCGGCTAGTAAAAATAGAGACTCTTAATAGAGGGTGTGGTTCTTCCGCACTTGGAGTGACAGGAAATATCTATATTTATTTTAAGAGGCGCCAAGATAATCTGTCAGCAAGCCGATGTTTGTGCTTAAATAAAACAAAAGAATTACTATTACAAATTTTATTGTTCTTTAGTGTTTTCCAAAGATATATCACTAGATATTCAAATATTCTAATATTATAAGCCGTACACTGAACTTGGCTTAAGGGCCTTAACTATGTCTCTTAGCTTAAGGTTAAATAATATATATGGTACATTACCAACGTCCAACTGAGCGTGGCACTTTAGTATAATAGTTTTCTACCTCTCAACACATTGGACTTTCCTACTAGCTGGTAACCGTAGTGCAGTATCTTCTTATAGTTTGCTCCCTTCTGTATAATGTTCACCGCAGTGAGTGAAGTGAAGTCACCGGCCTTAAGTTAAACTCGCCTCACGTGCATGGTAAGAAAGCCAGTTGTTTTAAGATTTAAAGTTAAACAGAATAAGAAAGAAAAACCTGTGGACAAGCAGTACGCAGCATGTTAGTAATTGGGCATTTGCGACAAATAAGAAATAAGTATGAAACAAAGGAAGAAAACCTTACCACAGATGTGGTTTTTCTCTAAACAAAGCTTTAGCTAGCCATGTGGTTTTAGTGCCACCGACACTGTTCAATCTATTTTAACAGCTGGTTGGGTGAATACATCATAGTGGCTGAAAATAGAAAGTCACCAATTGGTTAACAATGGCAATAAAAGCAATAGAAACGCAAACCGGGGAAGGCTGAAGAAAACTCTTACCAGTTACTTGATGTGAAAAAACAGAAACGCAGGCATCATTTTGTGCATGGTCGAGCTTAATTCTAAATTAGCAAAAGTGGCGATGAACGCTGAAAATCAAGATATAATCCGTAAGCACACTTATATACAAATGGAAGAACACTTCAAAACAGTGGATTCTTACCCGAAGCGAGACAGGATTCAAGGAAGTATTAGTTTTTAGCTCAAATCATGGCGTATGCAATGGAGTTGCCTTCCAGTGATCATGACGATGATGACTTCCTAATATACTTATTATACTCTTTGATGATGACGAGTGGATTTTCGATAGACGACAAAACAACTTGAGGTGCGTTCACAAAACTCGAGGACAGAACAGTTATAAGTAGGTGTCCTTACAGACTTCAAAATTAAAAGCAATTGACCCCGACAGCTAAAACGACAGAATATGAAAGCAGATATTTTCTTCAAGTGGAAAACTAAAAATATGGTTTTTTTGGAGTTCAAGTTAAAAATCAAATAGTTGGGATCCATTACCATAGCAGGGTATTTCGGAACGCATCCGTATAGTCAACTTAGTCTATAGACTATAACATTGTCAACTTCGTAATTGATTAAACATATACAGAAATTGTTTGAACCAAAAAAAGGAAAGTTCGAAAATAAATTTCTCATGAAACAGTGTCGTGCGCGTATGCGGACTTAACAAACTACCACACTCCGTAAACGCACTTGATGAACAAAACGTCGGAACTGTCAAGTGTCAAAACAAAACGAGTAATCAAATCTTTACCAAATTCTTTTTCTCAAGAAAAGTACAATTAAAATGTAGGAAAAAACTAGCATTCTGCCTAGGATCGGCTCAAAATCTACAGCTCGATAAGGGAAACGGATTCCCCTAAATGTATGTCGAGGATGGAGCATGGAATGTATGATGAAAGTGGTGCGACAACATGCAGCTGTATACGACTTCTACAAAAGTTACGGTAAGGCGATTCTCGCAGGTTCTCCCGACCCTTAAAATGTTACAAATTCGATGGAGCGTTTTACACATGGATGACAAAAAAATTTAAGTTGGAACATTTTTAAATTTAGGCTACAGGCTTACAACAATACAGGTATCAAAGTATTTGGAACTGCGCATAACATAATAAACATTGTTGACTTCAATTACAGCCGAATTAAAAATACCACAAACTTAGAAACACTAACTGCAGTAAGTCTGTGAAACCTGTCCCACGCGCGGTTTTTTTGAATCAATTGACCATAACTTTGTGTCTAGGAGTCATTTTCCTAATAAACATAAATAAAAATGAAGCTAATTAAATAACGCATTCTATTTTTACTTTTTCATACTAAATACATTTTTATTTTAAAGATAAGTGGATCACTTTGTAAATGTCGTCTAGCTACCAATATCAATTTGCACAAATACTTGCTAATATCTTAATGGTGAAAGATCATATCACTATGTTCGCATTTTTATGGAAAATTACATTAGTTGTGCTTTAGCTGTCACGCTGAATGAACCTCCAACTACCGAATTTAGTGTGCCTATCAGTAAGTAGGTACAAGCCTTTCGCGAGATGTGTTTTGTTTTAGTCATCTTAAAAGTAATTTCAGTGGATTCCCGTTGTGCGATATAGGACGAGTACAATGATTTCAATTGAATGTTTATATTTTTACTTATTAGTTGTCTTGATTCTTATTTCACAGAATAGAGCTAATAGTACTGATGTATACAGTTTAGCAGTAATCGCAAAAGATACATTGTTGTCGTAATATTCGGTGCTGTAATTCGGGTGGTATTTTATATTTATATTTTATTATGGTCATTATGACTGAATTTAACGGTAGTTTCACGTGAAACTGATTCGCTCACTCGCGTTTTGCTCGCGTGAAATATAAAGGTACAGATAGATTATGCTCATTATTAGCACAAAATCTGATGAGCAATTACTACTGTGATACTAGCGTGTATGTTTATGAGATGTTTAAAGTAGGTATGCTTTTTAGTAGCATGCTGGCTATATGGATCACCCTGCTATCTTTGAGTGTACCTACCTACTACTTGAGGTAGGGGAGGAAGGACGAATGATGATAACAAGTATGAATGCGTCTGCGAATGAGCATGCTAGTATAGGTATGTCTGTCTTTTACAGTAGGTGCAAGTGCGACTTCGCAAATTATGAATTTTGAAAGGTCAAGCGAACCGATTTGACATTCGATTTATTTTGATCGAACCTACATTCAAATAAGTATTGGGAACTAAGATTAACTTAAAATAATAATTTAAAACTTTAATTCTTTACTTTGTTAATATAAGTTATACACGGATATGTACACGTATCTAAAATAAATTATAGTAATTTCAAACTAATTTCCTATGTAATTAATAAAACGTAATTTACTCTCACTATCGTAATTTCGGTGGCGACGTTTTTTCACTATATCGTATAGCTTTAACTTAGTTATTGAATTTAAATACGAGTCGGTGCTTCTTGTATCATTGATATCCTAATCCAGAAGAGCATTTTAACGAGTGATTATTTTCACCAAAAATTAAAAAAATAATGCCCACCAAAATAACGTAAAAAAAAGATTTCAAAAGTTCACCCAAAACCTAAATTGTGCTTAAATCTAGATACAAAACTACTAAGGTAACATTATTGACGTTAACCAAAAACTAAATACTTAAGTTCTTTTTAATTTTTAATAAAATTAAGCACTAATATTATTTAACACTAGCTTTTATTGCCCGCGGCTCCGCCCGCGTGGTGTTCAGTTATCGCGCGCTGTTCTCTCGGGAACTGTGCATTTTTCCGGGATTCAAAGTAGCCTATGTTACTCTCGGGACCATAAACTATCTCTATGCCAAAAATCACGACAATCCGTCGCTCCGTTACGGCGTGAAAGCGTAACAAACAAACCAACAAACTCACTTTCCCCTTTTAATAGTAAGGATTGACAAAAATCTAGCCGCTTTTTTACTTATTATTGCTATTTAGCCGCTTTAAAAATATGATCGAACAAATATCAACCTTATGACACTGAAGTAAAAAGGCGGTCACCGCTTTATTGACATTTAAATGTATTGCGTAATGTATTTAAGTGTTATAGGCAAAAAGGCGGCTAAGATCCCTTAACGTAATTATAGAGTTTAATTTAAAGAATACTGCTTTTAAGCCTATAAACAAGTATGTAAATTCAGCTATGACAATTAATTAAAACCTCGTTAAACGAATTTAACCGCTTTTTAAAGTATGAATAATCGATAAGCGCTTTTTAGCTTAGAAAAGTGTTATATTTTAAGCATGATATAAGGCGGCTAATGATACATAACGTCTTTTTAGCTTATTTAATACCAATCACGGCTTTTTAGATTATAAAACCCTAACAAAAATCAAAATATGTGTCGTTTAACTGCTGCGTATCTCGAGAACTAACTGTCATAGAAAAAAAAAGTCGATACCGTTCGACGCAGAATTTTTTTCTGAATATGCATGTATCAAAAAGTTAAAAAGCCGCTAAAGTCCCTTTGCCGCCTTCTTCGGTAGGACGGCAGCATGCTTCTCAATTCGAATTTCAATTCCAAGCATGTAAACTTGTTGCAGATGGCGTCTGGTAAAAAAAATATATTTACTGTAAGCAATCGGCCTAGTGTGTTTGACGACTCGGACTCTGACAACAGTAATGGGGATCCATATTGTGACGGAGACGGTGAATATGGTTGTGATGGAAATTACGAACCTGAAAATGGTGATGCCTTGAGTACACTGAAAAAAATAATTTCTACCGTTCAAACAGTAAATGGATTCACATTAAAAGTAACTGTTTTGTACATTACCAACAACCGTTTCAAAAACAGTTAAATACAAAACAGTAAAATTAACTGATGGAACATTTGAAATTAATGAAAAAACGTTAAAATTAAACGATGGTAATCATTAAATTTATATCAGTAACTTTTAATGTTTAGAACAGTATCACTTAATGATCAAAAATAGTAAATTTAACGGAGAACACAGTAAAGCTAACTGATCATGATTTCGCAAAAATGCCTGTGTTGTAACAGTAAATTTTAATGACTTGACCGTTATCACTTAATGATCAAAACAGTAAATTCAACGGAGAACACAGTAAAGCTGACTGATCATTATTTCGCAAAAATTACTGTATTTTAACAGTGAATTTTAATGACTTCACCGTTATCACTTAATGATCAAAGCAGTAAATTCAACGGAGAACACAGTAAAGCTAACTGATCATGATTTCGCAAAAATGTCTGTGTTGTAACAGTAAGTTTTAATGACTTTACCGTTATCACTTAATGATCAAAACAGTTAAATTTAACGGAGAACACAGTAAAGCTGACTGATCATTATTTCGCAAAAATTACTGTATTGTAACAGTGAATTTTAATGACTTGACCGTTATCACTTAATGATCAAAACAATATATTTAACGGAGAACACAGTAAAGCTAACTGATCATGATTTTGCAAAAATGTCTGTGTTGTTACAGTATATTTTAATGTATTGAACGTTATCTCTTAATGATCGAAACGGTACATTATAATGTCTGGAACGTTGTATCTTAATGATCAAAACAGTAAATTATAATGTCTTGGACATTATCACTTGCTGATCAAAACATTAAATCATAATGTCTTGGACATTATCACTTAATGATCAAAGCAGTTGATTTAACGGAGGACACAGTAAAGCTGACTGATCATAATTTTGCAAAAAATTATGTTGTAACAGTAAATTATAATGTCTTGGTCATTATCTCTTAATGATCGAAACAGTAAATTATAATGTCTTGGACATTATCACTTAATGATCAAAGCAGTTAACTTAACGGACAACACAGTAAAGCTAAATGATCATGATTCAGCAAAAAATATCTGTTGTAACAGTAAATTATAATGTCTTGGACATTATCACTTAATGATCGAAGCAGTAAATTTAACGGAGGACACAGTAAAGCTGACTGATCATAATTTTGCAAAAATGTCTGTTGTAACAGTGAATTATAATGTCTTGGTCATTATCTCTTAATGATCAAAGCAGTAAACTTAACGGACAACACAGTAAAGCTAACTGATCAGGATTCAGCAAAAATATCTGTTGTAACAGTAGATTATAATGTCTTGGACGTTATATCTTATTGATCAAAACAGTAAATTATAATGTCTTGGACATTATCTCTTAATGATAGAAACGGTAGATTATAATGTCTTGAACGTTATATCTTATTGATCAAAACAGTAAATTATAATGTCTTGGACATTATCACTTGCTGATCAAAATAGTAAATTATAATGTCTTGGACATTATCACTTAATGATCAAAGCAGTTGATTTAACGGAGGACACAGTAAAGCTGACTGATCATAATTTTGCAAAAAATTATGTTGTAACAGTAAATTATAATGTCTTGGTCATTATCTCTTAATGATCGAAACAGTAAATTATAATGCCTTGGACATTATCACTCAATGATCAAAGCAGTTAACTTAACGGACAACACAGTAAAGCTAAATGATCATGATTCAAAAGCTAAATGATCATGATTCAGCAAAAATATCTGTTGTAACAGTAAATTATAATGTCTTGGACATTATCACTTAATGATCGAAGCAGTAAATTTAACGGAGGACACAGTAAAGCTGACTGATCATAATTTTGCAAAAATGTCTGTTGTAACAGTAAATTATATTGTCTTGGTCATTATCTCTTAATGATCAAAGCAGTAAACTTAACGGACAACACAGTAAAGCTAACTGATCAGGATTCAGCAAAAATATCTGTTGTAACAGTAGATTATAATGTCTTGAACGTTATATCTTATTGATCAAAACAGTAAATTATAATGTCTTGGTCATTATCTCTTAATGATCTAAACAAGAAATTATAATGTCTTGGACATTATCACTTAATGATCAAAGCAGTAAACTTAACGGACAACACAGTAAAGCTAACTGATCATGATTTAGCAAAAAGGTCTGTTGTAGCAGTAAATTATAACGTCTTGGACATTATCTCTTAATGATCGAAACGGTACATTATAATGTCTTGAACGTTATATCTTATTGATCAAAACAGTTAATTATAATGTCTTGAACGTTATCTCTTAGTGATCAAAACAGTTAATTTAACGGAGAACACAGTAAAGCTAACTGATCATGATTTTGCAAAAAAATATGTTGTAACAGTAAATTATAATCCCACCAAAAACATAAATGTAAAAAAGGAGAGCCAAGTTCAATACAAAAACTATGCTTGGCTGTGGGCTTCGCCGCAAAAATAATGGAGATCTAAATGAGTTCCAAGTTAAAATAACATTATCAACAAGTATTAAACTCTATTTCTGTGCTTTATTGGATACCTATAACAATTGCTGTTATTTAAAAATGTGAGATCTTAAAGTAGGTTAGATTTGGCTTGACCAGTTTTCATTACATCAGTCATTTTATAAAGTTATTCAACATAATTATATACCTATATATTTTTTAATTCTGATAAAAACTAAAAAACTGGCCAAGTCAAATCTAACCTACTTTAAGATCTCACATCTATATATATAAAATTCAAAGTCCTGACTGACTGACTGACTGACTGACTGACTGATATATCAACGCACAGCCCAAACCACTGGACCTAGAGACTTGAAATTTTGCACATAGATACCTTATACAATGTAGGCATCCACTAAGGAAGGATTTTTGAAAATTCCCACGGGAACGGGAAAAATCGGGATTTATATATTCGATTCTGAGTGACCTTATCTCAGTAACAATAATAACTAGACTCTTCAAATTTGTTACACAAGTAGGTATTACATTAATTAAAACATTCATTTCAGGATTTTTGGAAATTCCTACGGGATACGGAAAAAACGTGATTTATATATTCTGTTCAACGGAATCCCATGAACAATAATTACTAGACTCTTGAAATTTGGCATAGAAGTAGGTAATTATAATAGTAATTTTTTTTTTAAGGATTTTTGGAAATTCCCACGGGACAAGGAGAAAACGGGATTTATATTCAGTTCAACGGGATGGTCTTATCATTTTAACCGAAATTTAGCATTTAGGGTCCTTGGGGGGTCCAGGGGTCTATCACAAAAGGATTTCCCGAAATTCTGACGGGAACGGGAAAAAACGGGATTTTTCGTTTTTCTGGACTTAGAAAGCTAAAATTTGGCATGTAGGTTGCTTGAGGAGTGTAGGAAAGCATTAAAGAGATAATTTCCCGAAATTCCTACGGGAGCGTAGAAGAGCATTGAGTGGAGTTTTCGAAATTCCCACGGGAACGGAAAAAAATTGGATTTTTCGTTTTACTGGTCGCAGAAAGCTGACATTTGGCATACAGGTTGACTCCACTGAGTTAATTTTCCGAAACTTCCATGGGAAAGGGAAAAAACGGGATTTTTCGTTTTACTGGACGCAGAAAGCTGAAAATCGACATGTAGATTGCTTGGGGAGTGTAGAAAATTACAAAATTCCCACGGGAACGGGAAAAGTGGGATTTTTCATTTTACTGGTCGTAGAAAGCTGAAATTTGGTAAGTGGGTTCCTTGGGGAGTATAGGGAGCGTTGAGAGAGAATATCCCGAAAATTATTACGGGAACGGGAAAATTGGGACTTTTGTTTTTCTTTCTTATTTATTTAAAAAAAAAAAATTATTCGAAAAAGTATACTCCCAAGGTGGTCCATTGTCACCAAATTAGGATCTGATGACGGGATCACAGGGAAATCGAGGGCAACCCTCAAATTTTGTAGTCACGCATTAAGTTTTTCATTATATTTTCTCAAGCTATTTAAGTATTTGCGTCTGATAGACATCATCTCATGTTGATGAGCTAATGATAGTAGGTAAAACTCCTTAACGGTTAGGAGTTGAGGTTTTTTTTTAAATATTATAATATTATAGTTGTTTTCATTCTGTAAATAAATATCGTAGAAAGTACATCTGTGTTATCCCAAATTTAACGCGGGCGAAGCCGCGGGCAAAAGCTAGTTTAGACATAAAAAATAAAGTGAAGTTCCCAATTTGCCCTGAGCAAGCGTTATATGTATAGTGCTTGGGCACAGGCCTCCTTTCTTGTATGAGAGGGTTTGGGAGTCCCCATACAAAAAAGGAAACCGATTGTAGGCAATCACTAGTGATTGCTACTGTAATCTACACTAATATTATAAAGAGGAAAGATTTTATTAAATTTGTTAACATTGGTTTATGCATCGGCTAGTAAAAATAGAGACTCTTAATAGAGGGTGTGGTTCTTCCGCACTTGGAGTGACAGGAAATATCTATATTTATTTTAAGAGGCGCCAAGATAATCTGTCAGCAAGCCGATGTTTGTGCTTAAATAAAACAAAAGAATTACTATTACAAATTTTATTGTTCTTTAGTGTTTTCCAAAGATATATCACTAGATATTCAAATATTCTAATATTATAAGCCGTACACTGAACTTGGCTTAAGGGCCTTAACTATGTCTCTTAGCTTAAGGTTAAATAATATATATGGTACATTACCAACGTCCAACTGAGCGTGGCACTTTAGTATAATAGTTTTCTACCTCTCAACACATTGGACTTTCCTACTAGCTGGTAACCGTAGTGCAGTATCTTCTTATAGTTTGCTCCCTTCTGTATAATGTTCACCGCAGTGAGTGAAGTGAAGTCACCGGCCTTAAGTTAAACTCGCCTCACGTGCATGGTAAGAAAGCCAGTTGTTTTAAGATTTAAAGTTAAACAGAATAAGAAAGAAAAACCTGTGGACAAGCAGTACGCAGCATGTTAGTAATTGGGCATTTGCGACAAATAAGAAATAAGTATGAAACAAAGGAAGAAAACCTTACCACAGATGTGGTTTTTCTCTAAACAAAGCTTTAGCTAGCCATGTGGTTTTAGTGCCACCGACACTGTTCAATCTATTTTAACAGCTGGTTGGGTGAATACATCATAGTGGCTGAAAATAGAAAGTCACCAATTGGTTAACAATGGCAATAAAAGCAATAGAAACGCAAACCGGGGAAGGCTGAAGAAAACTCTTACCAGTTACTTGATGTGAAAAAACAGAAACGCAGGCATCATTTTGTGCATGGTCGAGCTTAATTCTAAATTAGCAAAAGTGGCGATGAACGCTGAAAATCAAGATATAATCCGTAAGCACACTTATATACAAATGGAAGAACACTTCAAAACAGTGGATTCTTACCCGAAGCGAGACAGGATTCAAGGAAGTATTAGTTTTTAGCTCAAATCATGGCGTATGCAATGGAGTTGCCTTCCAGTGATCATGACGATGATGACTTCCTAATATACTTATTATACTCTTTGATGATGACGAGTGGATTTTCGATAGACGACAAAACAACTTGAGGTGCGTTCACAAAACTCGAGGACAGAACAGTTATAAGTAGGTGTCCTTACAGACTTCAAAATTAAAAGCAATTGACCCCGACAGCTAAAACGACAGAATATGAAAGCAGATATTTTCTTCAAGTGGAAAACTAAAAATATGGTTTTTTTGGAGTTCAAGTTAAAAATCAAATAGTTGGGATCCATTACCATAGCAGGGTATTTCGGAACGCATCCGTATAGTCAACTTAGTCTATAGACTATAACATTGTCAACTTCGTAATTGATTAAACATATACAGAAATTGTTTGAACCAAAAAAAGGAAAGTTCGAAAATAAATTTCTCATGAAACAGTGTCGTGCGCGTATGCGGACTTAACAAACTACCACACTCCGTAAACGCACTTGATGAACAAAACGTCGGAACTGTCAAGTGTCAAAACAAAACGAGTAATCAAATCTTTACCAAATTCTTTTTCTCAAGAAAAGTACAATTAAAATGTAGGAAAAAACTAGCATTCTGCCTAGGATCGGCTCAAAATCTACAGCTCGATAAGGGAAACGGATTCCCCTAAATGTATGTCGAGGATGGAGCATGGAATGTATGATGAAAGTGGTGCGACAACATGCAGCTGTATACGACTTCTACAAAAGTTACGGTAAGGCGATTCTCGCAGGTTCTCCCGACCCTTAAAATGTTACAAATTCGATGGAGCGTTTTACACATGGATGACAAAAAAATTTAAGTTGGAACATTTTTAAATTTAGGCTACAGGCTTACAACAATACAGGTATCAAAGTATTTGGAACTGCGCTGTTGGAAGTCAAACTCAAAATTAAAGGTTATTTTATGGAATTTATTGGAACTGACTTACAATTCCAGCCAACACACACCAAGCCAACACTTGGCAAAGATGCTTGTTTGGTGTTAGGGTTAATTGAAAGGAAACACATAAATCGTCGTATCCTACGATAAGAGCCACTATCACCATAGGGGCTTTTAGTTTTTATTGTAAAATTGAATTCTACACGTCAAGATACATGTTTACAACTTTAAATAATAATTTTAATATTTTTTATTAAATAGTAAAAAAATATTTAAGAAAAGCCACAATTACGTATGTCTCATTTCTAACGCGGAGAAAAGCCAGAAGTACTCTGCCTTCCTTATTCGCCGTGCAAAAAGGAGCGACGCGGGCGCGAGGAGGGGGCGCAAGCGCCATTTCTGCGGTACTCGGCGGACAGCGCCGTAAGAGTGGCGTGAATTTGTAATGGTTATTTAATTTGTAAGATCGTCTTTTTTTTCGTTAATTAACAATGAAAAACCTAAAACGAATCTTCGAGAACTTAGATTTGTAAAAATAGTTACAAAAAATGGCGCTGATCGAAAAAAGAAAACACCAAGAAAATTTATTTAAATAGTTTTTGCATCATTCGGATCCTATTTATTACTTATTTTAGGTTTACTTTTATATTACACATGTTCTTAGTTTACGTATTTATATATTTACATAGTTTAATGAAGAACATCACACAATTTAATGAAGTGGTTAATATTACCTAGAATAAAGCCCGAACGGCTACAGCGGTCTTCTACCGCGGAATAGCTCAATTTTATTTGTATGGCAAATGTGTGGCCACAATTTCGGTAGTGTCCTTATTCTATGTTCGAATTATGTTTTGTTGAATTATTGCTTAAATATTCGCTTTTAAAAGATATATTTGGATGTTTTATTAACATTTCGGCTTCATGGAAGGAACATACTTACTTTTTGATAACAATAATTATTTTCAACGTCTGATTTTGCGCGTCTGATTTTTGGGTTCTTATGGCACTTGAGGCCTTTTTCGCTGTATATTTTGGCATTATTGTATCTAATTTACCTTCTAATTTCTTGTCAATCGGTTAATAGGCTAGAATATTATTCTGTTATGGCTTCTTATAAAATTGGGGATGTTTCCTGTGACTGATTTAATATTAACAATGATTTTCTATGCTTTTTCAATTCTCTTTCTATAAATAAAACTAGAAAAGTCTCGCGTACAACCTGAAAACGAGCAAGATCTAGATTATTTGTTTAGTAATAGGGACCACATTTTTGACAGTGTAAGTTAAGAAGATAAAGCCTATCTAAGCATATTTTTTTAAAGACATCGTTTCAATATTTTTTATTATTTACAGACTGTTACCGACAGCAACAGCGGGCTTGATATTGAAACAAACCAGTCAGTCAGCCAGTCAGAGCAATAACACATAAATAAAAGACAAATTGATGAAGACCGAATTTTAAATAAAACTCAGATGCATCAAAAAGTAGTCATCATTGTACAAAATAAAACGAAAAAAAAATGCTGATATAATTTCGGAAACTTTCCTGGAGCCACACCGATTAAGTTTTTGTTAGCTTGAAAACGTTTAACTTCCTGCTACTGCTAAAATATTTTCGCCTGATGACATCACGGAAGAAAAAACTGGCGATAATGTGAATGTGCAATGATTAAGAGACAATTTTGGAGTCTAGCTCAATTCCGTGTCAGAATGAAAATATTATCTTTGTAGAAAAACAAAAAGAAACCAATGAAGTTCTAGATGATAACTAGAGCAGATAGAAGAAATTACTAGTAAATCAACTATTGATAATCATGAAGATGCAGAAGGATAATATTTTCATTCCGACACGGAATTAAGGTAGACTTCAAAATAGTCTCTATCATTACGCATCCTACATTTTCGTCAGTTTTTCTTCATTGACGTCATCATGTGAAATTAATTCAGCAGTAGCAGGAAGTTAAACGTTTTCAAGTTGACAAAAACTTCGGTGTGGCTTCGGGATGTTTTCGAATTTATATCACCAATATTTTATTTTTTTCGATTAATTTGTACAATGATGGCTAATGTTTTTTAATGTATCAAAGTTTTATTTCAAATCCGGTCTTCATAAATTTGTCTCCTGTTTATGTGTTGAAGCTCTGACAAAAAACTGCCTGGTTGGTATTGGTTTGTGTAAACATCAAGCCCCATATTATTGTCGGTAACAGTCTGTAAATATTAAGATATAGTGAAACAAAGTCTTTAAAAAAGGTAAGTTAATCTTTATTTTCTTAACATAAACTGTCCAATATTTGGTCTCTATTATCAATTAATATTATATTACGATGTTCGCGAAGACTACAAAACAATAATGAGTTTAAGAAAGATGAAAAGAGGGACAAGGAGTGTGATTACAAATATTGAAAGAGTAAGCACAGACTATAAAAGTGAATATATAAAAACAAGTCTCTTGCATCTTTGTGTCAATAAAAAAATGAAGAATTTCATGACTTTTTTATAACGTTACTTTTTTTTATGTTAGAGAGGCCAGACAAACGAACTAGTGGGTCACCTGATGTTAAGTGATCACCACTGTCCATAGACACCCGCAACGCTTTAAGCGATGCCAGTGCGTTGTCGGCCCTAAAACTACTTCATGAGAAAGGAGGTGTTGCTGCTGCGGGTGATACAGGCGATGAGAAAGAATAGGGAAAGATTTCCAATGAATATTGAAGACTTAGTAAATAATAATGTGCATTTTGCTTATTTTGTACAATAAAGAGTTTACATACATATGTATATACATAATGTGCATTTTTTAAATATTAAAAGCGTTGAGAATATTTAGATTTTCACAAGTTAAACATATTTTTTTAATTTATAAAAAATTAAAAAGTTTTTAGTTTCACTTATTTTCTTAGATGGGACTTATTTTATTTAAGAGAATAACTGTGGGTACGTACCTCCGCTTTATGCTTTAAAAGATCTTAGAAAATAAAACATCTAATTTGCCACTTCTGTATTACAAGAAAAATACCGAAATTAAAATAAATGTTGAAACGCAAATATTTTAACAACTATAATTTGGTCCTAATGGCAGTTGTGGCCTCGAATTTTTCGACGATAAAAGGCACAACGTAGCTTATGGCCCTTTAAAATTCATTTAGTCCGACGAAAAAGGATTTAAAGGACAAAATTGATCTATAATATATCATTAAAAACATAAATTTTATTTTAACAGAACCCTAGAACCCTAATACACATTATTTAATTGCAAAACTATCAATTCGCTACTTATCTTTTGAAAGAAACACAAAAATGCTTCTCCTGAAAAGTAAGCATTTTGTAATTGTGGCTCTTATCGTAGGATACGACGAAATAAGGTAATACAAAATATTGTTACAGATGATCCAAGGAAAAGTGCATTAGTTTCAAAATACCATGATGTATTTACCGGTACAGGAAGATTCCCCGGTGAATATATTGTTGAAGGAAGGCTCTATACCAGTCTCAAAGCCACCTCATCGTGTAACTCTTAAATTAAAAGAACAGCTTAAGTCTGAGCTTGACCGATTGTGTGATAAAGGTGTTTGTTAGTCCTATACCTCATAAGCATACTTTTTAACTATCGCGTTGTGTCTTAACCCTGTTTTTTTTTGTCGCTATTAATTTTAGTCTCATTTTACATCGATCATGTATAAAATTTTCGCTTTGTATCCTATTTTGTATTAGACAATATATTTAGTCGCAATGTACAGTCGAAGGCGAAAATATCGGCACGGACAGTGATCAAAAATATGTGAACACGACTTTATTGTAAAGGGAATAAGGTTAATCAGATATTTTTGAAACTTTGGGAACGTACATATATTTATGCCCTCGACTGTACCTTTTTCGCTTTTTTTCCACGACATTAATGCAGTGCAGTGTACTTCAATGTCACAATGACTGCGTATTGGCTATTATTCATTAGACTAAGATAAAATTTCAATGAGTTTAGGTATGATACTACACAGGTACAGTCGAGGGCAAAGATTTACATCATACGGTCAAAAGGGACAAAAGTAGGTATGTGTACGCGACCATATTGTCCTAACATTAAGGCCATGCATACATATTTTAGTCACTTTGACCGTATTTATCTTTGCCCTCGACTGTACCAAACCCATTAAACAAAAGAATGCTCGAAAAGTTAGTCATATTAGCCTCCGAAGCAGGGCTAAAGTAATACTTTTAGCCCCTAGGGCTAGTATCGTTTAATGTTTTATTGCAATCCTAGTAAAAACTTGTGCTGATATGGCTTATTTTAGACTCTTGACAAACAATCTACTATAGTGTAATAGTACTCTAGTTTAACGACCGTTTAGCCTAGTGAGTAGTGGACCTGGTCTACGAAGCTGGAGGTCCCGGGTTCGAATCCCGGTTAGGGCATTTATTTGTGTGATGAGCACGAATATTTATTCCTGAGTCATGGATGTTATCTATGGATTTAAGTTTGTATTTATCTATCCTCCTGAGTCCCGGAGGTATCGATTGTGCCAAAACTGATATTTGTAACAATAAATAGATTAAGTACGTATCTCTCAATGCTGGAAAATTTGTAAAAAAAAAATCTGTAGTTTTCCCCTCTATTTTTCCTTATGTCCTCAAGCAAGTACGTGGGACATTGTCCTCACTCGAGAACAATATTAAATAAACTAAAATACAGTAAAAAATCAACTTTATTAACGGAAAAGTAAACAAAACGCTTTCATATCACCTATATCACTGACGAGACATCCATATAACCCGGTTTTTACCGGCTTGTGCAATTTAAGGTAACTAAGTGTCTAATAGAAATTAAGTATTTTGATCAAAAAAAAAAATTTATAGCTCCGGCTTGTATATATATGGGCTTACATACATTTTTATATTATAAGGTACTCATTAGACAGCACAACACAACAGAAAACAGTATCGTATACATCGCAACAGGTACAATTAAGAATCAACTTGCATTATAATACTCACTAAAATACCTACAGTAACAGGAATATACTATATGAAATAAACTATGTAATCTAACAATGGTACGTAAGTTGCATCGTTGTTTAATAAATCACCTTCTTAAATCACAGTTTAAATTTTCCTTACATAGTAATTTCAATGTTCAGCCTTAAACTTCCTTGAACATAAAATGATCTTACATTATTATACATTAATTTATAATTCAGTCCTAACAAAAATCACACTTTAAATCAGTAAATACCTAATTACAAGAACGTTTACTTAAAACAAAAATGTCTTCCAAAATAATCAACTTATGAAATATATTCATAGACATGATTCATAAAAAACTACTGTTGATTTGTATGAAACTTAGTATAACAGTTTCTTTGAACGGTTAGACACAGGTAGATATCACACCTAGAACATTTGGTTCTACTCTTTTTAAGACATTCAGTTTGGCGGCATCTTGATTGCTTTTCAGTCATTATTGGCATATGGACAGCCATATGCTGACGTCTAAATGACGACGGCACTGGTCTTATCTCAACCTTCCTTTTTTTATGTCTTGCAGCTAGTTCACCCTCAGAATCATAGTCAGTTTGTTCATCAGAGCTTACGATGTTTTGCTCGATCAAGTTTTCTCCAAGAAGCAGCTTATATGCTCGCAATTGGAGAATTTCATTGTGGTCAATATTTTTTTCTATAGCTTGTACGCGGTATAGTAGCCAAGAATTGACGACAGCCAAATCAAAGCAATGTAGAATAAATCGTATCGTCCACTTGTGCGTTCTTGCTCTGGATGGGCAAATACTGAGCATTCGATCAACAAGATCCACCCCACCCATATTAACATTATATTGCTTTATCACTTCAGGCCTCACAACCATTTCATAGATTTTATTTTTCTTTGACCACCTTTTGCAAATATCCGTTTTTTCAGCAGCATAACATGACGACAACATCAGTACCGGCTTATTGTCAAACCATTTGGTTATTGCCAATTGTCCATCAGTCGAATAGGCAGTGTAGCAACATCCACGTCCTCTACGTCTCATATCTTTATCGGACATTAATGACAGTTCCTTAGGAATACGATTTTTCATTATCGTTCCCACAGATAGGAACCCGCGTTCAAGTAGCGTTTGGACTAGTCTTATTGATGTAAAATATCTATCAAAATAAATTATATGCCCTGGTACTAACGATTCAGTAAGCCGTAGAACACTGCATTCATTGACAGAATATTTATTTGTTAGTTCAGGGCAAAATGATGTGCCTCCTTGGTAAACAAACATATCGCATATTATGCCGTTAGGATTTGCTAAAACCAAAACTTTTATGCCTAAGGGATTTGGTTTATTTGGTACGTATTGCCTTATTCCGCAGCTACCGGTAAAAGGAATTATCATTTCATCAATACATATGTGTTGCGATCGATCTTGGAGTAAACAACCTTGTAATATTCGATCAAAAAGAGGCCTTACCTTCCACAACTTGTCTGAAGTCTTTTCAGTCGAAGAAACGTCATTATCGAAAACGATTTTTAAAGATGAACGTATTTTATAAAATCTATCTCTATTCATATTTTCTGCAATTATTGGAAGCCTCCATTTGCGTGTCCAGTACATACGGATATGAGGGTAGTTTATACATGACATGACAAAATTGATGCCAAGAAAAACTTCCTCTATTTCAGAGTCTTTTAAGCCTGAAAATTGGGAATAAAACATAGTAAACTTTAATGTAAAATTAAAAAAAGTTACCAAATTGGGACCGATTGTACTCGTATGAGAACATAAACTATTTGTTATGTCCGCTCGTACTCGCACGAGTACATAGACTTCGGAGCAGTAGAATACCAATTTTTTTTATTCCTGCATACGAAATTTACTCACAAACACATGACACACATCAACAATTTACTAATTAACATCAAACTAAAATATATAATTACAAAATTATTGAGATAAATCAGGATTTACTTACTGCGAAACATGGTGTGGCCGGTAGTATCCGCTGTCAAAGCCGCACTGATCGCTGATCGTTCATTTGTGACTTGTTGTTTTTATTTTTAGGTTGGCAGTTTCGTTCGGAAACGTTCTATGCGTGTAAACTTGTTATAACGATTTGACGTTTGACAGCTGAATTTTTTAAATGTTATGTCCTCGAGTGAGGCCCGGGGGACCCAAGAGGTTATACAAGTATGTATACCGTCACCTCACCTAGTACCCATAGCACAAGCTTTGCTTAAGTTTGGGACTGGGCTGATTTGTGTAAGATTGTGTGTTCAGAAATGTTGAGATCGCGACGAAACGCGATCCGGTGAATAACTACAAGTAATTTATGCTTATGAGGTAAAGGACTAACAAACGGATAAATGTGTGCTTTCAAAGATGGATGAAGCAACAGAATGGATTAAGAGGATTGTAATACTTAGTTGAGAAATACCAAACTGCAATTTGTGTGTGTCTGGATCGTAGAGATTTGTTTGTTTAATAGTATTTGTTTACTACAAATGTGTTCTAAAAAATAGTTTGAGATACCAACCTATCAATGACCTCAAGTCTACTTAGTGACGCAAAATATTTTTAAGTCATGGATTTAAAACAGTCCTGGCAAATTGGTCTTTCTGGATCTAGTAAAAAAAAATTACTTTTTCCATTGTATTTGGGGATATATAATTTTAATGTTTTACTGTTACAAATATCTGCTGAAATACCTATTTCTAGAAAATTGTGAAAGTTGCTTTAAAGACATAAAATACATTTAGTCCTATGTATCCTAAATCGAATGGTTTTGTTGAAAAATTTGTAGCCATCGCAAAAAATATGCTGAAGAAATGTAGCGATGAACATTTGGACATATAATTAATGCTATTGGACTTCGATCAACAATCATACGAGATTTAAGGTCCCATACAAAATCAAAGCGAAAAAGTGGCCGTGCTGCTCATACCATAGACAAAGTCTTATACTTATAGCTATACATCTGTTTTACCTTCTAAATTAATTTAAAATATATACCTTAAGTCTAAGCAACAAAGATCCAAATAATAGTAATTGTATATAATACTTGTGACATTTTATTACGTCCGCACGTTGGCTGTGGTTGACGCGTACTGTCAGAAATAAGAGCACAATTTTATTTTGTGGTCTTATTTCTCTGGCCGCTTTCTGAGCTGTGACGTACAATCTAGTATGATTGTTGATCGAAGCTATTGGAGTACAGGAATATAGTCCAGTGTTGGGCTCACCATACTCTCCTTCCCAATTGTTATTAAACCGGTTAACGAGATCCACTTTGCCTTTGCATACCGAACTGCTTGCCCCGAATGTTGTAAATGATTTTGACAAGTTCCAAAAACAGTGAGACTTGATAAATATGATAATAGAAAAGAACAGGATATAGTAATAAAGAATACTTCCAAGATATCTGTGTTTCAATAGTTTGCCCTATCACCTGCTGTTATTTAAAAACTAGCTTTTGCCCGCGGCTTCGCCCGCGTTAAATTTGGGATAACACAGATGTACTTTCTACGATATTTATTTACAGAATGAAAACAACTAAATGTCTAATACCTGCATATTATAATATTTAAAAAAAAACCTCAACTCCTAACCGTTAAGGAGTTTTACCTACTATCATTAGCTCATCAACATGAGATGATGTCTATCAGACGCAAATACTTAAATAGCTTGAGAAAATATAATGAAAAACTTAATGCGTGACTACAAAATTTGAGGGTTGCCCTCGATTTCCCTGTGATCCCGTCATCAGATCCTAATTTGGTGACAATGGACCACCTTGGGAGTATACTTTTTCGAATAATTTTTTTTTTTTAAATAAATAAGAAAGAAAAACAAAAGTCCCAATTTTCCCGTTCCCGTAATAATTTTCGGGATATTCTCTCTCAACGCTCCCTATACTCCCCAAGGAACCCACTTACCAAATTTCAGCTTTCTACGACCAGTAAAATGAAAAATCCCACTTTTCCCGTTCCCGTGGGAATTTTGTAATTTTCTACACTCCCCAAGCAATCTACATGTCGATTTTCAGCTTTCTGCGTCCAGTAAAACGAAAAATCCCGTTTTTTCCCTTTCCCATGGAAGTTTCGGAAAATTAACTCAGTGGAGTCAACCTGTATGCCAAATGTCAGCTTTCTGCGACCAGTAAAACGAAAAATCCAATTTTTTTCCGTTCCCGTGGGAATTTCGAAAACTCCACTCTCAATGCTCTTCTACGCTCCCGTAGGAATTTCGGGAAATTATCTCTTTAATGCTTTCCTACACTCCTCAAGCAACCTACATGCCAAATTTTAGCTTTCTAAGTCCAGAAAAACGAAAAATCCCGTTTTTTCCCGTTCCCGTCAGAATTTCGGGAAATCCTTTTGTGATAGACCCCTGGACCCCCCAAGGACCCTAAATGCTAAATTTCGGTTAAAATGATAAGACCATCCCGTTGAACTGAATATAAATCCCGTTTTCTCCTTGTCCCGTGGGAATTTCCAAAAATCCTTAAAAAAAAAATTACTATTATAATTACCTACTTCTATGCCAAATTTCAAGAGTCTAGTAATTATTGTTCATGGGATTCCGTTGAACAGAATATATAAATCACGTTTTTTCCGTATCCCGTAGGAATTTCCAAAAATCCTGAAATGAATGTTTTAATTAATGTAATACCTACTTGTGTAACAAATTTGAAGAGTCTAGTTATTATTGTTACTGAGATAAGGTCACTCAGAATCGAATATATAAATCCCGATTTTTCCCGTTCCCGTGGGAATTTTCAAAAATCCTTCCTTAGTGGATGCCTACATTGTATAAGGTATCTATGTGCAAAATTTCAAGTCTCTAGGTCCAGTGGTTTGGGCTGTGCGTTGATATATCAGTCAGTCAGTCAGTCAGTCAGTCAGTCAGGACTTTGAATTTTATATATATAGATGTGAGATCTTAAAGTAGGTTAGATTTGACTTGGCCAGTTTTTTAGTTTTTATCAGAATTAAAAAATATATAGGTATATAATTATGTTGAATAACTTTATAAAATGACTGATGTAATGAAAACTGGTCAAGCCAAATCTAACCTACTTTAAGATCTCACATTTTTAAATAACAGCAATTGTTATAGGTATCCAATAAAGCACAGAAATAGAGTTTAATACTTGTTGATAATGTTATTTTAACTTGGAACTCATTTAGATCTCCATTATTTTTGCGGCGAAGCCCACAGCCAAGCATAGTTTTTGTATTGAACTTGGCTCTCCTTTTTTACATTTATGTTTTTGGTGGGATTATAATTTACTGTTACAACATATTTTTTTGCAAAATCATGATCAGTTAGCTTTACTGTGTTCTCCGTTAAATTAACTGTTTTGATCACTAAGAGATAACGTTCAAGACATTATAATTAACTGTTTTGATCAATAAGATATAACGTTCAAGACATTATAATGTACCGTTTCGATCATTAAGAGATAATGTCCAAGACGTTATAATTTACTGCTACAACAGACCTTTTTGCTAAATCATGATCAGTTAGCTTTACTGTGTTGTCCGTTAAGTTTACTGCTTTGATCATTAAGTGATAATGTCCAAGACATTATAATTTCTTGTTTAGATCATTAAGAGATAATGACCAAGACATTATAATTTACTGTTTTGATCAATAAGATATAACGTTCAAGACATTATAATCTACTGTTACAACAGATATTTTTGCTGAATCCTGATCAGTTAGCTTTACTGTGTTGTCCGTTAAGTTTACTGCTTTGATCATTAAGAGATAATGACCAAGACAATATAATTTACTGTTACAACAGACATTTTTGCAAAATTATGATCCGTCAGCTTTACTGTGTCCTCCGTTAAATTTACTGCTTCGATCATTAAGTGATAATGTCCAAGACATTATAATTTACTGTTACAACAGATATTTTTGCTGAATCATGATCATTTAGCTTTTGAATCATGATCATTTAGCTTTACTGTGTTGTCCGTTAAGTTAACTGCTTTGATCATTGAGTGATAATGTCCAAGGCATTATAATTTACTGTTTCGATCATTAAGAGATAATGACCAAGACATTATAATTTACTGTTACAACATAATTTTTTGCAAAATTATGATCAGTCAGCTTTACTGTGTCCTCCGTTAAATCAACTGCTTTGATCATTAAGTGATAATGTCCAAGACATTATAATTTACTATTTTGATCAGCAAGTGATAATGTCCAAGACATTATAATTTACTGTTTTGATCAATAAGATATAACGTTCAAGACATTATAATCTACCGTTTCTATCATTAAGAGATAATGTCCAAGACATTATAATTTACTGTTTTGATCAATAAGATATAACGTCCAAGACATTATAATCTACTGTTACAACAGATATTTTTGCTGAATCCTGATCAGTTAGCTTTACTGTGTTGTCCGTTAAGTTTACTGCTTTGATCATTAAGAGATAATGACCAAGACATTATAATTCACTGTTACAACAGACATTTTTGCAAAATTATGATCAGTCAGCTTTACTGTGTCCTCCGTTAAATTTACTGCTTCGATCATTAAGTGATAATGTCCAAGACATTATAATTTACTGTTACAACAGATATTTTTTGCTGAATCATGATCATTTAGCTTTACTGTGTTGTCCGTTAAGTTAACTGCTTTGATCATTAAGTGATAATGTCCAAGACATTATAATTTACTGTTTCGATCATTAAGAGATAATGACCAAGACATTATAATTTACTGTTACAACATAATTTTTTGCAAAATTATGATCAGTCAGCTTTACTGTGTCCTCCGTTAAATCAACTGCTTTGATCATTAAGTGATAATGTCCAAGACATTATGATTTAATGTTTTGATCAGCAAGTGATAATGTCCAAGACATTATAATTTACTGTTTTGATCATTAAGATACAACGTTCCAGACATTATAATGTACCGTTTCGATCATTAAGAGATAACGTTCAATACATTAAAATATACTGTAACAACACAGACATTTTTGCAAAATCATGATCAGTTAGCTTTACTGTGTTCTCCGTTAAATATATTGTTTTGATCATTAAGTGATAACGGTCAAGTCATTAAAATTCACTGTTACAATACAGTAATTTTTGCGAAATAATGATCAGTCAGCTTTACTGTGTTCTCCGTTAAATTTAACTGTTTTGATCATTAAGTGATAACGGTAAAGTCATTAAAACTTACTGTTACAACACAGACATTTTTGCGAAATCATGATCAGTTAGCTTTACTGTGTTCTCCGTTGAATTTACTGCTTTGATCATTAAGTGATAACGGTGAAGTCATTAAAATTCACTGTTAAAATACAGTAATTTTTGCGAAATAATGATCAGTCAGCTTTACTGTGTTCTCCGTTGAATTTACTGTTTTGATCATTAAGTGATAACGGTCAAGTCATTAAAATTTACTGTTACAACACAGGCATTTTTGCGAAATCATGATCAGTTAGCTTTACTGTGTTCTCCGTTAAATTTACTATTTTTGATCATTAAGTGATACTGTTCTAAACATTAAAAGTTACTGATATAAATTTAATGATTACCATCGTTTAATTTTAACGTTTTTTCATTAATTTCAAATGTTCCATCAGTTAATTTTACTGTTTTGTATTTAACTGTTTTTGAAACGGTTGTTGGTAATGTACAAAACAGTTACTTTTAATGTGAATCCATTTACTGTTTGAACGGTAGAAATTATTTTTTTCAGTGTACTCAAGGCATCACCATTTTCAGGTTCGTAATTTCCATCACAACCATATTCACCGTCTCCGTCACAATATGGATCCCCATTACTGTTGTCAGAGTCCGAGTCGTCAAACACACTAGGCCGATTGCTTACAGTAAATATATTTTTTTTACCAGACGCCATCTGCAACAAGTTTACATGCTTGGAATTGAAATTCGAATTGAGAAGCATGCTGCCGTCCTACCGAAGAAGGCGGCAAAGGGACTTTAGCGGCTTTTTAACTTTTTGATACATGCATATTCAGAAAAAAATTCTGCGTCGAACGGTATCGACTTTTTTTTTCTATGACAGTTAGTTCTCGAGATACGCAGCAGTTAAACGACACATATTTTGATTTTTGTTAGGGTTTTATAATCTAAAAAGCCGTGATTGGTATTAAATAAGCTAAAAAGACGTTATGTATCATTAGCCGCCTTATATCATGCTTAAAATATAACACTTTTCTAAGCTAAAAAGCGCTTATCGATTATTCATACTTTAAAAAGCGGTTAAATTCGTTTAACGAGGTTTTAATTAATTGTCATAGCTGAATTTACATACTTGTTTATAGGCTTAAAAGCAGTATTCTTTAAATTAAACTCTATAATTACGTTAAGGGATCTTAGCCGCCTTTTTGCCTATAACACTTAAATACATTACGCAATACATTTAAATGTCAATAAAGCGGTGACCGCCTTTTTACTTCAGTGTCATAAGGTTGATATTTGTTCGATCATATTTTTAAAGCGGCTAAATAGCAATAATAAGTAAAAAAGCGGCTAGATTTTTGTCAATCCTTACTATTAAAAGGGGAAAGTGAGTTTGTTGGTTTGTTTGTTACGCTTTCACGCCGTAACGGAGCGACGGATTGTCGTGATTTTTGGCATAGAGATAGTTTATGGTCCCGAGAGTAACATAGGCTACTTTGAATCCCGGAAAAATGCACAGTTCCCGAGAGAACAGCGCGCGATAACTGAACACCACGCGGGCGGAGCCGCGGGCAATAAAAGCTAGTGTTAAATAATATTAGTGCTTAATTTTATTAAAAATTAAAAAGAACTTAAGTATTTAGTTTTTGGTTAACGTCAATAATGTTACCTTAGTAGTTTTGTATCTAGATTTAAGCACAATTTAGGTTTTGGGTGAACTTTTGAAATCTTTTTTTTACGTTATTTTGGTGGGCATTATTTTTTTAATTTTTGGTGAAAATAATCACTCGTTAAAATGCTCTTCTGGATTAGGATATCAATGATACAAGAAGCACCGACTCGTATTTAAATTCAATAACTAAGTTAAAGCTATACGATATAGTGAAAAAACGTCGCCACCGAAATTACGATAGTGAGAGTAAATTACGTTTTATTAATTACATAGGAAATTAGTTTGAAATTACTATAATTTATTTTAGATACGTGTACATATCCGTGTATAACTTATATTAACAAAGTAAAGAATTAAAGTTTTAAATTATTATTTTAAGTTAATCTTAGTTCCCAATACTTATTTGAATGTAGGTTCGATCAAAATAAATCGAATGTCAAATCGGTTCGCTTGACCTTTCAAAATTCATAATTTGCGAAGTCGCACTTGCACCTACTGTAAAAGACAGACATACCTATACTAGCATGCTCATTCGCAGACGCATTCATACTTGTTATCATCATTCGTCCTTCCTCCCCTACCTCAAGTAGTAGGTAGGTACACTCAAAGATAGCAGGGTGATCCATATAGCCAGCATGCTACTAAAAAGCATACCTACTTTAAACATCTCATAAACATACACGCTAGTATCACAGTAGTAATTGCTCATCAGATTTTGTGCTAATAATGAGCATAATCTATCTGTACCTTTATATTTCACGCGAGCAAAACGCGAGTGAGCGAATCAGTTTCACGTGAAACTACCGTTAAATTCAGTCATAATGACCATAATAAAATATAAATATAAAATACCACCCGAATTACAGCACCGAATATTACGACAACAATGTATCTTTTGCGATTACTGCTAAACTGTATACATCAGTACTATTAGCTCTATTCTGTGAAATAAGAATCAAGACAACTAATAAGTAAAAATATAAACATTCAATTGAAATCATTGTACTCGTCCTATATCGCACAACGGGAATCCACTGAAATTACTTTTAAGATGACTAAAACAAAACACATCTCGCGAAAGGCTTGTACCTACTTACTGATAGGCACACTAAATTCGGTAGTTGGAGGTTCATTCAGCGTGACAGCTAAAGCACAACTAATGTAATTTTCCATAAAAATGCGAACATAGTGATATGATCTTTCACCATTAAGATATTAGCAAGTATTTGTGCAAATTGATATTGGTAGCTAGACGACATTTACAAAGTGATCCACTTATCTTTAAAATAAAAATGTATTTAGTATGAAAAAGTAAAAATAGAATGCGTTATTTAATTAGCTTCATTTTTATTTATGTTTATTAGGAAAATGACTCCTAGACACAAAGTTATGGTCAATTGATTCAAAAAAACCGCGCGTGGGACAGGTTTCACAGACTTACTGCAGTTAGTGTTTCTAAGTTTGTGGTATTTTTAATTCGGCTGTAATTGAAGTCAACAATGTTTATTATGTTAAAACTCCGCTAGCGTATATAAAATCGAATTGTGACGGTCAAAAAAGTTGCTCTGAAAATTCACCCTTTTATATATCTCATTTATAAACTTTAGAGAAGTAAATAATGAACACAGTTCAATAATCATAATGTTAATTGAAAGTAATAATTTAGAAGTTTTTTTATTTTTGAACAATAAATAGTTGATTTTTATATAGTATGCCTTTAAATTTTTTGTCATTACCGCTTCTCACGCAGCATAACTTTCAATAATTGTAGTCCTATCATAACCTAAAATGCCGTTATTTACAGAGTGACTCACGTATTACGGCTTTTTAATGTATTGAGAGTAAACATTTCTGTTGCTTGATAATTTTGATTCAAAAGTTAAAAAAACATCTAAGCTTTAAAACGGTTAAGATACTTTAACTTCGTTTTTATTTATAACGCAACGTACATGTTCACTAGCAATAATAGACAATACCGCGGCTATCCGTAGTAACGAACTTCTAGTGTATTAATCGCACCTAACTTTCATTTAAAATAACAACACTAGAAAAGTTATGTATAATACTAAGCTTAAAAGCCGCTAAGGTATAGCTAACGGCCTTTTAACTTATTATTATTCGTCGAATAATATTCACAAATCCTAAGCTATAACATAAAAGCCTCCATAATTAATACTATTTATATATTTTTTAAATGAAGATATATACATAAAAAGGCGTGATTTTTTATCTAAATTTTAATGTAATCAGAATGTTTGTAAGTCAATTTATGCCTGAGATACAGGTATTTAAAATTTTGAAAAGTTTTTGCCGTTTTTCTCGAAAGTTACTTTTGTCACTTTGCCGCCTTCTTCGGTAGGACGGCAGCATGTTATGTGTTAATTCAAGTTGTAAATTAAGCGTATGCCAAATATCATTGAAATCCGTTCAGCGGTTTTTGTGTTATCGAGTAGCAAAAATCCAAACATTCACTATTTATTACAAATATTAGTAGCATTTCGTTAGTTTTTATAAGTACCTATTTCTCATTCAGATGTATTAGTTCTGACTTTTTAAATCCTATATCTGTCAAACAATTATCGACTCGTTCATACCAAGCACGAGATGATTGCTTTAGGCCATATATAGCCTTTTTTAGTAACAGAACTTTGCCTTCACATCCATCTGATACATAACCTTTTGGTTCCTCCATATAAATATCCATTGAGAAATGCTGTTGTAACATCGAGATGACTTATATTCAAACCTAACTGTACTGACAATGCAAACAGTAGTCTCAAGGTTGAATGCCTCACAACAGGAGAAAATGTCTCATCATAGTCAATTCCAGATACTTGGGAATAGCCTTTAGCTACCAATCTGGCTCTATAGCGTATGTTTTTGTCCACATCATATTTCTTTTTGAACACCCATTTGCACTTCACAAGAGAACCACTATCAGGAACATCCACTAACTGCCATGCCTCATTGTCTTTGAACGATTGGAATTCTTCTTCAATAGCCTTTTGCCAATGTTCACGTTCAGGACCATTCATTACCTCTTCGTAAGTCAGGCAATCTTCATCCAGGACTTGTTCTTCAACAGCTGTAATATTTCCAAAACCATATCTATCTGGTGGTCTGCGCACTCTCTTGCTCACTGTCTCAGTTGGTTCTGGTTTCTCTGGAATGTCATGATATTCTTCATCTGAGCTGCTACTGCTACTTTTGACATGCTGGTCTTCATTCAATTGCTCTGAACCAATCTGATTACATATCTCTTGTTCTGTGTTCATATTTTCAAGATGTTGTTCTTTCTTGTCGCTTTGAGTTGTACCATTTTCTTCTTCTATATTTATCTGAGCATATTCCTTATCTTTGTCTTCCTTTTCACACACATTTTCCATAATTATGACATTTCTACTGGTTGTAATTCTGTTATTCTTTGGATTATATAACCTATAACCTTTCACAGTATCTGAATAACCAACCAAAATATGCTCAGTCGATTTTTTGTCCCATTTCAATCGACATTCTTTTGGTACATGTACCATAACCTTACTTCCGAAAATACGAATGTGTTCTAGGTTTGGTTTTTTGTTTGTCCACATTTCATATGGAGTCTTATTATTGAGCCCTGCGGCAACAGAGCGATTTCTCAAATATACAGCCGTGTGCGTTGCCTCTGCCCAAAAGCGCTTAGGTAAGTCAGCATCGAACAATAAACATCTCGCTTTCTCAACGATTGTGCGATTCAAGCGTTCACACAAACCGTTTTGTTCGGGGGTATAAGCATTTGTCTTTTGATGTAATATCCCATTATTCTTCAAGTAATCATCAAATGCTTTATTGCAAAATTCTCCCCCGTTGTCAGTTCGAAATATTTTAATCTTCTTTTCTTTCTGGGTCTCTACCATATTCTTATATTCTTTAAAACTGTCTAAGGTTTCATCTTTTGTTTGCAGAAAGTAAATATGTAACATACGACTGTAGTCGTCCACAAAAGTCAGAAAATATCTGGACCCACCAATTGACGGTATTTCCATGGGTCCACAGATATCAGCATGGATTACATCAAGAACTTCCAAGCTTCTTGTTCCTTTATGAGGAAACGGCAATCTAGCAGATTTTCCTTCGCAACACACTTTGCAATTTTTCTTATCCACATTATTATTGCTCTTTTCAAAATGTATTCCATCAACAGCTCCTTCTTTCATGATATTCAAATCCTTGCTATTTATGTGTGCCATGCGTCTGTGCCATATTCTGTCACTAACTGCTGTCGCTGTCACCGGAAATGGTTCTTCCCTCTTACTCAAGTTAAGTTTGTAAATACCATTTTCTAATGTAGCTGTGGCCACCAATATATTTTTCTGGTTGTAAATACAACATGTATTTGGTTTAAACGATATCTTATTGCCGCTGTGTATAAGCTGACTCACAGATAATAGATTGGTTGCTAAAGTAGGTACATACAGCACATTTTTCACAACGACGTCACAGTCTTCATCTGCACAGTTTGTCGTAATATTCACTTCACCGCAACTTTCGACGGGCACTTTGTTATTATTAGCCACCAAAATATTTGTTATATCAGGATTTTTCGTTATATTCGTCATCCAGTCTTTGTTAGTTGTCATGTGGTAGCTCGCGCCGGAATCGATGTACCAGTCACGTTTACTGAACGCCCCGTTCAAAAATACTGCATTGAAAGCATTCGTTTGTTTGTTTTTCGGCACCAATTCTATTTTATACGGACATTTACTCTTGAAGTGGCCCGTTTGTTTACAATTATAACAACGAATAACCTTACTTGGCACTTTGACATTCTCGTTTGACGTATGAGAATTGACGTTTGCGTTTCGATTCTGTGAACTTTTTAAATTATCTCTGGCTTGATTTCCTTGGTTCCAATGCTTCGCACCTCTCACGGCAAAAGCATTTTCTGTCCCGCTTCCACTGGCGTTGGCGTTACCGGATCCGGAACTAACCTCGAAATCCAGCAATTTTGTTTTTATTGCGTCAGCCGTTATAGATATTCCGGAATGTTCTATGGCCATTATCATTGGCGCATATTTTTCCGTCAGCCCCGCTAAAAGTAATGATCCTGTCCATTCATCGTTTATCTTGAAACCGGTGCCACTGAGTTTCTGGGATGTTTCAACTATTTGAGTCACGTATGAGGTCATAGAGTCACAGTTTTCTAGCCGTATCGAAATTAAATTGCGAAGTAGACTTATTCGACGTGTGAATCCAGAGTCATCAAACATATTTTTCAATTTCGCCCATAATTCTCTCGTAGTTTCTACACCTTTTATATGCACATATAATGATGGATCAATAGTCATGATCAATTTTGCTTTTGTTTTTGCATCTTCTGGGCTTATAGTACTTTCGTTATCTTGTTTAATCACGCTGTCCAAGCCTTCAAGGATGAGAAAATTTTCTGCGGCAAATGCCCACTCATCATAATTCTCACGCCCACGCAGCTTAGGAACATTAACTAAGAAATTCGCAGTCATTCTTGTGCACTACACTGATGTAAATTCACTACTTTTTCTTATTTTAATAATAAAAAACGGATAGCCCATAACCTAATAGTGAAACTTCAATGAGTAATCAGCACAGACTAAAAATTTATTTTGTACCAATATAGACATACATTGTAGATGTTGCCACTACAAAGATATTTCGATACATACACATTTTCAACACTTACCACCACTAAAACCTCAACTAAATTTTTCCCAGCACACTTAAGTAACTAGGAAATACAATTACAAGTAAATATATTGTTAAATTATCAATAAAATGATACGTACCGTTCACCGAAAAATCCCATGCCGCACCTTCTCGCAACGAAACACGTGTACTCCCTCCCGCTGTGGCACACGGCGACTGAACGGCGGAATATGTATGCGAATCGTCCGGCCACAGACGTAGTGTCACAACACGAAGTCTGTCAATGTGTGTGTGACAGAGGTAACTTGTGTGCAACAATACGAGTGCTTGCTGTGGCACTGGCGGGTCTGTGTTACATCCAAAAACGGCACAGAGGCATAACCTTCCTATAAATACTGTGACAAATATTCGGCTGTGAACGTAGTGTCACTTTTAATGAAAGTTAAATTCCCGTCTACAGCCGTAGTGCCATATTACGAGGGTTTTAGTTTACGTCTCTCGACGTACTGTCCGTGAAGGTGTTAATGCCTATTTCTTTAAGGAGGAACGTAACAGTAAATTAAGATTTATAATGAAAATAATAAACGAATTAATAAAAATAGACTATTTAATGAACAAAATTAATTATCTCAAACCATATTATGGAAAACTGAAAGAAAATTTGTTCCCATAGAAAATATTTCCTATAACAAGTAAAAAACGGCAATAATATATGGAGTCTGCTACACGGACTAAACAGTTTTTTTAGTCATCTAGCCTATTCTATAGCGGAAACACGCTCTTCAACAGCATCCATACGCATACTCAAATCAGAGAAAGTGAGCGAGATTGAGTCGATCCTCGCATAAAGAAATAGAAATAGAAATAGAAATATATTTATTCAAGCTTCGCATGATCCAAAATAAAAATACAAAAAAAACAAGAAGCAATATGCGAAAGCACGAAATGGTCGCAGCTCAGCATAGTGTTGGCCGTGTAGGCCAACGCTGGTCTTCCGCTGCGACCGCTTGGCGACTTCACGGAAGGCGATCAAAAAATTTAACAAATAAAAGAAGAGATATAAAACTAATTGGAAAAAAAAAACAATAAAATAATAACAATAAAAGCAAAACACACAATTTAACTTAAATAACTACTTAAATGCTAAACCACCTCCAACTTGCATCAACCATAGACCACCGACCTCGATATGACATGCACAATCTATATAATTGTCATGTCATACCCGGTCTGCGGCCCATGCCGAACGTCAGTGTCACGTCACTGTCACTCACTCACTGAGACAAGACAAGACAATGGTTGACATTGTCTGCTCCTCTCTGCTTAACCTTAAATCTAACCTTAAAGCTTCTCCATACACCCGTCAATCATAGTTTGAAAGGTTGCAGACAGATCACTTTTCAAATTATCGAAGTCATATGTGTGTGCATCGCTGATGTCGGGTCCATCCTGAAGCTGGTTGTCCTGATCCGGCGGCGTCTGCCGCTGGTTAGTTCCAGCTGGAGGCGAAGAGAGTCCAGCCCTCACAGGTGTATTTATGTTGCCGACCTTATAAACAAATATTTTTTCATGTCTCCTGTTCGGAAAGTTTAATTTTCATGGGTAGATAGCCGGGTGGAAAATTGCGTTTTCTCCTCTAGGGAAAGTGGCCAATCGAAAAGGTACCGTTGGAGGTTGGATAGGTATGAGTAAATTCAATTTATTAGGTACTAGCTTTTGCCCGCGGCTTCGCTCGCGTTAAATTTGGGGTAACAAAGATTTACTTTCTACGATCTTTATGTTCGTGTTTTAATTGATTTTTCGGAGGATTATATTAGCAAATTTTCGAATTTAAAAATCGACTTTGAAGCCCTGTTTCACATCTTCAGGTCAGGGGTGAAATTTTAGAAAACATACTTGTTTTTTTTTGGCGCGACTTCGTACCTATGCGATAAAGGATTCCCGTGGGATAGGAATAAGTAAATTCAATAGAAAACCACACTTTCCGCGATTCTTAAAAAGCTTTCACTAATAGTTTTTTTTTAAATCAGCTCAGTTATTTCAGAAATTACCCCCAATAAACAAAGAAACAGACAAAGTTTAAATTTTTTTTTTTCTTTCTTTCTTTGAGTTGATTGGTTAGGCGTAGGTAATAATGTGTCCTAACCGTTAAGGAATTATACCTTCCAACATCAGCTCACTTGAGTAACCAAAATGAAAACAACTACCTAAACGTCTTAGACCTCGACATTATGATATTAAAAGAAACTTCCTCTAACTCCTAACCGTTAAGGAGTTTTACCTTCCATCATCAGCTCATCAACATGAGATGATGTCTATCAGACGCAAATGCTTAAATAGCTTGAGAAAATATATGAAAAACGTATCGTAACGTGATCCCGTTATCAGATCTTTCGAATAAAAAAGTATTTTTTTTTAATAAATAAGAAAGAAAAAGAAAAATCCCGATTTTCCCGTTCCCGTAATAATTTTCGGGAAATTCTGTCTCAACGCTCCGCTGCACTCTCCAAGGAACACACTTGCCAAATTTCAGCTTTCTACGACCAGTTAAACGAATAATCCCGTTTTTCCCTCCCCTTGGGAATTTTGTAAAGTCCTCTCTCAATGCTCCTCTACACTCCCCAAGCAATCTACATGCCAATTTTCAGCTTTCTGCGTCCAGTAAAACGAAAAATCCCGTTTTTTCCCTTTATCGTAGGAGTTTCGGAAAATTAACTCTTAATACTTCCCTCCACTCAAAGAACCTATACTTTCTCAAATGTCAGCTTTCTGCGACCAATAAAAAGAAAAATCCCGTTTTTTCCCGTTCCCGTCAGACATTTCGGGAAATTATTTTGAAGTATCCCTTACACACCCCAAAGAACCTAAATACAAAATTTCAGTTTTCTACGACCAGTAAAACGAAAAATCCCGTTTTTTCCCCGTTCCCGTGGGAATTTTGAAAACTCCACTCTCAATGCTCCTCTACACTCTCCAAGCAACTTCCATGCCGCATTTCAGCTTTCTACGATCAGTAAAACGAAAAGTCCCGTTCTCTCCCGTTCCCGTCAGAATTTCAGGAAATTATCTCTTTTATATTTTCTTACGCTCCTCAAGCAACCTACATGCCAAATTTCAGCTTTCTACGACTAACAAAACGAAAAATCCCGTTTTTTCACGTTCCCGTCAGAATTTCTGGAAATTCTTTTGTAGTAATCCCCTACACCCCCAGGGAACCTAAATGCTAAATTTCAGTTTTCTACGACCAGTAAAACGAAAAATCCATCCCGTTGAACTGAATATAAATTCCGTTTTTTCCTTATTCCGTGGGAATTTCAAAAAATCCTTAAAATAGTTTTTTACTATTGTAATCACCTACTTCCATGCCAAATTTGAAGTCTAGTAATTATTGTTCAAGGGATTCCGTTGAACTGAATATATAAATCCCGTTTTTACCTTATCCCGTGGGAATTTACAAAAATCCTGAAAATAATGTTTTAATAAATGTAATACCTACTTGTGTATAAAATTTGAAGAGTCTAGTTATTATAGTTACTGAGATAGGGTCACTCAGAATCGAATATATAAATCACGATTTTCCCATTCCCGTGGGAATTTCCAAAAATCCTTCCTTAGTGGATGCCTACATTGTATAAGGCATCTATGTGCAAAATTTCAAGTCTCTAGGTCCAGTGGTTTGGGCTGTGCGTTGATATATCAGTCAGTCAGTCAGTCAGTCAGTCAGTCAGGACTTTGAATTTTATATATATAGATTATTCTCGTTTTTTTAGTAGTATTTTAGTTTCCTCACAGTCGAAATGAAAAGTAGAGTGTCTAACTCGGGTGAAATAACCCATTTCCCTTCGAACTAGCTAGAAATATCTCGGGTGAAATGGGTCACTTTCTACCCTTGGTTATCAATCTACTATTTCATCTCTCCTGTTCGGAAAGTTTAATTTTCATGAGTAGATAGCCGTGTGGAAAATTGCGTTTTCTCCTCTAGGGTGGAAAGTATTTTTTTTTAATTTTTCGGCTAGCCACGACATCGAAGATAATTGAGTTACGTCAATGACATTTTTTTTTCACGTTTCGGCATGGCCATCTAAATGTACGTCGTGACCAACTCAATTTTTTTTTATAGTCGGCCAGACGGCCATGGCATGTGGCCAGTCGAAAAGGTACCGTTGGAGGTTGGATAGGTATAAGTAAATTCAATTTATTATTATTCTCGTTTTTTTGTAGTATTTTAGTTTCCTCACAGTCGAAATGAAAAGTAGAGTGTCTAACTCGGCTGAAATAACCCATTTCCCCTCGAATTATTGGTGCTCTCACTTCGTTCGAGCGCCAGAAATATCTCGATTGAGATGGCTCACTTTCCACCCTTGGTTATCAATCTACCATTGGCATGCTATGGCGGGCAGTAGGTACGGGTCTCAACTTTTCGGCGAAGTTTCTGAGTCTAGTGCAAAATTCGGAAATATCGGTAGTTCCACTCGTGCTTGGATCAAAGAACTCGCCGGGAAGTCTTAACGGTTCTCCATAGACCAATTTGGCTGAAGAGGATAGGCTGTTCTTATGTCGAGTAAGACCCAGGGTAAGGATTCTATCCACCTCTCGTTGGCATGGCACACGATTGCGGCTTTGAGTTGGCGATGGAACCTCTAAACCAAGCCGTTACAAGCTGGATGATAGGCAATTGTTCTCCTATGTTTGAATTCAGCCAGCTTAGAGAGGCACTGGAATAAGGCAGACTCGAATTGGCTGCCACGGTTTGTTGTTATATCCGTTGGACAACCAAATCGGCATAACCAAGTCGACAGCAAAGCTTTCGCAACAGTCTCGGCTGTAATGTTTTCTATCAGTACTCTTCCGGCCAGCGAGTAAACCTATCCACGGCCGTCAAACAGTACCGATAGCATAGAATAAGTAATAGTACTACCGTACAGAAGGGACTCTTTCGAACAAAAGCCAAGTTTAGGTATAAATCGTTACCTACTCTTACGACTTGCACGCGAAATTGAAACTTATCATGTTACACGAGCGTTCATATTCCGTTGGACACCGTGGACTCGAAACCGGTTTGGCGGTAAGAGAACAGGGTTCCCACTCGTCGGTGAATAAAGATAAAAGTGGGTATTAATATGAACTTAATAAAGTACCTTTTCTCAAAAATGATACGTGAAGTCGCTATTATATCTTCAAAAAGTCTCCAGTTAGTTAATAATACTGGACGAAGATCACAAGTGTCCAGTAAGTAGAGAGGTTTTGAATTTAGAATGCACAAGTGTCCAGTAAGTACGATACAAATCTCATAACATCATTGTTATTTAAACTTTTTTTTATATAGGTAATGCAAAGAGCCTCACCACGGTCATTAAAAAGGTTGAACAACAAAGGTATAATTTAATTATAAATGTTATTATACCTTTAACTATGATTTTATTAGAATTTCTATTTTTTGAAACATAAATGTAAACCGATTAGGTGCAAATTCATTTAATTTAACAAATATAAGGTAGGCAGTATAAGGAACGCTTTTATTAAAAAAAAAACAAGAGCAGCGGCGTTCGTTTCGTGCAACGAGGTTGTATACTTTATTAAAAAAAGCGGGAAATTTTAACAAATGTCTGGAAATATTTTGTTGTCATTTTTTGAGTAATATCACTTTAATTTAAGATTGCAATCAACACAGTATTTTTTTTATTAGGTTGGTGTTATGATTGATCTTGCGACTTAAAAAGAAAAAAAAAACTTAGAAAAAAGTAAAATAAGCGGGTTACGTTCGTTTTGTGACATTTTGGAAATAGTTATTATAAATTGAATTTCCTTAAAATTATCAAAAAACAACTTGCTGCTGCCCAAATCCGGAGAGATAAGTATATGAACTGTTATTAGAAATTTATCAAATGGAAACAATTTTTTGTTATATTTTTGAGAAAAGCACTATACAAGCTTCGACCAGTAATCGCCATCCTGGCCTCGTTTCATTGATGGCCTTACCTGGCGGTTCGGCCATCAAACTTCTACTCGTCCAGGATGACTTACTTACTGGACTCTTCAGTAATGTACTATTAATAAACAAGTAAATATTCCTTAACATACCTATATAACAACAAAGCATGACAATGATAACCTAACTACTTTTGCCTACTACAGATTTCCGTATTGGTGAAACCATGTCTTAACATAATTTGTGACCAAGCAATTATAGAATTGTATCAGTAGATAACTAGAAACATACGAAATTATTACTGGGCAGCAGGGCTACTACGAAACTCGAAGTTCGTGTCGTGCGGTCCCTCTCACTCTCGTATTAAATACATAGTATAAGTGTGTCAGAGGGACCACATGACATGAACTTCGAGTTTCGAGTTTCGTAGTACATAGGAAATAAGAGAAGTAAAGAGAACGACCTTTCAACACCTTTCGGAATGTTGAAAAATGATATTCTGATTCCTTTATCTTCTTTTTAATTATACATCTGTTCGGTTTTCAACCTTGCTATGAAAATACACCTATAGTGTCTTAGCGTCTCAGCTGTCAGTGTGACAGTTCTACCTCGGGGTTAAAAAGCGATCGACACGCGCGGTGCTTGTGCGCAAGGTTTTATAGTAAAAGTGCGAATTTCGGTGGCTAATCTTTTTCGGGACGATATAAAAACGGACATACACACACACACCCTACACCCATAAAGTGGACCGAGCTGAAGCCGCGCCGTGGAAGCGAGCAGGGCCCTGCAAGAAGCGACGCAACGAACGCGAGGCACACTTCGCTACAAATTATTATATATATGTATTTATGCCCATCAACTCTGCCTAGCGCAGATCTCTACAATTTTGGCAAAAGAGCGCGGTTAATCTGGGTATTTCGGTTGGGTTGACCATATTTCGTAGTCACATTCGAACGAAGAGTTATACCTACCTTCGAATTGCAATTCGGTTATATTGTTAGACGGGTGCGACTTGGGTGTGTTCGGGTCACAGCATTCCACGCTGTCATAGTTAATTTATATAAATTTCATACGAAAACACAAGTCGAAACATGAATGCACAGAAAAACCAGAAAAAATAGACCAGCGCTGACCGTAAAAGAAACAAAAATTTGGAGTTGAAATAAAAAATACAAAAAGACTCCAAATCGTAATCTTGATAGTTAATTTAATTATTTATTTATTCTCCTCAATGGCGGCCTTTAAGGCTTGGGCCAATGTCAGTTATATAAAGATAAATATATTCTTCTTCACGTAGAACGGTGATTGTAGTTTTTGCAACTTGATAGCAAAATTCCAAAAACCACGCGGAGACAACTTGCGCATTAAAAAATGTCAGACACGAGAGCAATATCGATTTTTGTGATCACTGTTCACTGTTAAGGTTAATCGCCGCATAAAACACTATCAAAATTATACTTCAACTAGCCAAAGAAGCAGAAATACCAAAATTAGACATGTTCCACATCCGCCATTGTCGAATGCCACAAATCGACCCGTTAATTTAATTTATGATTGTGTTTACTTGAACTTCATTTTCATTTGACGTTTGATCGGTGTTTTCACTTGACCGATAGTGTCTTTTTCAACCTCGACATTGGCGGAATCATCGATAGTTTCGATGGAGCTATATTTTTTCAAAAATTGAAATTGTTTTCACTTGGTTTAAATCAAGTTTCTCGGTTACTTATTTGTGAAAATCTGTGAAAAGTGAAGTGAATAGGTGAATTTCGGTTTGCGTGATACGGTTATTATTCGGTACTTGGTGAGTTAGTGACGTTTTACTCGGAGTTAATTCCCTATTTCGGTGAGTTATAATAAGTAATACAATGTCTTTGAAATATCACTTTTCCATATTTAAAGTCAAATTGCAGTGGTTGATTGATAGTGCGGACCTTATTACGCGTTCGGAACATGCGAGTCGGTTGAGGTTGCGCCTATTAACGGTAAATACTGAATTTCTAAAGTTTGAGGAAGCCTTTCAATACATCATCGAATTTGCGGACTCGGACAGGCGGAAGTTGTCTCGGCTTGTCGGCTGGAATATACTCGCGGCTTGGAGGCTTTTGATAGGCTTATGGAAGTGAAGCTCCAACAGCCCGATCACACGGATAGGGACACTAAATCGGATACGGGTCGGATGGAATCGGATGGATTATTGTCTCGGTTGCCAACCCTACAGCTGCCATCCTTTGATGGGGCGATGGACCAGTGGGTCGGGTTTAACAATCTTTTTGATAGTTTGGTGGATTCGCGGTTAGATTTGTCAGGAGGACAAAAGTTGGCCTACTTGATGTCATGCCTTACTGGCGAGGCTAGGGGTTTAGTACAACATATATTAGAATATCGGATGAGGGATACAAAATGGCCCGTGAACTTTTAATGAAAAGATACCAAAATACCCGACGGCTGGTACATGTACATGTGGATCAAATCCTTAACCTGCCGTCTGTGTCTCCCAAACTTATCGGTCTGCGGTCACAGTTTCTCAACCCGGTCATCATGGCTGTCAACTCGCTGGAGCGTCTCGGATTTCCAGTTCTGGAGTGGTCCTTCCTCCTCCTCCATATCTGCATGGCAAAGCTGCCCATGGTTCTAAAGACTCGGTTTGAGCAGAAATGTGGGAGCGAGGCTGAGACTATATCTAAATTTTCAGATTTGCGGGAAGTAGTATAATATTGGGCATTCTAGCCCACCTATCATTCGATCGGGCGAAATTTCGCCCTCTCTCATTTGCGGTGAGCCAGATGCCCAATATTATAATGAATGACAAACCCTGCTGCAACGATAATGACTTGATAAAAGCGTTTTGCATTCGGATTGATGATAAACGTATTTCGTCAAGCTTATATCACGAATCATATTTGCTCCTGTGGTCATTTTAAATAAACCTTTCATGCTTGCAACACGCGAATTGATCTTGAAGAAGTATGAAGTTCGTAAAACAAGCTCAGAGCTTGCAGTTGGATGTCCTTTGTTCCGATCGCATCAATCGTAGTTTTCGTCATGGTGAGCTTTTACCTGATACAATTCGCTGTATTATTTGCGGTCCATCTAATTGCGGAAAAACTAATTTAACTGTAGGGCTTTTACTGCATGAACGAGGACTACGTTTCCAAAATGTATATGTATATTCAAAAACCCTTTTTCAACCTATGTACCAGTTGTTAGAAAAAGTATTGATGTTAGTTCCGTCAGTAAAATTTCAAAAATATCGCGAAAATGATGAAATACTAAGTCCACATGAAGCTGAGAATAATTCAATTTTTATTTTTGATGATGTTGCATGTGAAAATCAAAACAACATAAGGGATTATTTTGCAATGGGAAGACATAAGAATATTGATAGCTTTTATTTGAATCAAACTTACAGTAAAATACCTAAACAATTAATAAGGGATAACGCTAATTTAGTAATCCTTTTTAAACAAGATGGTGTTAATTTACGTCATGTTTATGACGAGCACGTTGGGTCAGATATGTCCTGGTCGCAGTTTCAGGAAATGTGTGCAAAAATATGGAGCATACCTTTTAACTATTTAGTAATAAACAAAGATTGTGCCAGAAACTCAGGTTGTTATAGAATGGGATTTGATACGTTCATCGTTTTGGATTAACTACGATACTTAATGAGTTCTAATTTCAAGATACATTTATTGCTTCATATGACACCATCAAGATCGGACACATGGCTCCTAAAATAAATGAAGAGAAAATTTTGAAAGAAAAGGTAATTCAGTCGGCTGAGGCAGTCAAAAAGAAAGTTAAACTGCTTCGTGACATGAAAACTAACGATAATATTATATTGGAATCAGTGTTGAAACCAATTACAGAGCCGCTTAATGAAATAGTGAAAAGTAACGGCAACAGTAATAATAATAATTCTTTTAATACTAACGAAACAGATTTTGATGAGGATGCGTTTAAATGGAAAAAGACAGCAAAAACACTAAAGTTTAGCCCTGATGATGAGAAGAGAAGTAGTATAAATAATCATACAGTTGTACATAAATCTTCTGAATCTGGTTCGAACAATGATGATGACATATCAAATGGTAGCGATTACAGTGAAGATGATGACAGCATGTCATGCGAAAGTGATAACAGAGATGGCTTGGAATCCGTAACCGATACATCATTTAAGACGACTGATTCGTTTGCATCTCCTCGTGAAAACCCTGCTTGGAAAAAACAATATAATAACAACTTAAATATTCCTTTCGGCGTACGAACAGAGCGTGACAAGCTAATGCTAGGATCTTATTCAGTTTCTGTTAGCGGCGAAAAACTAAAAGTAAATGGGAATAGTTACAATTTAACACCCGGTTTATATGATTTGTTGTTTAAGAAATTGCCAGATTTAGGTATCATAACTGAAGATGATAAACGTTATTATAAAATGTTGCTACTAGAAACGAATGCCCACAGACGAGATTTTAACCCCAATAAACCAATAAAAAGTAACAAAGGCAAGAAATATTTGTACATTATAAAACCGCTTTTCAAATTATCTAAAGAACGTTTAATAAGCGATGGAAGTACTCATGGTCAGGGGTTACCAACAATGAAAAAAGTAAAAAGAGATGTTTCGTATGTATATTGGGACGACCCTAATGAATTAGTTGAAAGATTGAAATTACTAATTGCTTCCCGTGATGCTGGTAATACTGGATTAGATAATGAAATAATATCAATTGTTGAAGAACTGCGTGAAGCGGGCTTAGTTAATTAATGATATATAAAACTGTTATTATAATTTTACCATCAGTTGAAGCCGGACTTCTGATGACAAATACATAAAGATAAAAAGTAAAAATGAACATAGACAAATTCGGTCACCATGTTCATAAACGTTTACGTGTATGTGAATTTTTTGAACTTGAAAATAAAACTTTGCTGCGTTCAGATAATGGTGATTTCGATTTACAATCATCGCGATTAAAGGGGGTAGCGGATCCTTCGTTACCTAATGATGCAGTTAATAAGCATTACGTTGATCAGCTCGTTCAGAACACTTTCGAAAAGAAGAAACTTGATTCTATGTTTGAAAATATAAATTCTCAAATCGAAATTATAAATTCTCAAATCCAACAGCTTGCAAATCAGTTGAAAATAAACTTTTATACAAAGTGGGAGATAAACAATTTTTTAAGTAATTCCAAAGATGGCAAAAGAACAAGTCGTGAATGAAATCCATAGATCAGCCAGGAAAAATTTCAAGCGTCGTGCAGTTATATTAAAAGGAATTGACGATTTGTGGCAAGCAGATTTGATTGACTTACAGAAGTTACAAACGGTTAATAAGGGATACAAATACATTTTAGTTGTTATTGACACTTTTTCAAAGTACACGTGGTGTATTCCAACAAAATCAAAAACTCAAACAGAAGTAAAGAATGCTTTTGCACTAATTGTCAAATCAGCAAAACGAGTACCTAAAAATTTACAGACAGACTTTGGGAAAGAATTTTACAACGATCAATTCGATCGCTATGTGAAATCCTTAAAAATAAATCATTATTCCTCGTATTCAATTAAAAAAGCATCTATTGTTGAAAGAGTAATAAAAACGCTAAAAAACAAACTTTACAAATATTTCAGTTTCATTGGAAATTACAAATGGCTTGGAAAACCTTTAGATGACATAGTCCGATCGTATAATCAAACTATGCACAGCACAACAAAATTTAGACCAATTGAGGTTAATCGTAACAATGAAGCTGAAGTAAAGATAAATATTGATAAAAAACAATGCAATCGACGTTTTAAATTAAATAAATTTAATGTAGGAGATCGTGTGCGTATAAGCAAGTACAAAAGCCTCTTTCATAAAGGTTATACACCTAATTGGTCAACTGAGCTTTTTACTATTAAAACGGTGAATGACACTCGTCCTGTTACTTACCATATTGAAGACCAACGAAAAAACACTATACTTGGTACATTTTATGAACAAGAACTGCAGAAAACTAAGTATCCAGACGTTTACCTCATAGAAAAAGTCATCAAAAAAAGAGGGAAAAAATTGTATGTTAAATGGCTAGGACTTAACGATAGCGAAAATAGTTGGATTGATAAAGATGCTATTGTATAAATATATTTCAAAACTTTCTCGCACAAAGTCATTCACTTAATGGATATGAAAGGAAGAGGACTCCTAAACAGTATAATTAATCACTTACCGTTTGAACTGCACTTACCTGGCTACAATTATTGCGGGCCAGGAACAAAATTACATAAGCGGTTGCAAAGAGGTGATAAAGGAGTTAATGAATTAGACAACGCGTGTATGCAACACGATATAGCATACGATAAATATTCTAACCTAACAGATCGACATCGGGCAGATTTAGAACTCTATAAAATGGCTAAACAAAGATTGAAGTCAAAAGGTGTTGGAAAAGGAGAAAAACTTGCGTCGTGGATAGTTAGCAAAGTGATGAAATCTAAAATGAAAGCTGGTGCAGGTATAAAATCATTTAAACATTTTGTTTCGAAGATACGCACTGAATTGAAAAAAAACAAATCTAATAAAAAAGATGGTACCGCAACCAGCCGAGCTTTTGCTGCAGCAAGTAAAGTATTTCTTAATAACAATACGAGTAAAATGCGGGTTCCTCGATTAATACCGATCCCTAAAACTGGAGGTATATTGCCACTAATACCTATTTTCGCCGGCCTTTCTGCGTTAGGATCATTAGCAGGAGGAGCAGCTGGGATTGCTAAAGCTGTTGGTGATTACAAAGCTGCAAGAAAAAGCTTATCCGAATCAGAACGTCATAATAAAATGATGGAATCTATTGCACTGGGTAAAGGGTTATACATTAAACAGTATAGAAATGGGAAGGGTTTGTGTTTAAAACGCTTAAAAAACTAAACAAAAGGCTACCCAGACGTGCTCTTACAAATGTTGATATTTTAAAACATTCAACAGATATTCCTCATTTTCGTGGTGTTTACATGAGAGACAAATTACCGAAGCGTCCGAAAAGAGTAGAATGTGCAATCGTAAATTTAGATAGCTCTAAAAACCAAGGGACTCACTGGGTAGCCTATGTCAAAGATAATAATTATTGCGAATATTTCAATAGTTATGGTGATCTTCCACCGCCGCTAGAATTAATAAAGTATTTGAAAAATCATAATATTTCGTACAATTATAATATTTATCAAAAATTTAATACTGTTAATTGTGGTCATTTATGTTTAAAATATTTAAAAAAATATTGGAATAATCGTTTAAATATCTGTGATCAATAAATAGCTTCTCATTCTCACGATGTCTTTCACTTTGTCCATAACGGGGTCTTCCTCAACCCTGATTACTAATCACTCACCAGCTCTTCAACTAGATGGTGAATATGAATGCGGGTTGCTATACATGTCAACATTTAACTCGATACCCAATATAGACTACAGAAATAATAAGTTTTATTATGGTGATAACGAAATAGTAGAAATTCCTGAAGGGTCATATGAACTTCAAGATCTTGATGATTATCTAAAAAAGCACCTCCAAGGATGCACTTTTACACTGAACTGCAATAATAATACGCTAAAGACATCTATTTTATGTTCCAAACCAGTATATTTTAAAAAACCGAATTCGATTGGTCAGTTACTTGGTTTTGGGGAAGAAACAGTTCAGGCGAATATATTAACTGAGTCCCCTTTTCCTGTGTCCATTCTGTCTACAACTATAGTGCGGGTTGAATGTGATATTGTGAGCGGGTCATTCATAAACGGAAAACCTAGTCATATAATTCACGAATTTGTGCCTAATGTGCCGCCTGGTTACAGGATTATAGAAACTCCTAAAAATGTTATATATTTTCCTGTTACTCAAAACAGCTTAAACTCTCTTAAAATAAGAATACTGGATATAAACGACAATTTAGTGAATTTGCGCGGTGAAGAGATTCAGATATATTTACATCTCAGAAAAAAATGATAGACTTTAATAAAAGTACGGTCTCAAACAGCAAAATGGTTAGTGCCCATTGTGCTATCAAGAAAAGAAGACCTAAAGGTCAACTTACAAAGGAAAACAAACAATTTTTAAAAAATATTGGATTAATAAAATGAGTATACTAAACTTATCAGACACTTATTTTGATAATACGATTGAAAGTTTTGAATATCATTCGTATAAACCGTACGTGACAAGTTTCAATTTAAATGATGAAATCCGTATACCTATTAACCAGCAAGATCTATACTTATTACCATCGGCGAGTACTATATACATAGAGGGTACTATAGAAGTATTCAACAGAGAATCAAAAGCGAAGGTGTCCAGTGTTCTTTTCACAAATAATCCTATACTTCATTTATTTCAAGATATTCGATATGAGCTGAATGGGATTGAAATAGATAAAATTAAAAACGCTGGGATCACAACAACAATGAAATCTCTTGTGTCGATGAATGAATTTGAATCATCGATGTCAAAGTTATGGGGCTGGGACGTTGATGGCACAAAAAATTCGCATGGATCATTTTCTGTATCTATTCCTTTAAATAAGATTCTTGGCTTCGCAGAGGATTATAACAAAATTATTATAAACTGTAAGCATGAACTTATTCTTTTACGATCCAATACTAATTTAAATAGCGTAATACTGAACACAAATGAGTATATAGATAATATAACTATATCTAAAATAGTATGGCGTATGCCCCACATTAAGGTTTCTGATCGAGAAAAATTAAATTTGCTTAAATATTTGGAAAGAGATCGAGCTATTCAAGTAGCATTTAGGAACTGGGATTTGTACGAATACCCGCTTTTACCTAAAACATCAAAACATTCTTGGGCCGTCAAAACTTCGTCTCAAATTGAGAAACCTCGATATGTTATAATTGGATTAAAAACAAACAGGAAAAATGTTTCTGATAAAGATATATCGCATTTTGATCATTGTAATTTGCGTGACGTTAAAGTTTTTTTAAATTCAAATTATTTTCCTTACGAAAATTTGAATGTCAGTTTCTCGACTAAAAAATTTGCTATATTATATGAACAGTACGCTAAGTTCCAACAGTCTTATTACAACCGCAGCCAAGCACCGTTGTTGAATCCGCAAGACTTTGTAAATAAAGCACCTCTGTTTGTTATCGACTGTTCTCGTCAAAATGAAACTTTAAAAACGGGTTCAGTCGATGTTCGGATTGAATTAGAGTGTGACACCGATATACCTGACCACACCGCGGCTTACTGTCTTATTTTAAATGATAGTATTATAGAATATAAGCCGTTGACCAATATAACAAAGAAAATATCATGAAACTAGACCATCTATTCGTAGATGTTCAGGGGTTCAAATCATATAAAAATGAATTTATTATTAAAGAATTTGCATACAGTACCAATGAATACACGCAAACGTTTTTAATAAAACCCCCATACTCATTTTCTAATTTAACGGAAAACGAAAAAAGACAAGTGAAATGGATAGAGAAAAACCTTGGCATTATGTGGCGTGAGGGGTATATCGACCATAGAGAATTTAAGAGAATGATTCGTAGTTACTTGGAAGGCAAAAAAATATTTGTAAAAGGTTTTGAAAAAATTAGATGGATTAATGACTTATGTGCTGATTGTACTGTAATAGACTTGGGAGAGAAAGGTTGTCCTAATTTTCAATTAATGTATAAAGAGTATTGTATCAACGACCGCTCTTATAATTGTCTACATCATAAAAAAAATTGTGCGTTGAAAAACGTTATATGTCTTAAAAAATGTTATTTCGATATTTTGCATACTTATTCAAAATTGTAATAAACTACTTTAAAAAATAAATATTTAATTGTTTGATTATTATTATTTTTTTTTATTATTTTTTTTATTTTTATTTTTTACCCACTCAAAATTGGTTACCATTTATTTTAATAAACAAGTTTTTATATTAATCGATTTTCAAATTATTTTTTTATTTAAACATAAAATAAATGATAACAATTCATACCTGCGGTTAATAATAAGAGTTAATCTAACTAAGCGATACCCACTGAAAAGATTTCTCTTATAAATTTAATCATAATATTATTTATTCGTTAGAATTATTTGTTACATAGACATACAAGAAAAATCTTTCTAGTCGGCTATATCGCTAAATTAAAGGAATAAAACAACAAAATAGCTGATCATATTTATTACTTAACAAAGTTATACATAAAACAATTAAAAATTAATAACTAACACTATATCCGCACAACTTTTTTGATATCTTATTTATAACACTTTCTGTACTGTCTATAATCTCATCGTATCCGTCACTTGCCACATACTGCGCACTAAGCAGGACGTTTTCTCCAGTTTCGTCGTTTTGATCTGGCACGGAGTCACTTATGTTAATTATTTGGATTTTGACAAGTCTATTTCCCTTAGCTGCTTCATTATTTATAACAAACGACGGCGGGTGCCCTCGTGCACTTCTCTTTACTATTTTGTTAAGCCTTGGTTTTGGTTTATTAGGTTTTGCTTTGGTTTTAGCACTTGTCACCTTTTTAAATAGTTCACTAACTTCTTCTTCTTCTTCATCTTCTCGGAATCCTAATGGATCCTGTGCATATTGAGAAAATATTATTTGAGTGTCTTGCGTTCCTTCCATATTCTGAAACTAAAGAAATAAAATTAAAGCAATGCTTGCACTGTTTTTCATCTGGAAATACATTTATATAAAACATTAATAACAACAAAAAATAACAGAAATGATATTTCGGTCTAAGAAAAAATAAAGGTAGGTACTGCATTCAATATAATTACAATTTTACTTACCAAATCGGTATCACCTCGTGGTAATTTTCAAAACTAGAACGAATGTACTTATTCAGTTATGAATGGACGTGCAGATGCAGAATGGTAACTTACTATAACAGCTGCTATTTATACTGGTAGTAATTCAGTGCGTCAGCAAATTACCCTAACACGCGCTGTTTAATGTCGTCAAATTTCAACGACAGGTAAGAACATGTTATAATTGGTATCAAATGCAATAAATGTGAATACGTTGCATATTCATGTGTCAGCAAATATCCTGAACACGCGCTACATACCGCCTCGCTACTTAGAACACGTAAGAACATGTTATAATTGATACCAATCTTAATCATGAAACTACCGTGAGACTCACTCATATTTTATCCGACTGTGCAAAAGTAACCCTTATCTAACTAAGGATATTAAAACTTATATTTCTTAGTTAAAGTTTATTGTATCTGAACATTCACGGAGCATATGCGCAACCGTTAGTTAGTTAGTATGATATATAAGTTTGAATTTCCTTAAAAGAAAATTGAATTATGTCAATCAGGCTTTCAGGCTCCTATATAAATGAGGTATAGGGAGAGTAGAAAATAAAAAACAACATACAGTAGGCATTTTACAAGTTTATTAAAGTAAATAAAACACACATTTATAACACATAAAATTGTTATACTAAATATATCTATTTCATTGTACAAATATAAATTAAGAGTAACATATTAATAAATAATAATGTTAGGTATTACATGGATTAAACTTTTTTCTTTTAGCTTTAGATAAATCAGTTATCTAAGTATCTTGAAACTTTTACAAAAAAGAACTGTTACCCCATGCCGTAGTTGAAACTTTATCTGATAAAGTGAGTCGTTTATCGTCTTTGTTAGATAAAGCAACTTTGTTAACCGTCTGCGTGAAGATCTCATGCTTAATAGATTTAAACAAGATATTTTTTTTTCTTATGATTGTATCATTTAACAGTACATCTTTATAATTATTTAATGTGAGTTCTTGAATGCAAGGCTTTTTTATTCCTTTTGCTTTTTTTATAATGTGTTTTTCACTTTTAATGCAATATAATTTGGAACGTAATCCTACAAACTCTGTTATCAGTTCTCCTGCTAGCTCGTCTTTAAATAAACCAGGAATTTTTTTATTTCGAGAAGGAATCTGTAACTCATTCGAAGAATTATAATTACTAGTATCAAAAAAATCTAAAAAATGATTTTTTAAATCAAGATAAAAGTCTTTGGTTTTTATTTCATAAATAAAACTATCGGTATCAGTGTAGCAAAGACTAACACGATCACCATAATGAGGCTTTATTACGGAGTAGTGAAATTGATACATATGGCTTTTAGACAGTTCTAGTACCGCGAACCCTACGTATATCGGTTTATCCAAAATGACTCTCTCTGGTTTCATTTGCACCGCGACTAAATTATCTGTTAGTACTGTAGCACTGTGAAAATTTGGTCGAGCTATTAATGTACTCGCACAAGTAAACTTTTTAGTTTTGTTTCTTTCATCATACCATTGATTAACTAATTTAACATCTACGCGCCGTTCACTATCCTCAAGAGTTTTACCAAACACGGAGTTGTTCATTAATTTAAAAAGGTCCTGTTGGAATGTGGTATTTGCATTTTTCCTTAATTCAGTATTTAAATCGATGTATCCCTTTAAAAAGGAACTCTGGCGAAACGTTAGAACACGATGAATTTTATCGAGAATCAATCCATTCTGCAAGCACGTTTTTAAATGTACATAATGAATAACGTATTCGTATTTATCAAACAAATTAGGGATTAATTTGCTAGTTTTTCCCCCTGGAGGAACAAACTTCTGCGCGCAAAAGGGATAATCATTATGAGTACTATGCAAATATGTAGGGTATAGTAAATCCACCTCAAGTATAAATCCAAATTCTGCGTCGTTCAACACAGACATAATGTCTAATTGAGCTATTTCAGTGCGATCTAGAAAGCGAAAATTTGACATTGGTAATGGCTGACACATACTGTAGCCATATAAATTGTTACAATCTATGTATATGAGAAACGTGTCGGGTTTTTTCTCGTCGTAAGTTTTCATATGCTTGTTATTGGCAAGTGCATGTCTGGTTGAACACATACAAATGCCTCCTCGAATGCCTTTTTGAATAAGACGAATAATTTCCAATTCTGATATTAACTCTAATTTCACACCGGTCTTTAACAACATTGCGTCAAAGGATAGACTGGGAGCTGTTAAATAGAATGCTGGGTCTAAATGATAATTTAACATGCAAATGTTTCGAAAATTTTCAAATATGTCTGATAAAAGCAAGACGTCAGTTTTAAGATAGAGGTCAGTATATTCACCCAGGTCTTTTACATTAAATGTGTTCCATACGGAATGAGCATGATTGTAATCTAAATCGCTAATTTGCTCAGCAGATAGAGAGTTAAAAAATAATTCCTTTTTAGGTAACTTATTCTCCTTAAATTTATCCCAGTCAGTCATGTAATCGTAAGGATAAACTCCTTTGCGAGTTAGTAAATCAAATTTTTCTACCTGTGGGAAAAATTTACTTAAACAGAAAAAGTCTTGTTTATTCAAGCCCTTCGATAATTTTTCTAAACTTGTTCCCAGGAATTTAAAGGAATCAACGAATCGTATTCTCGCATACCGATCATCTGACATTTTTAAAAATTTTGTGAAACTTATATAGTTCTCTTTATTTTTTGGAATTATTTTTACTGGACCAGAACATTTACCTAATTCTTTGATAAATAGGTGTGAATCATAACCGGACAAGTTATGAAAGAAAACGGGGATAAATTTAGGTACACGAAGGTTTAAGTTACAATATTGATGAGCCGCGCCTCGATATAAACCTGTTAAATGACAATGGTCTCTAACTTTGTCAAAAAAGAGAAGTTTCTCGCAAATATGACAAATCTTAGCTTGCTTATGTGCTAGAGCATTCGCTTCGGTATAAATCATTGGAACTTCATTATTTAAGATTGTATATATCTCCGATACATGTTTATACAAATAATGTAAGAACTTAGAAGTGCAATCAGGTCCACGATATTGGACAAAACGATTTAGGCTTTTATCGTAAGAACAGACTATGTAATAAGCAAACGCAGCTGGTATATGTATTTGTTTATTTGAAGTAAAACTCTCCGTGAGCGAATGTTCGCAAGTCTGAAATGGTTTCAGAATCGTTTCAAAGTCGGCATACACCACGAAAGGTACTTTATGATGCCGCTCAAAATTTTTAAATTGAAGATATGTACCTTTGTCAGGGAGTACAGTGGCAATTCCACTACAGATATGATTCTCAAAGTTGTCTTCAGTAGCAAAAAATATGAGACAGTCTTCACAAAAGTAAAGTTTACCATGATGCTTAGTAATTTGAGAACGAACAAGACGCGATAAATCGTTAATTAGAACGTAGTGTGATTTATTTCCGTTTTCAATTAAAAGTAAGTTTATTTTTTTGCTTCTTTTTTGTTCTGATCTGTAAATAGGTCCAACAACAGTACGATTATTCTTTAAGGAATACACATTAACGCTTAAATCTATATTATTTTGCTCAAATGTACAAATATCTGAGAGAGTCATAGGAAAACTGAGATGAGCAACATTTAACACATCCTTAAAGTGTGGGTATGATGTTGTACGCTCTTTGTGCTTTTTGGTTGGATATAGTGACGCAACAATACTCCAAAGAAAGCAGTAATCGTCATTGTTATGTATGTTAATACAAGCTTTTTTGTTTTTAATAGACGTAGGTAAATCTATGTAAGAGGATCCTTTCATGGGCTGGTATTTGTTAATATTAATCTCTAAATATAAATTGGATAGGAAAGCCCATCCACTATCACGTTCTTCAAATTCTTCAATCCTCTTTTTCAAATAATTTATTACTTTTTGATACAGTTCAATAAAATTATGATTTTGATGTACTGTAAAGTTTTTTGTGGTAAAAGATTTTGTTTCTTCTTTGTTGTCTTTAAATAAAAGAAAGTTGCCAAAATATTCAAAGTTGATTTTTAAGCAAACGTGCCTTAGCAGAGAGTTTTTTATAATGCTCACTAATTTAGATGTTAAATTATGCAAAAACAGTTCTGGTATAGCAAATTCTAACTCTGACGAACCAAAAACTCTATATGACGATATTCGACCCCTGAATGCAGACGAAATTTCAACCACGCCATCAGTTAACGCTGCTAACGAGTTATTTTTGTGTTTAGTACTCCTTAAATGACCCGACCATTTATTTTTCTGAACATCGATTGAACAAGCCGAGCAAAAAGGCATATTTAGTGTAAGTATACAAAATAATTACCTATATCAAAATTTGAAATCTACATTAAAAATAGTAAACGTAAAAATACTAATTTGATGGTTTTTGTTTTAAACAATAAAACATCGTAATAATCAGTGATCACGATCAGAATAAGTGTATAAAATAACTACGCCTTGCGTTCGAAGACGTTTATTATTATGTGCTAATAACTATTGATAAATCATGGAAAGCAGGCTTCTAAATAAACAAAATATGTTTTGCCGTTTTAAACTGTCTTTACTAAGTACGTTTGAAAGCCTGGCGTAGGTATTTTTAAACTTTTTTGTTATGAAAATATTTAACGTCGGCATCGTCAAACAGAGTTTTCAAATGTTTGCTTAGTTTTTGCAGATACTCCCATTGAGGAGTGTCTGTATCAATTTGTGCTTTAACAGCAAGAAGGGCTTTTTTCCATCTGTCTTCTTTTAACTCACTGCGTATATCGTCGGTGTTGTAAACTCGAAGCTCCAAGTAAAACGCTCCTTCAAGATTGACAGCACGCCGCGTTATCCCATCAGCCACGCGTTGAGTAATAAACGAACCCAGCTGATCCTGTGCAGAGTAATTCTTCACCAAAGACTCATCCTCAGGAAATAGCTCGAACGGGTGGTGAGCTTCTTTTTTCTTTGATGCCGCGGCGATAGTCCTGTAATAAAAAATAGATACAATAAAATAAAATGGAAACAAAATAATTAATTTTTTATTACAGCACACTATACAGAAAACAATATAGGTGTTTTAAACTAACCCGTTGATATATATATATATATATATATATAAAAAAAAAAATATTGCAAAACAATAAGTACCTGTACGTTTTTTTTTGCGCAGGCTTTTTCACTTTTGGTTTTGTGATCGTTTCCCCAAATTCGAGTTCCGAATCAGACCTGAAACTATTTTAAATAAATTAAAACTTTTTATATAGGAAAAACCAACGAAAATGTACAATATCAATACTTAATGAATGTTAAAATAGACAGTTGGATTAAATAATAGATGTGTCAATAAATTTACCTAGCAACATCAGGCTTCCTTTTCTGTCCTGCTTTTTTCAGTTTCAGGTCTCCCGCCTTGTTGTTTGAGGCTACAATGCTTTCAAACTCTGAGTCAGACCTAAAAGTTAAACACAACATTAATTAACATGTTTGAGCTAGATATGAGAGTATGATAATCTATAAAAAAATAAAAGACAACACTTACGTACATTTTAACGCAATGTTATATGCAGACGGACTGGAGTATAAAGGTAGTACTAGAAGACTGCTGCACAGCGTTCAGTTGAAGGTGAATATGGAGCACGTAATATTCACGGTTGCGTACGAAGTCACAAAGGAAGAAACAATTAGAACGACTGATAATTAATAGCCGTTTATTGCTGATTTTACTAAACGATTCAGGGCTGTACATTCCATATTTTAACTTTAATAAATACATGTAAGGTATTTTATATTCATAATTTATTAAGTTACTATTTATAATTAACAAGTCAAACGTTAAATATGCGACCTTTATAGACACTGGTTTATATTTTGGTTAAGCTAAATTAATACATAATGCGAAAACCCTGATTTGAACTTTAACTTAGGTATCAATGAAAATCGAAAATCATGCGTGAAGTGGTTATGCGTACGTATTATTTATCAAAATTGAGCTGTTAAGTAGTTACGCGAGGACATAAGAATAGACATACATACTCATCCACTCAAAGGTTGACTAATCCCTTAAAATGATAAGTGCTTTTGTACATATATCTCAATATCTGTGTGTCAATTGTGTTTGTTACGTATTTTGTACAATAAAGACTTTACATGCATACCTACTTACAAACATACGTACATACGGGTTAAACACATAACCCTCCTTCCTCGCAGTCGGGTAAAAATAAATCAATTAAACGTAGTGTTCAGTAATACTTAATAGGATAATTGAATAAGATACCTATGTGTTGACAGCCCTATACTTATGCTGATGCTATATGAGCGCAGGTATCGTATAACTAATTAATTAGGTGCATCCGGTTTACAATTATGAAATTACTATATTTGTTTTTATCAATTTGCGTAATCGATATAAAATTATAAATAACCCTCGGAATTATAAAGTATGAACCGATATATATCTATCTATTTATTTTCAACTTTCTCTTACAAATTTTAAAAATATTTTTATAAAATATAGACATCAAAACGACGGCGGAATTACTAATTAGAAAAGGTTTTAATAAAAAGCAAAAATCTGAAATAAAAAGCGCCGGTGGGTGGTTCGAACTCGCGTCCTGTGGATCACAGCCGATGATGGTATCCATTAAGCCACAAGGCTGATACTAAATGATATTGAATTTGTCAATCACGTTTTTTTTTTCTTCTTATGTCAATTTATTGTTAAATGGTCACACAAATTAGATTATCATACTAAAACAAATACACAAATAATATGTATTATTTATTATGCACATTTAAACTTTATTGAAGAACATTATTCTTTATTAAACAATAAGTTTTTAATGTTGCAAGAATGTTTCCACGTTTTGAGAATATTCGGCAATTTGTACATTGTTTAGTGATAAACAAGAAAAGAAAAATCTATTTTAGTCAAAACATAATCCATGTAAATCGTGCGCCATCTATGTAATAAACGAAGAACCCTAGACAAACATGCATGAAGTGAATGACATACCTTACCTAGGTTCGGGTTCAGCACTTTAAGTTAGTTCCACAACTTACCAATAGAGTACACATTAATAAATGACGCTTGCTCACATTTTTTAACGTAATACGAACGTAGGTATAAATATCAGCTGCTTATACTTTACCTACTGGTTTATTTGAAAGAACACAATTATTCATGATCCGTTATTTGTTATAATCCAATAGGGAAAGAAAAATCAATTTTAGTCAAACATAATCCATGTGAAACGTGATGCCCTCTATGTAATTAACAATGAACCCTGGCGATTGACTTACCACGTTTGGTACATTAAATGGTTATACTTCCACTAGAGTTCGCAATAATAAAAATGACAAGAAATTTGATCTGCTTGCTAGAGCATTTTAACGTAATACGATGTATAAATAATTGCAGTTTTAGACTTTACTGTTTTACTTGAAAGAACACTGTTGTACTATCTCAGTTATTAATTTATGACATTTGTTATATCCAATAGAACACTGGGTCTGCATCACACTATCGAAGTTTTTTATTTTGCTTCATATAAATAAAAGTTTAGTGGTTAGTCTCTCGGGTAATGACGACCGAATTACCTCAACATGTAAATCATGCATATCGGAACTGGCCACCCGACTTGTGTGTATTGTTGACTAGACTATTTAGGGGAACTCTGTATCTACGCGGTCGATAGATATGGACTCCCACACCCGGAGGGGTTAAACTCACGAAGCACGTAAAATGCGACCGGCGCTGGGGTTTTCACCGCCCCAGAGGTTCATTCGTGTCTGTGACGCTGACGAGCTGATCAAACACGTTGTGTTGGAAACGCCATAGTTAACTCTATGTGGGTTCGCCCTTGCACACATCTGAGACTGGCCACCTTGGATCGTGTGTAGCGTTAAGCTTTTGCTGTTTCATTCAAGAAACAGTTAAACTCATTGCTATCACCGGAATTTGAAGGAGCTCGTAATTAATTTGATTTTTAATCATGTAAGGAGATTAGGTACTCGATAGTTAATAAAAATGCTATTGTAATTTCTAAACCATATTATAACCGATCGAAAGTCATACTGAAAAACAGTCTTGATTGGTAATTCGTGAAACGATTAGATTGAAACAGATTTTCGTTCAACGGAAGAAAAACGCAGCGTTTAAAGCAATGCGATAGAATCAGATTCCATTCAGACAAAACGGAAAACGATTATCAACCCGAACGCAAAATGCTTTTATCAAGTCATTATCGTTGCAGCAGGGTTTGTCATTCATTATAATATTGGGCATCTGGCTCACCGCAAATGAGAGAGGGCGAAATTTCGCCCGATCGAATGATAGGTGGGCTAGAATGCCCAATATTATACTACTGCGGGAGTTTCTGGAAGTAGAGCGTCGGCTGCTGGAATGTGCCCGGGCCGACCCTGTGCATCCTGTGCAGGAGCCTATGGCGGGACCAGCTAGGCCACGTCGAAGGTCACCGCAGCTCACTGCTGTAACTCTCATCCAGCCATGCGGCTTCTGTGGGGATCGGAACCACCAGAGTCTTCCAAACTGCTCGGAATTCAAGGCCATGTCTCCCTATGCTTGGAAGGATTATGTTGAAAAGAATCGGTTTTGCTTCTTCTGTCTCGGACCACACGGATATAAATATTGCCAGCGGGTTCCTAATTTTGCATCGTGTGGGAGTAGGAAACATCATCTACTCTTGTACTTCAATCGATCGGGTTCTCACCAGGGTCATCCTAACCAACGGCGTTCGGCTGAACGGTCACCGGCCCCCACGGGCGGGGGTTATATTCCTTCGGATCTACCACGGTCGCATCAAGGTTCTCCTTCGCGGTCTGGACGTAGGATGAGTCCGTCGCACTCTGATCCTAGGTCTCCGCATCAGGCTCAACGGCGAAGAGGGTATGACCACGGTGAGGGGGACCAGGACGGTCGTGATCACTGTTGTCAGGGGGAAAGGGATACTGCTCGTCATCTTGATCAGCAGTATGATCGACAATAGGATACGGTTTCTCTCGGTCATACTGCCCCGGGGCTCCTTCCAGTAACAGTGCTCCTGCCTACGGCATTAGTAAAGGTTTATTTTAATTCGGATTTGGATGATGGTATTGTAGTTCGGGCGTTACTGGATGTAGGTTCCCAGGGGTCTCTGATAGCTTCGGGTTTGGCTCGCAGACTCGGATTACGGTTAGAGCCATCTGATGGCCACCTTCAGGGTATAGGAAATGTCAAGGCTAGCGGTATTGTTGGTAAGGGTTCAGTGACCTTCTCTCCGGCTACTAATCAGTTTCCTATGATTACCACTCCTGTGGTTAGTATGAAAACTATAATTGGGCACCTACCTGCACTTACCTTGGATAATTCGATTCTTTAGCTTACAGAGGGATTAGCCCTGGCAGATCCACATTTCGGTTCACCGGCATCTATTGATTTATTATTAGGTTCGGATGTTTTCGGCGCCCTAGTCGGCGGGGATAAAAGAGTGTTACAAGCTAACGGATTGACAGCCTATAATTCGGTTTTCGGTTACGTATTGCTAGGCCCGGTGCTGCGGCAGCCGGCTGCCCCAACTATATTGGATGATTCGGAGTTTTACGGTGCATCGGTTTCGGAGACTTTAGAGAAGTTTTAGAAGGTAGAAGAACCACCTCAGGCGTGCCAATCTAGTCCATTGGATCAGGAGTGTGAGTTTCACTTTAGAAATCATACGGTACGGTTGAACGACGGACGGTTTATGACGAAGCTGCCATTTATATCTTTGCAGCCGGTCTTAGGGGATTCCCGCCCCATCGCGGAGAAACGGTTCTTGGCATTGGAACGTAGACTTAAGGCGAAGCCTGCCTTACGGGAAAAGTACAATACAATACAATACAAATACTCTTTATTGTACACCAGAAATAATAAGTGATACAGAAAAACAGGTATACAGATAAAATTACAAGGTAAGCAATAGGCGGCCTTATCGCTTAAGAGCGAGCTCTTCCAGGCAACCTTTTACAGAAAGAAGGAAGGACTAGTTTATAGCAGGTGGTGCATTAACAGTAGATCAGAAAATGAAAAGCAAAAAAAACACATCTACACATACACATCATTGCACATATATTACACGTTTAAAATAAAAATAAAAAAATAGGTAATGGGACAAACAATCACATATGAATAAACGAATAAATAAATAAACTAGGATGATGGTAATTATTACACGATGACAGATAGTGCTCTTTAAGCATAGATTTAAAGAGTGGCAGAGATTTTGCCCGTCGTAAATCAATCGGTAAGGAATTCCACAACCGGATAGCCTGGACAGTATAAGAATAGACATAGAATTTGGAGTTAGAAAGAGGCACGGTAAGGAGAAAGTTCTGAGAGCATCGAATAGAAGTTACGTAGCTAAATCGCTCTTTGAGGTAGCGAGGAGTTGCAGGGTTAAAGAGAATGCCGTAAAGTAGGTGGAGAATGTGAGAGTTACGGCGAAGGCGGATTGGGAGCCACTTGAGCTGTATTCGAAAATTAGAGACATGATCGAACTTACGTAGACCAAATATGAACCTAATGCATAGATTTTGAATTCGCTCAAGTTTATTAAGCTGCTCTTCTAAGAGATCGGGATAACAAATGTCAGCATAGTCGAATATAGGATGCAGTAAAGTTTGAGCAAGCGCAACCTTGGTAGCAAAAGGTAGGATATTCTGAAGCCTTCTTAGAGATCCCACCGCAGCAAACACCTTCCTGCTCACCTCGCACACATGAGGAGACCATGAGAGAGTGCGATCTAAAATAACACCCAGGCTCTTGACCTGATGTGCAAACGGTATTAGTACTCCGTCGAAAAACACCGGTGGCAGAGATGCAAAGTCGACCCTTGGGACAAGTTTCGCGCTACCAATGACAATGACCTGAGTCTTAGTCGGATTCACAATCAAGCCAAATCTTTGGCTCAATTTTAAAATCTTTTTTTAGATCCAAGTTAACAGACTCGATAACCAACGGAAGATCGCCAACCACGCCCTGAGAATAGATTTGTAGGTCATCAGCATAAAGGTGATACGAAGAAAGAAGATTATGAGAAATAGAATCTATAAAAATAGAGAATAATAATGGAGATAGCACTCCACCTTGTGGTACACCAGCACCTTTTTTCTTTGTCGACGACCCACTAAGTAACTACGAAACCATTCAATAACCGCAGGAGATACTTAACATATCTCGAGAGCGTAAAATTCCAAGCATAATATCGAAATCAACAGTGTTGAAAGCATTGCTGAAATCCAGTAAAGTTAATACAGTGAGTTTCCTATTATCCATACCCATACGAATGTCATCGGTGATCTTGGCAAGTGTGGTTGCCGTGCTATGACCAGGACGGAAACCTGACTGAAAAGGATTGAGGAGGTCGTTTCTGGTTAAATATGACGATAACTGTTGATGAACTAAAAGAATTTCTTTGCTCACCCGCGACCTTAAGATAGCTAAGTCTATGCAAATTATGCGTGTTCATGCAGTTCCTCCACCTCCACACTGTAAGAACACACACAAATTACACAAACCCATCTATCACCACCACCACAACACACTGACGCGTTTCGAACTCAACCAGAGCTCATCTTCAGAGTGACACAACCGTACACCATGCTACCAGTTGTTAGACTAACAAACCACCACCACTGTTTTAATTTGCCAAACAAAACAAAGAACTACCCGCAAAATATTAATAAATTTTAACTGTGCTACAAAACTACCTTGATTTTTGCCTTGGTTTTTTGGATAACTGTTGATGCACAAGACGCTCCAAAACTTTGGATAGGAAAGGGAGAATAGAAATAGGTCTGTAGTCGGAAAAGGATGATGGATTGGACTTTTTAGGTAAGGGAATAATTTCAGCATCCTTTCATACTAAAGGAAATGTATTCGATGTAATAGAATTATTAAGTATAAAAGTGATGACGGGGACAACTATATCAAGGAGAGGGAGGATCATAGCACGACTTACACTATCGACACCAACAGCGTTTGAAGCGATGGACAATATGCTCTTCTTAACATCACTGTCGGTAAATTAATTGAAATAAAAAGGAAAAGTATCAGAAGTTGTTAAAGTTGAAAGATACGCTAGTGTTTTGTCTTTTTCAGATCCGCTAAAAATAGCCGAAGAAGAGAAATGCTGGTTGAGCTGATCAATTTTAATATCAGCCGAAATAGATTTTTGCTGAGATTTACCAACTCCTAGTGATTTAAGAAATTTCCAAACTTTAGCAGGGTCTCCGTTTTCAACTGCCTCATGGATATGGCGTGTTTGACCGTATCTACAGATAATGCTACAGCGATTCCGCAAGGCACGATATCTGTCCCTATTTCTGTCCGAAGAGTCAACTTTGATTCTTCCTTCGAATCAGGGCCTTGATATCATCAGTACATAAACTAAAGTATTTTGATCTCGGCCATATGTCACTTTCAAGGTTTAACTTTCAATCGGGTCAGGAGTTTTACATCATTCCTCATCATGCGGTATGTAAGGACGAACAGTCCAATATGCGTATCGTATTTGATGGGAGTTGCGCAACATCGTCGGGCGCATCCCTAAATAATTGCCTACATGCGGGTCCTAAACTTCACCGCGACATCACGGAGATTTTGATACACTTCCGGAAGCATCAGATTGTTTTTGTGACGGACATTAAAATGATGTTTCGTCAGACTTTGATTGATCCTTCGGATAGGCGGTTTCAATTAATTTTATGGCGTGAGTCGCCGCATGAGCCACTACTTGTTTATGAGTTGAACACAAATACCTACGGCCTAAAATCTAGCCCCTTCGTGGCTATTCGGACGCTGCTAGAACTCGCAGATCGAGAACGTGAACGGTTCCCTAAGGCTGCGACCACACTAGAGCAACATGTTTATGTCGATGATATTTTGACGGGAGCGGATACGGAAGCGAAGGCGCTTGTACTCCAACGAGAATTAATCCAAATAATGCATTTGGCAGGATATGAGTTGCGTAAATGGATATCCAATTGTCCTGCCCTTCTTAGGAAACTCCCAGAAGATCATTTACAAGTGCCGCATTTGTTTGACAATCCGGACGTAGATAGTTCGGTCTCGGTATTAGGAGTTCAATATAATCCCATCACCGACAATTTCTCCTATCGGACGACTTCAATTTCGGATAACCTGGTTACCAAGAGACATATCTTGTCTACCGTTGCTCGGATGTACGATCCTACCGGTTGGATTTGTCCGGTTACCCTTTGGACCAAGTGTTTACTCCAGCGTTTGTGGCTGGAGCGGCTCACGTGGGATGAAGCTATCGGTGAAGGTTTAGCGAGGGACTGGATTCGGTTCAAAATGGACTTATGTCACCTCAATCGGATCGAGGTCCCTCGATGTATTTTTCCCAAGTCGACATGCGGAGTAGCGGTGCACGGCTTTTGTGATGCGTCAGAATCAGGATACGCAGTAGTGGTCTACTTACGTACCGTCATGGAGGACGGTTCCTCTTCAGTTCACCTGATCATGGCAAAGAGTAAGGTCGCTCCCATCAGATCTCGGCTCACCATTCCAAAGCTGGAATTGTGTGAAGCCGTGCTCTTAGCTAAGGTCCTGCATCATGTTTGTCTTTGTTTGCAAAGAACCATGGATGTTTCGGAGGTTTACTGATGGACAGACAGCTCAATTGTCCTATCGTGGCTCAAAACACCACCTCATACATTACCGGTATTTGAAGCAAATCGCGTGTCACAATTACAGAATTCTGTGCGGTAACCATTTGGTGGCGGCATGTTCCTGGGCAGATGAATCCGGCGGACTGTGCTTCCCGAGGTTGTCTGTCATCAGAATTGGTTTCTCACCCCTTATGGTGGGGTCCGAGATGGCTCCAAGAACCCGAGTCTCATTGGCCTGTTCCGGAAGTGCAAGCACCCGTCGTGCTGCCTGGTTTGCGGTGCTTTGTAGCCACCAGTGTTGAGGATCCACCGGCTTCAGATTTTGAAGTTTTAAATCGGTATAGTTCTCTCGATAAATTAGTCGGTGTTGTAGGTTGGTTACGGAGATTCTCCCATAACTGTCGGAACAAACACAACAAAATCACCTCGGAATATTTGTCTCCCAAAGAAAGGGAGGAGTCTTTGCGCGTTTGCGTAGCTTTAGTTCAAGGGCGAATTTTGGCGAGGAAATAGCGACTTTACGGAATAATCAAAGGCTTTTGGAAACGTGTCAATTCTTTCCTCGACTCCGAGGGGTTGCTTCGGGTAGGTGGTAGGCTGCAAAATTCGGATTTGCCTTATGATTCGCAACATCCTTTAGTGCTTCCTAAATCGGGCCACTTTGTAACTATTTTACTTCGGGATTTACATATAGAAAATGCTCATGTAGGACCGAATACGATGCTAAGTATTCTACAGCGCGAATATTGGGTATTATTGGCTGGGCGAGCGGTTAATAAGGTCTCCACTAACTGCATCTCATGTTATAAACTAAAGGGATTTACCACTCAACCGTTAATGGGTAATTTTCCCCGCGATCGGGTTGTAGCAGCCAGACCCTTTGAAGGGCTTGGCACGGATTTTGCAGGGCCGTTCCTGGTGAAATCACATAAATTGCGGAAATCGAAAGTCGCAAAGGTTTATCTATGCGTTTTGGTTTGTTTGGCCACTAAATGTGTCCATTTAGAGGTGGTGGTGGTGTTTGAAAGGTGTTTAAAAGATATCTTATGAGTAAATTTGAAATGACTGATCTAAATGAAATAAAGTTGTTTCTCGGTATAAGGGTAACAAGAGACATTGATACAATAAAATTAGACCAAACTGCTTACATTCAATCAATTTTAGATAAATATAATACGAGTGATTGTAAATCTGTAAGTACCCCCACTGAGACCAAGTTAAACTATGAGGCATTAAATTCAAAGGATCATTATGACGCCCCATGCCGTAATCTCATAGGATCTTTGATGTACTTAATGATATGTACACGCCCTGATTTAAGTACCTCAGTAAATATATTAAGTCGCTATACAAATAATAACAACAAAGAGTTGTGGCAATGTTTAAAAAGGGTGTTAAGGTATCTTAAGGGTACAATGGATTTGAAATTAACTTATAAAAGAAGCGACTATTACAGTGACATTTTATGGGGGTAGGTAGATTCAGATTGGGGCGGTCATGATCACAATGATAGGAAAAGTACTACTGGTTATATGTTTAAGCTTTTTGAGCAAAGTACAATTACTTGGTGCACAAAGAGACAGATGTCAGTAGCAGCTTCGTCTACTGAAACTGAGTACATGGCATTGTATGAAGCTGTTAAAGAAGCTTTATGGCTTAAGTCTCTAGCCGAAAGTATTAATTTAAAATTAAATAAGCCTATTGTAATATTTGAAGATAACAATGGTTGCATATGCATAGCAAATAATCCCACCAATCATAAAAGGTCAAAACATATTGACATAAAATATCATTTTTCCAGAGAACAAGTCGAGAAAAATATAGTAAAATTAAACTATATACCATCAAATCAACAATTGGCAGATGTTCTCACTAAGCCATTGCCTGCAGGCAGTTATCAGGAAATGCGAAGAAAAATAGGTTTAGAATAAAATTCAATTATGTAACTGGATTGTAAAGTGCAATTTGATTATTTTTGTTATAATGGTCTGATTAGGTTTTTCTGGGTTTTCCCTAATCCATGCAACAAATGTTGGACCATAATTTACGTTTTTCCCAGAATGTCCTTGGAAGTAATATACGTACCATCATAGATTAAAAGGGTACTTTGATATGTAATAATTTATATGGGTATGTCTATTATGTATAGAAAGCATTATGAATTAATTTTTGAGGGGGCGTGTTGATTTATTCTATTTGTCTTTGATGCAAAAATTAATTATTAAAATAATGCGTATGTTTGTATAATGAGGGTACCTTACTTGCTAATTCAGATTCAAGAGGAACGGTCGTATAATTGCTTCCTAGTACAAAGTAAAAGGAAAATAAAGAAAGTAGACGAGCGTACAACCTTTATTTCTTCTGTAAAGACCCTAACCTCCTATAATATCGCTGCTTATCTAAAATAAGTCACTATTGCAAAATACTACGTTTTCGTACTAACTGTAAAACTGCGTAGAGAATAAGCTAAACTTTGTCGTGAATAAGACACCCAAGTCGCTACTTCAAAAAATGACCCCGTGGCAGCAATGGGCCGTTATGTGATTGGTTGGAACTTGACACTATTTTATCGTTAAGAGCGGCCGAATGCCAGTTGCGCCGCGGCTTTTGGCAACTTCACTGGTGAACAACGGCACATCGCGAAATAACCCGCGGGTCGTTGCTTATTGTTTATGCAATAATGCTACATCGCAAAATACAGCCATCTTTACGATAAGGGAAGCTAATTATTTGTGCTTTTTTTTCTGCAATAGTGTAACATTACGAAGTGAAACATTCTTCACGAAAAAAGTAAGTATACTACTTATGTCATATGTAGAATTTAGCCTATATTTACGAAACGGAAAACGATTTTTTATTGGTAACATTTAGAAATATGCCATATTGTTAGTTGGTTTCAGAGATGATTAGCAATAAAAACTTCAAGTGGCAGAGCAAAAGAAGAAAGGTCTTCTCGGATTTATTAATGAGAATCCCGGACATCAGCCTGTAAGAGATAAGGATGGCCCAGAAACAGCTTAAGAACAATAAGAGCTTCTGAAGGCGGGGAGATCCCCGGTCATTAAAATCCTTCAGAGGATCTTTAATTCCGTCTTTTCAAAGGTACAATGCCAAAAGCATGGAACAAGATCGTTGTGGTGTTGTTCTTCAAGTAGGGCGATAACACCTTATTGAAGAACTACAGGCCAATCTCGCTGTTGAGTCATGTTTATAAGCTGTTTTCCAGGGTCATAGTAAATCGTCTTCCAACCACCCGAACAAGCCGGGTTGTGGAAAGGCTGTAGTACTGTAGATCACATAAGTACACGCTGCAGCAGGTCAATCAGAAGAAAGAAGAGTAAAACTTGTCTAGACATTAGTGGGCTATGATATGACTGATTCGATCGAAACATGGGCAGTGCTTGAGTCTCTCCAGTGATGCCATATGACTATCAGTATATCGAAGTGTTGAAGTATTTGTATAGAAACGCTACTATGTCGGTCGGAGCACAGGAATAGAGTTTCAAGGCGATTCCCTTGAAAATCTCCAAAACTGTTTACTGCCGCTCTGAAAAACGCCTTCAAGCTGGCTGGCTGGAATCGAAAGAACTAGGCATCAATGTCAACGGCGAACACATTATGCACCTTCGGTTTTCCGAAGATATTCTGGTCACGGCAAAGTCGATGGAAGAACTCAGCACGATATTCGATGGCTTCAATTGAGTCTCCCAATGGGTAGGCCTCAAAATGAACATGGACAAGACGAAGGTCATGTCGAATCTCCGTGTGGTGACTGCCCCTGTTATGGTTGAGAGTTCGGTTCTTGGAAGTTGTCGACACGTATATCTAGGACAAACTGCCCAATTAAGTAGGTTCAACTTCGAAAAGGTGCTCAATCGTCGAATCCAACTCAGATGGGCAGCGTTTGTGAAACCCTCAGATCCTTAAGACGAAAGTTTTTAACCCCAGTGTGAGATGGCATATTGGCCTTTTAAATAGGCTCAGAGTTGCTTAGCGAGCTATGGAAAGAGCTATGCTCGGAGCTTCTTTACGGGATTGAATCAGAAATGAGGAGATACTTAGAAGAACGAGGGTAACCAACATAGCCAAGCGAATTAGCTCGTTGAAGTGGCAATGGGCCGGCCATAAAGCACGGAGAACAGATGGTCATTGGCACTGAAAAGTTCTCGAATGAAGACAGCGAATCGATAAGCGCAGCATAGAACGTCCACCAACGAGATAGACGGATGACCTGGTTAAGGCCGCGGGTTCACGGTGGAATCGGATGCAGGCCACTTCTAACCGAAGCAACTGGAAATCTATAGGGGAGGCCTATGTCCAACAGTGGACCTCCTACGGCTGATATGATAATAATATTTCAGTCAATGTTATCCCACAGGAACACTACCGGTTTTAAAGTTATCCTATATCCGAGAAGATTTTGTTCATATAAGGATAATTTGACTTTGATAGGTAACAAGTTTTACAATTATTATGTTTTGTTTTTGAAGTACTCAATTTTTTATTCTGAAGTGTATAAAATACACTAAAAACTCTTTAGTACGGTACATAATTATAAATCTCGTGATAATAATGTGATTTTATATGCTTGAATAGATGTTGTATTATGATAAAGGGACATTAATGAAGATAGTTGAAAGTATCGCAAACGTTAATGTGCAATTAAAAACAAAATGTATGATCTTCTCCGACGTCGGAAGTCGTGTTCAGACCTTGTTGACAATAATTTTAATGAAAATTTTGTGCACAATACAAGATGGGCCGTTGTTAAAGATAAATTTATGTTATATTTTGTCTGATACGACATTATTCGTGATAAAATTTACTTTATCACATGACTTAAACACAAATAGGTCGTTATTTGTCATACATTCTTGTATTATTGTGTAAGCATTACGACTTGTGACTTTCTTGCTCATAATAAAATTAAAAATATTAAGACTTAACTCGAAGTGGTCACTGTTTTTATTATTTTATTGATATAAAGATGTACCATTTCATTATAATTTTATACTACAGCTATTCTTGATTAACCAAGGGACTGAATAGCACATAGAAGAATGTATTTAAGTTTATTTTAATACGAGATATTTTGAAATTAAATTTGTTTTATTTTCAAATCGCTCTACTGAAAAAAGTTCGATTTTGAGTTGGGCCGTTTTAATTGATAAGCAGCGATATGTTGGTGTGCAATAAAGAGTTATTGTATTGTATTGTATTGTATTTGGTATTTTTTTAAATTGTTTTTTTAATAGTACAAAATGTGATAAAATCACAATTACTTAGCTGAAACGGGTATTAAAAGTTATTTGATAATGAATAGGAATTATTATTATTGGTTTGCTTTTCTCACTCACGCGCTTATAATAAATATTTTCAGAATTGATTTTTTGGGGTTGTATATGAGGCTACTACATATAATTTTAGGTATACATATTTTACAAAATTAATGATTCAACCGTATCATATCTGGAGGAGCCCAAACTGGGTATGTTTTGAAAATTATTTTTATTTTAATTTAAAACAAGTGAATAAAACATAATGATGTATTATATTTCTAGAATTAGCTTAGTAAGCCTTTTCATTATAAACCATAAACGATAGGTTCTAGAACAAAAAAAAATCCCATAAAAAAGATGACATCCTCTCCTTTTTCGTTTTTTTTTTTCGTGCTACGGGTCAAGTTGATTCGTATGGCCTATAGATCAATCGTCCCGATTTTCATGCTTTTAACACCATTTGCAGCATTTTTTGTCGTACCGCTAGCACTATAGGTTTAATTTTAGTTTTGCTATATGATTACCCAAAGATTTCTAAAAGCATTTCATTTATTTTGCTTACCTTTAATAGATTAATTAGATTTTTCATTGTGTTTTTATGAATCCTTATTACAAGATAAGACTAAGTAAATAAAACCCAGGTACTCAGTTGCGTGTTTTCAACTTCGAGACCAACTTATAATGATGACCATAAGTGTGTACTTGTGTTCTTTTTTCTTAGATATCATAGTGAAAAGCTAACACAAAAAACACAAGTATGCAATTGTGTTCTTTATTCTTAGTGACAGTATTTTTTTATGATTTATTTTACGAGACAGTACCTGTTTTTTCTAAATATCTAATTAAAATAAATAGATAATTGAAAAGTTTGTAATACATAAAAATTATGCAATATTTGTTTATTTAAAAACAAAATTTTCAACTTTGTACTTTGAAGTTAAAGCAATTAAACAGAAGTGCAAAGTTTTTTGCATTTATCTCGAAACTTACTTTTTGTCACTTATGGTTTTTCTCCTTGAGGCGGCAGAGATGTGGAGAAAAATGAGATGGATGAAAGGGGAGACAGTACTTTTGATCCAGCTAAGGCGTTAGAATTGCTGCAATCATTGACACCAGATTCGGTCGAAGAGCCTTTACCGGTATTTGCTAGTAGTTGCAATAATATATTAGAAAGAGCAATTGCTATGCCAGAACTTGTTAACTCACTTAAGCATAAAGATACTGCTCCAGGTACTGATAATATTTCTTATACTACGATATGCAACTTATCAGGTTCTGGCAAAGCAATGCTTCTATATATCTTTAATCTTATCCTGGTGACTGGTGAGGTACCTGCGCAGTGGCAAAATATTGGAGTGGGTCCTATACCAAAATCTGGTCAACCATCATCATTAAGACCAAACTCTCTGATATCTTGCCCCTGTAAGGTGTTTCATTACATTATTATGAAAAGGCTCGAGTGGTATGTTGAGAGTCAAGGTCTTTTGTCACCATCAACAATTGGATTCAGAAGGTCAAGGTCCTGTATTGACAATTTGGTGCGTTTAGTTTCTACTATACAGATAGGATTGTCAAAGAGAACTGCTGTTGTAGCTTGCTTCCTGGATATAGAAAATGCATATAATAGAGTTAATATTGGCTTTCTTGTGAGGATGTTGGAAAGAATAGGAATTGGAAGAAAGATATGCCAGTATTTGTGGAATTTTCTGTCCAGTAGAAAACTTCAAATCTTTGGCTTAAATAGTAACATTTTAGAAAGACAAACAAATCTTGGGCTAACGCAAGGTGATCCACTATCTCCATTGCTTTTCAACATAGTCACAATGGATATTTGCAAAAAAGTATCTAATATTTCTATATCTCAATATGCAGATGACTTTGTTTTGTATAAGGTTGTGGAGGAAAGCTTTGAATCTGTTGTTGCTAACATTAACATGAATTTGGAACTTGTTGTAGAGCTGTTAAACGATATGGGGTTATCATTGTCTGATAAGAAATCGAACATTTGTATATTCAGCAGATCCAGAAGGCAATATGATAATATAGAAATAAGAATAAATAACAACTTGGTAAATGTAGTTAAAAAAATCAAATATCTTGGATTTTGGTTCGATTTTGCTCTTCGTTGGGGTTTGCACATCGAAGAAATTTGTTCAAAAGTATATAAATACATTAATATATTAAAAATTCTAGCTGGTACCTCTTGGGGTGTTCACCCAACACATCTAAGATGTCTTTACATTGATTAGAAGTAGATTAGATTATGGCAGTTTCTTGTTTGGATCATGTGCAAATTCGCACTTGAATAAGTTGGACATTGTGCAGAATCGTGCTTTGCGTATATGTGGAGGATTTATTCGGAGTACTCCAATTCATGTGATGCAGAATGAACTCTGTTTGCCACCTCTTTCAGTCCGCAGAAAATTTTTGGCATCACGTTACTGGCTCAGAGTTGGTTGTTTATGGAGCGATGATACTATTCAACTCCTGCAGCAGTTGTCTGGACAATGTGAACTTAGTTACTGGACCAACAAAGCAAAGCCGATGCTTGTCCAGTGAACAATTTTTTTAGGGAGGTAGATATGCACAGAGCTCCTATATTGGATATGTATACATTTGGTATATGGGTCTCATATATTGACATTCAAGCTTGTGTAAAATTTTTTGTAGATTGTGTAAGCAAACCAAAACGAAGTGTACCAACTGATTGCCTTAGGAATAATGTCATCCAAATGATGGTTCAGGAATATGATGGGTTTTATAAATTGTTTACAGATGGATCCAAGGGTGTGGGGGTTGGAGCTGCATTTTTTGATCCACAGTTGAACATCTGTAGGCAATTTAATTTGGATTCTAGAATCTGTATAATGAGAGCAGAGCTAATTGCCATACATGAAGCTCTTTTATATGCTCAGGCTATTGAAAAGAGCAAGGTAGTTATACTTTCGGATTTGAAAAGTGCACTTCAACACCTGGCTCGGTGTGTCTCGGGTTCCCGAGGTATGCCGATAGCCTATGATGTCATAAAACTGATATATTTCTTGCAATATCACCACACCCAAATTGTTTTGCAATGGATTCCATCTCATGTTGGGGTAGCTGGTAATGAGCAGGCAGATAGATTGGCTAGCCTGGCTGTCACAGAGGGGATTGATCGTAGTTCTAAACCATATGGTACTGAATTGGTGCAATTGGCTAAGGAGGAGTGCTTGTCCAAATGGCAGGAACTTTTTAGTACAGCATCGTTGACAAAGGACATTTGGTATGGTACCATGCAGAATAAGGTATTTAAAGTTTCCTGGTTTGATTGTGCCGGCCTTTCCAGGGGCCTCCTTGTGTCAGCACTACGTGTTCGATCTGGTCACATTCCACTTAATTGTTTTTTGCATTTGATGAGAGTTGTGCAATCACCTTTGTGTATGGTATGTAACAAGACTGAAGACCTTATTCACTTTCTTGTGGAATGTGATCAGAATAAGGACATCAGAGTCAGGTATTTGGATGGTATGGGCTTGTTCAATAATAATAATAATAATAATTTATTAATTCAGACAACTTGATCCAAAATTTTGTTAGTATTATCCTTAAGACTATGTTAGTAATTATAGCTAGCCAGTGACAGGGTATTTTTAATTAAATGTTGCATAATTGAGCACTCATTTCTTACAGCTAATGTCCTCAGGAGACTGTTTCGGCTGCCACGTATTCTAATTAAAAGTGATGCCATCTTTTTGCGCAAGACTGCAGTAAAATTGTCTACTCGAGCTTCCGCGAACATGGCGGAAGCGCTGCAGAACCGTGGCAGCCCCAACAGTGCCCTGAAGGCGTTGTTGTACTGGACGCGTGGATGCGCGGTTCAATGGAGGTTTAAATGTAATTCTCAGTCAACCACTTTCAGAAGAAGCGACGCGAATTTACAGATTCATTGGACGGGCCTTTGCATCCAGAGGCGTGGTTTCAGTGCAAGGGAGAGTGTAAAATATGTCTGTAGTGCGATGTATATTTCTGAGGCTTCCCATGAGGCTGACATAGTCACATTTGGTGTGCTAAAGCCTCGTTAAAATATCAGAGAAAAAAAAATTTTTTTTTCAGGTACCTCGCATCACGAAACACCATGACCGATATGTATTACTGCTATAGAATTGGGATAACAACTGTGAGCAACATTATACACTGCGTGTGCCATGAAATATGGGTTACTTTTCGAAATGAGCATCTTAAAGTGTTAACAGTAAAAGACTGGGAAGAAATCAGCAATGGATTTGAAAAACGAGCACATTTTCCTATGTGTCTCGGTGCTATCGATGGGAAACATATACGCATTGAAAACTTCCCCCATGTAGGATCAATGAATTACAACTATAAAAATTTCTACTCTATAGTTCTGCTGGCTGTAGTTGATGCGTACTACAAATTTTTGTACGTCGACATTGGCGCGTATGGTGAAGACTGTGACTCGTCCATTTTACAAAAAACGGAATTTTGGAAAAGGATAAAAAGCGGGAATCTTAATATTCCACAACCGAGACGCTTGCCAGGATTAGATACAAAAGTACCGTACGTTTTCATCGGAGACTCTGCATTTCCCTTTGAGGAGCATATTCTTAAAGGTTACTCTAATCATAACTTAAGTGTGACGCAACGGGTATTTAATATCGATTGCACAGGGCTCGGCGATAAGTAGAATGTGCGTTCGGTATATTAAGTAACAAATGGAGGATATTACATAGACCATTGAATGTTTCCAGAAACTTTTCAAAGAATATCGTGAAAAAGACGGTAATGTTACATAACATTGTTCGCAAACGAGATGGTTATCGGGAAAGTGATTTGGTCATTACTAGTGAATCTCAAGTAATAAATTTACCAAGTAATGAAACAAAATCTACAAAGAAAACTGGTAAAGGAGTGCGTACGTGTTTTGCTAACTATTTCATGTCTGAGGCAGGTCAGCTGCCTTGGCAATTATCTAAAATTTAGTGAGTAGCCATACCTTATGTTGTAATTAACACAGCTGTAACTTAATAAAAACAATAACTTAATTTACCTGTGTTTTTCTTTTCAACCTTCGACATTTCTTATTTTAATTTTATTTAAAACTACACTTTTTTGTGATGTTTTTCTGTTGCCGATTTTTTTTTAATACCTCAAATTGTTAAATTTTATTACTTCATATTTACAGTTTTCCGAAAAAACCGATGATTAGAGACAGATCAGATTCAGATCGGATTTTCCTTCATTCAGCGTACAGCGATAGGCCTAATAAATAGGCTTAGAGTTGCTCAGTGAGCTATGGAGAGAACTAATAATAATAATAATAATATAAAGGTTTCTCTACGGGATCGAATCCAAAATGAGGAGCGTGCCAGTAGGCTCTCTACTTGTAACTAGTTGTACCTATTCGTATTAAGCTAGTTCATACAGTATCGCAAGGTCCATTTTCTTTTAACTCGGCTGGAAATATGTCACGTATCTAGAAGTCTTTATACATTTTGTGATATTTGTATTGTATTGTAAATTATTAAATAAACGTGTTCATGAAAACAATGTTTCTACATAATTTTTTTTTAATCTGCTGGTGTAGGTACAGTCACCATCACTACCAATACATCGAAGCAGTCTCACAATCATCGTCTCGACCTATATACGTCGCACTGTAGGAGCACAGGCCTCTTTCAAGATCTAGAGGGCAGGAACAAACCATTCTAAGTGTTCTTAATCATCTGAACATGACTATTGTATGTAACGCGAAAGTGCGTGTTAATATATCATTTTTAACCACCTAGACAACTTGATATTCTTCGTACTTCAACTGTCTCCGAAACAAAAAAGCGGTTCATTAGTAATGCAGCATTACTCTAATCTGTAAAATTTAAGGTTCGTCTTAACAACGTTTATTTCATAGGAAGTTGTACGACATTTGAAAGATTACCTTATGGCCGCTAGCACCTAAAACACTTTTTGATACTGCGCAAGAATTTCCTAGCTTTGCAGACCTAATCATTGGTAGCGCAGTTAGAGTCACTTATAGCCAGATTTTGAATAAAATGGTACTAACACTGTCTCCACTACATTCAGCAACCCTTTTATTTAGCTTTATTGATGTAATTAATCAGATTTCTTAAATTTTCTGAAATAAAATTACTAGTAGGTGAATCCGCAGTGAAAAACTAATAAAAATCATGAAAATTTTATTACATGATAACCACTTTCATTTGAAATATATTAATTTAATTTCAGTCATTCATTCTTTCTTTGCTACCCATTCAATTAAATCGGTCTTTACACATGCCACATCACTAGTTCGAATGTAAGTGTTTGTCTAAAACAACAGTGTAATTACGATAAAATGTCAATGTGTGTTCGATTTTTACATTTGTGTTACGATTTTGTTTTGGTAGGCATGTGTAGGAACGCAAATTTTTTTGACATGAGTGTGCAGCAATGCTTAGAAGTGTGCTATACGTGTTTCCTCGCCCCCCGGACGATTTGGCAGAAAAAGTTGCAGGTAAAGGTACGTCAAAGGCTTATCCCGTCTATATTATCTAAGTCTTTTTTATAAAAGAATTGTCACTCAAATAATTTACTTTATTTATTAATTGAAATTCAAATGGTTGGTGATATTTGTGTGCAGTCTTTTCTTTAAAAGAATTGTCACTCAAATAATTTATTTCTTGTAACTTGTTTTTTTTTCCTTGTTTAATACTAGTCAATTCGCAATTTCATTTTTTTTTTAGAATGAAATTAATTTAATTTAAACATTAGGTATACACAATTTTATCGATGACTTGTTTTTTTTATTTTTATTTATTGAATGAATTTAATTTGAACAATTGAATTTTCTTAAATTAATTATAGGTACATGCACATTATTTAAAATTCGTTATAATTTTAATTTGAATTTGAAATCGCCCTGGGTTCATTGTGGTTCGTACACACCAGTTGTTTTTTTATTTTATTTTTATTTTGTTTGTTTTTTGTTTCATTTGTACCATTTTTCTTTTCTATTTAGCGAAGAAGAATAACCAAACGGCTTTTACTAAGTAATTTTGATTGTAACAGACGGAGAGATTTTTTTAGTATTCTCGCTCGTTCCACTCTCACCCGACGGATTTTGGTTTTTAATATATATTTTTTTCTCTCTTTTGCGCGTAATGGCTTATACGATTAAATTTTTGTCGCTTCCGAAAGCGGAGCTAGAGTATGAGGTAGCTATTAGGAGGAAAACCAAATTTTTTTTTTTCTCAAATTATGTACTGCTTCCTGGCGCTTCTCTTAACATCTTGTGAAAGCTAGCTTTTGTTTTGGTCTCGAGTTCTTGCAACTGGAGACCAAGAGTTTGTGAGAGCAGCGTCAACGAGTTAACTTAGAGTACTTGTTGCCGTATTTATGTGAGGTTGATGTTTGGTTGAATTATATATCTGTCAGGGTTAGGCAAAATGCTAATGCATATTTTATGCAGATTTTATTTTAGAGAATAAAATCCTTGGCGACGCGAGGGAGTATTGTAACATATATATTTGTATATATTTAAATAATTTATTCAAAATTTGTTATTGGTAATAAATAGTATTTTATATTGTTCATCTTGGTTTTTATTTAATTAAAAAAAACTAAAACTTATTTTTACAAACAGGGCCAGGGTTCGATGCCCGTCTGGTTCCTTGATTAAATAGGAGGTAGGGAGATTTACCATTCAAACGCCCCAACGGTCAAAAAGGGTGACCGTTAAAGCTAGTTATAAAATTTAAAACGGAAAAAACCCGTAACGGCCAAAAGGTGCCCGTCACGAATTAACGCGATAACAATTTTAACGTGGTTGCTCCCCCTTTCGCGCAGTACTCCCCTGATACTACGACGTCCGTCGTGATGATGTAGCCCGTGGTCGAAACGTGCCGTCCCCCGAGGTCTTCAGCGGTACCGGTACCCCGAGCGTAGCCCCCTGAGAATAGGTACACCGTGTTAACAATATAGCCGGACACTCTCCGCTGATTGTGACCCGTGCCGAAGCAAAGCGTGAGGAACTGCTGCTAGGAGTGATGATGATGTGCCATGGTTCACAATCAGAACGGAGTTACAGCATTTCAAAAGCATTTCAAAGTTCCAAGTTGAGATATGGGTGCATAGGAAAAATTCGTGTCTAGTCTCCTGTCCAGTGGTGGTGTAGGGGAATAGCACGCAGCACGGAATGCTGAGGACCTGGGTTCGATTCCCAGCGCTGGTCTATTTTTTCTGGTTTTTCTGTGCATTCATGTTTCGGCTTGTGTTTTCGTGTGAAATTTATATAAACTTTCACGGGATGACCGTAAAAGAAACAAAAATTTGGAGTTGAAATAAAAAATACAAAAAGACTCCAAATCGTAATCTTGATTTGATTGCTTAATAGCGACATCTCTTGTCCCTGGTGAACGGATAGTTTCGATGGGAGTGAAAAATGTTTCTCGTTGAGAACGTAGATCATAGATGGCGTTAGTGTCGCTGCTAAAGTGACTATTAGAAAAAGAATCCAAGTTGAGATATGGGTGCATAGGAAAAATTCGTGTCTAGTCTCCTGTCCAGTGGTGGTGTAGGGGAATAGCACGCAGCACGGAATGCTGAGGACCTGGGTTCGATTCCCAGCGCTGGTCTATTTTTTCTGGTTTTTCTGTGCATTCATGTTTCGGCTTGTGTTTTCGTGTGAAATTTATATAAACTTTCACGGGATGACCGTAAAAGAAACAAAAATTTGGAGTTGAAATAAAAAATACAAAAAGACTCCAAATCGTAATCTTGATTTGATTGCTTAATAGCGACATCTCTTGTCCCTGGTGAACGGATAGTTTCGATGGGAGTGAAAAATGTTTCTCGTTGAGAACGTAGATCATAGATGGCGTTAGTGTCGCTGCTAAAGTGACTATTAGAAAAAGAATCCAAGTTGAGATATGGGTGCATAGGAAAAATTCGTGTCTAGTCTCCTGTCCAGTGGTGGTGTAGGGGAATAGCACGCAGCACGGAATGCTGAGGACCTGGGTTCGATTCCCAGCGCTGGTCTATTTTTTCTGGTTTTTCTGTGCATTCATGTTTCGGCTTGTGTTTTCGTGTGAAATTTATATAAACTTTCACGGGATGACCGTAAAAGAAACAAAAATTTGGAGTTGAAATAAAAAATACAAAAAGACTCCAAATCGTAATCTTGGTTTACAGCATTTTGGGAAAGGCAGGAAGCAGAAATACATTTGACGCAATTTAAATAGTAACGGCAGAACTATTAAATCTCCGTTACTCGCAACAGCTAATAATTTAACATTTACCTATACGTGCAAAGCGCTAACAAATAGAACCAGCAAAAGTTTATTCTTTAGCACATAATGCTACGCATTTTTTGCACTAACAAATACGTTACGCTGCGCAGAGTAAAACTACCTGATAATTACAATTAAAACAATAAACGTTCGTTCCACACTTACCGGATTCAGGAATTAGCACTGATTCTATACTATGAAAGCACCATCAGGTCTTTACAAGGACTTAACATTATTATATTTTAATTAAATTATTTATTTAACGCGGGAGACGTGACAGACGTCTCCCCGCGTAGAGCGAGGGACGAGCGTGCGCTCGCGCCGAGTTCTGAGAGGTAATGCCGTGCCGACCGGCCGCGTCGACGCTTATAATAATCCACCGATCGGAGCGCGCCGCGCGAATGCAACAAAGCACAATATCATTCAATCGTCATCGATGCCAAAGACAAAACACAGGAAGAGAGGGTTACTCCTATGTTAGTCACGCGCGAGAGGTGGTGACTCGTAATAAATTTCAAATAGTGGAAAAATAAATAAACAACTACGTTATAGGGCATAAGTTCATCTCTCAGAAATATTTCAGCAACCTAGATTGATATAACTACAGTCCACTTTTATTGTTGTTAATTTCTGTGGGGGGGAGCTATGTTGCATGGCAACACCAAAAATGAAAATGTCAGACGCAAATGAACAATATAAGTGTTACGATCGAGCTCCGGCCTTTTTATTCGTCTCTCTATAAAAAAGTGCCCTACAGTAGCTTTAACACAAATATAATAGTTGCAACGCAACACGATTATATATATTTTTTTCAAAAATTTTTTAAATTACTGGGAGTATCGAAATCGGCCTGTGGTTTCCTGGGTCTGATTTATTTCCTGACTTATACAGAGGTGTGACTTTTGCAATTTTTAGACTATTTGGAAAGGTTCCTATTTTCAAACATTTATTTATGCATTCAACAAGTTCATCACTTATTAAATCTTTGACGCAACTAATTGATTTTGCACTAATGCCATCCAAACCGGTACTCACATTTAGTTTTAGGTTGTCTGTTATGCTTTTTACTTCATCCACTGTAGCTGGAGTTATCTGTGTAAGCTCAGAGTCCGTCATCTAGGGTGCAAGGGCTATTGTTGGAGTCATCTGATGCTTGTTTTGTGGCGTATTTTCCTTCAAATAGCTTTTTCCCACGATTTATAACTACCCTAACAGCTATACTAATATTAACCTTAATTACTATTTACACTTACTACTTAATTAATACTAACACTAAAATAATTTATATACATATTACACTTATCTATTATTTACACACTTAAACTATATTATAAAATAAATATATATACATTAGGACATTTACACAACAATAAAATAATAACACAACATTTTATCGACTGGTCGATATATCGATAACATCTATCGACATGTCTTACGCTCTAACGCGAGATTCACCGTTACGCTACGCGTCCACTAAAACCGATTTATCGGCCGATTTCGGATCGGAGCTGTTCGGACGACTGTCTCGGACGTTCGTCTGTGTAAACTGCTTCCGACATCGGACGTTGCCGCTCTTCTTAGTTTGACTGAAAGCTTGTGAGGACGCGGTTTTAAAATGGACAATTTAGAAGAAATGTATCTTTTAGAAAATTCGTACCGTCATGTAATTCGTCGACGTCAACGTCGGCGACGTCGTCGTGTCTGGGTTAATGAAATATTTATGAGCAGAAGACAACTGGGTGAATTTCACCACCATTATAGACACTACTAATTAGCTTCTCGATATCCATAGTAATTTTTCGAAAGAGTCGCTTTATTTTAACTAAATATACAATTTATTTTAAGTAAACAAACACACAACTTTGCAGTAGCCGGTACAATACTGACGACAAATCCAAACAAGTTCGGATTCGGCAGTTGATCGGCCGTTTTCGGACGTCAACGGAAGATGGCGGTTGTAGCAGTGAACGCGCTCTTGTTCATTTACATACGTTTGATTCGATCGGCCGAGTTCGGACGACGACGTCCGATCATAGTTCGTACGACAACGGATTAAGTGGACGCGTACCGTTAGGATTAGACGACCGGTGCATCGCCGGCGCAGCGCGCAGAGGTCAAGTCAGTCAAATCTTAGCATTCGACGCGGAACGGAACGTATGACCGATCCACCTTTCACCTGCCTACGAATCGTATCGCATTCGCTTGTTTTTATTTATATTTCTCGGCTTCCTTATTATCGACTGTTGCTTTGCCTATCCTTCATCTATAAACTTTACGCTGTGCTTGTGCATGTGCTTTCTATTCTTTGTGCCTTCTGACTTTTATGTGTATGGATTTTTGTGCCTACCGGACAATAAACCGTGAGTAAACTTGGTGTTTACATTGATTACCCGATAGGGACACCCGTAGTATCAGCCTAGTTCACTAATATACTACATCTACGCACCGCCATACCTAAACTGGTGACCCCTAATTGAGAATATGAGAAACGAATCGGAAGATACACATACGCCGGCAACCGGCGCTAGTGATGGGACATAATCGATAAAGCAGGCCGATATTTGTAAGGTCGGAGTTAGAGTGCCACCTTTCTGGGCGGAGGAACCAGAGATCTGGTTCGCCCAGGTTGAAGGCCAATTTGCTATTTCTGGCATCACTAGTTGTAACGTAGTTGTTTATTTTTTTCCCACATTTGAAATTTTCTACGATTCACCGCCTCTCGCGCGTGTCTAACATAGGAGTAACCCTCTCTTCCTGTGTTTAGTCTTTGGCATCGAATGAATGTTATTGTGCTTTGCTGCATGCGCGCGGCGCGCTCCGATCGGTGGATTATTATAAGCGCCGACGCGGCCGGTCGGCACGGATTACCTCTCAGAACTCGGCGCGAGCGCACCGCTCGTCCCTCGCGCTACGCGGGGAGACGTCTGTCACGTCTCCCGCGTTAAATAAATAATTTAATTTAATTATAATAATGTTAAGTCCTTGTAAAGACCTGATGGTGCTTTCATAGTATAGAATCAGTGCTGATTCCCGAATCCGGGGGCTACGCTCGGGGTACCGGTACCGCTGAAGACCTCGGGGGACGGCACGTTTTGACCACGGGCTACATCATCACGACGGACGACGTAGCATCAGGGGAGTACTGCACGAAAGGGGGAGCAACCACGAAAAATTGTTACCGCGTTAATTCGTGACGGGCACCTTTTGGCCGTTACGGGGTTTTCCATTTTAAATTTGTAACTAGCTTTAACGGTCACCCTTTTTGACCGTTGGGGCGTTCGAGCTTTATCGGTCACCCTTTTTGACCGTTGGGGCGTTCGAGCTTTATCGGTCACCCTTTTTGACCGTTGGGGCGTTTGAGTTTTTTCGGTCACCCTTTTTGACCGTTGGGGCTTTTGAATTGTAAAATTTTCCTACCTCCTTAAAACAAGGAACCAGACGGGCATCGAACCCTGGCCCTGTTATAAAAATTTAGTTTTAGTTTTTTAATTTAAATAATTTATTCCAAAATTGTTATTGGCAATAAATAGAATTTTGTATTGTTCAACTTGGTTTTTATTTACTCTAACCACGTAAAGGTGACTCCACTAAATTCAATTATGTCATTGGCCATCTCGACAACCAACACTTAAGGGAGATAAAGGATATTATCATCAAGCCACCGACGAGTAATAAGTATGACAAACTTAAAACTGAGCTTGTCAAGCGCTTAAGTGCGTCCAAAGAGCATAAGAGCAAGCAGTTGTTGCAACATGAAGAGCTAGGTGATAGAAAACCATCACAGTTTCTTCGCCACCTCCAAGGCCTTGCGGGATCAAGCGTTACTGACGATTTTATGAAGACTTTGTGGATTAATCGACTGCCAATTAATATACAAACAGTGCTGGTAGGTCAACCAGATAGTGCATCGCTGGAAGAACTCGCAGATCTGGCTGATAGAGTGCATGATATTATCCCTTCTTCACCAAGGATTGCAGCTGTGAATAGTGCTGTTCCTGGTTCTGCCCTTGATAACCTTAGGTATATCGTTTTAGGTATATCATCATTTCTGACATTTGTTTACGCAGCTCAGTAAGTTCGCGTTTAATCTGCTCATTCAACTATCTTACGCTTGGGACGAAAGGTTATTTTTCGAGCATCTGCAGGTTCATCATACTCGTATAAATTTGCACTGGTCAACTCCGGAACCCATCCACTGCGCTCGGCACCCCGGTCACTTCCAGTCGGTGAACGCAGTGTGTACATTTTGATCCGTGTTTTCTCACAGTCGCTAAAGTTTCTGCTGCACCACTAGGCAAGCAAGACACAAAATAATTGTGAAATTCTCTTTTACCCGAGGGGGTGAAGAGCCGTTACGACTTCGATGATGCGGCGTGCGCGATAGCACAACGTCCAAAGCGGATCACGTTTTTATAAATCACTAACAGTCTTAAGTTTAGCACACAGAGTTCAAAGTTGATTGTCTGTAATTAATAGTACATTACTGCAGAGGCCATGAAGTAAGGGATTAATGGACGAGTTCGGGGTAGACGGCCGAGTCGTAGACGAGGCCGGATAAAACGAGTCCAGCAATCCCTGTTCTGGCCGAGGCTTGTATAGTGCTTTTCTCAAACAATGTGAGGAAATATTTCATCCATCCATCCATCCATCTATCCATCCATCGCATCGCATCGCATAGCATCGTATCGTATCGCATCGCATAGCATCGCATCACATCGCATCGCATCGCATCGCATAGCATCGCATCGTATCGCATCGCATCGAATCGCATCGTATCGCATCGCACCGCATCGCATTGCATTGTATCGCATCGCATCGTATCGTATCGCATCGCATCGCATCGCTTAGCATCGCATCGTATCGCATCGCATAGCATCGCATAGTATCGCATCCTATCGCATCGCGTCGCATCGCATAGCATCGCATCGTATCGCATCGCATAGCATCGTATCATATCGCATCGCATAGCATCGCATCGTATCGCATCGCATAGCATCGCATCGTATCGCATCGTATCGCATCGCATCGCATCGTATCGCATCGCATCGCATTGCATCGCATAGCATCGCATCGCATCGCATCGCATCGCATCGCATCGCATCGTATTGCATCGCACCGTATCGCATCGCATTGTTTCGCATCGCATCGCATTGTATCGCATCGCATCGCATCGCTTAGCATCGCATCGTATCGCATCGCATAGCATCGCATCGTATCGCATCGTTTCGCATTGCATCGCATCGCATCGTATCACATCGCGTCGCATAGCATCGCATCGCATCGTGTCGCATCGCATCGCACCACATCGCATCGCATCGCATCGCATCGCATCGTTTCGCATCGCATCGCATAGCATAGCATCGCATCGCATTGTATCGCATCGCACCGCATCGCATTGCATCGCATTGCATCGCATCGCATAACATAGCATCGCATCGCATCGCATCGCACCGCATTGCATTGCATCGTATCGCATCGCATCCTATCGCATCGCATCGCATCGCATAGCATCGCATCGTATCGCATTGCATTGCATCGCATCGTATCACATCGCATCGCATCGCATAGCATCGCAAATCCTTACAAAGTAATAATAATAATAAAAATAATAAAATCATTGCCACAGAAAACAAGACTACACAGTAAAAAAAAATCAATTTCACGTAATTAGGTGGCAATGAGTAGTGGTGGTTGGCTGTCTGTAATTTTTCCATTGTCAGTTTAATGTCAGTAAGCAAATTTAAAAAGTTAGAGCAGCGGACAATAATGGATTTTCATACATACTTCATGGACTAGGCCTTGAAGTTATGTAGGGAGGCGGTAGGGAGCCATAAATGAGAAACTTCATGTCTCTATTTCGTCACATTAACGCATACATTTCCGAGCATGTTCGAGAAAATATATTTAATTTTGTAATTTAATTGGACACACGTCTGCTTTCTATGCTCGTCGCTCGCTTTAATATCTCGAGCAAATACCGATATTGGCAAAAAAAAATATGTCAAGAAAGCCACATTCATACAGATTCCAAAAATATAAGCTTCATTGGAACAATTTTCTAAAAATTGCGTTTAAAAATTAATATACACATCGCGGCAGTGGCATACCTAAAGAAATCTTAGATCAATCAATAAAACTAATAAAACATTCAGTATTTTTAAGTACTTAGTTCATATTTTTTCGTTTTGTTTTAGATCTAGTTCATTTTCTACTGTAAATGAATCCCGAAAACATCTGTTTACAAAAAAAACCGCCAACTGGAAAATATACCACCAACGAAAGCTGCTCTGTATCAGCATTTCCTGCGAGCAGTGTTCCAAGCTCCAATTTCACCGACGCAAAATAAATCTTCCTGATCCATCTAATTGGGGATGGACCAAAGCCGGTGACAGCTGGCGACCTACTTGGACAGACTTACCAGTAGCTGCCGATGCATGTTTGGAAATGATTCGATGCAAATGTAAAGAGAGTTGCGGTGGTTCGAGGTGTGTTTCCAGCGGCAACTCAAGTGCACGGAATTGTGCGACTGCGGGGGAAAATGTACATAATAAACAATCTATATATATAAAAGGCAAACCTGACTCACTGGATTATATATCAACGCACAGCCATTGAGCTTAATTCTATCTAAATAGACGTATTTAGTTGCACATGACCCTAGCAACCTATAAAAGTAGTCTTTGTTGATGTTATTAATCTAAGATTTCTTTAGGTATGCCACTGCCGCGATTTGTATAATAATTTTTAAACGCAATTTTTATAAAATTGTTCCAATAAAGCTTATATTTTTGGAATCTGTATGAATGTGGCTTTCTTAACATATTTTTCTTTTGCCAATATCGATATTCGTTCGAGATATATTGTTACGGGAAAAAAAATTTTTTCAGAAAATTTTCGATTATCAGCCGTAATTTAATTTTTTTGTATGTAAAGGTGTTTTTTTTGTTTCGGATGATTGGTCATCTTTTATTTATCCGAAAATGATATCCAACTTGCCATAGTAGCAATAAATTAGCACTTATTACGACCAACAGTACGCGCGGCGTAAGTAAACTTTACCCCCTCCCCCTGCAGGGGTGCAGGGTCGCTCCCGCTGGCTCCCGGGGGTTTTCCACTCTGGTCCACCTAAGGAACAAGTGTGCCAAGTCTCATCCTTTAATGTCAAAAATATTGGTGTTGTCCTATAAGTCCCCCACTAATCAGCCAGATCTGCGAGTTCTGCAAGTGTTGCGCTATCTGGTTGTCCTGCGAGCACCGTCTGGATATTTATTGGCAGTCGATTAATCCACAAAGTCTTCATGAAATCGTCAGTTACGCTTGATCCTGCAAGGCCTTGGAGGTGGCGAAGAAACTGTGATGGTTTTCTATCACCTAGTTCTTCATGCTGCAACAACTGCTTGCTCTTATTTATTATTATTATTATTTATTTATTTATTTATTCCAAGAAAATTTTACAGCATTACAGTTAGAGACCAATGCGCTGTAAAATTAAAAGTATACAAAACAAAAATATTTAAAGAAAATAACTATCTTATGCTCCTTGGACGCACTTAAGCGCTTGACAAGCTCAGTTTTAAGTTTGTCATATTTATTATTTGTTGGTGGCTTGATGATAATATCCTTTATCTCCCTTAAGTGTTGATTGTCATGTAATATATGGAGATTGTAGTGGTCAATAAGACGATGTAGTTGTGCGTAACAGACGAACTCATTTATTCAATAAAACCTAGTTTATATTATACATTATGATTGTCGCTGATACAAGCAATATGCGTTTATGTAGCAGTAAACTATTGTGTTACTGCTAAACACTGAAAGTGGCCAATTGCCGTACTACACCTCCCCCGAAAGTCCCTTCACCCCCGGGGTGGCAGAAAAAAAAATTTAAACGCATGTTACTTGCTTACATTTTTTTTAAAATTCCTGTTAGTAATAAAATCAAAGGGAACAACTTTTTAGATTAGTTACTTAGTTTAAAGTTTATACATGAAAAGGAAAAAAATTTAAAACAGGAAATGAAGTTTGTTATCTTCATTAATTATTTCTGTACTTATTTATCCTAGTGTCACCCGTAAAAAAATGTTTCAGGAAAAAAAAATTTTGATGTTAAAAAGAATTTGTACATTTGTGAAAAAATAATCTCTATCCACATCTCAATATACTAATTATTCATCGTAGCTTATTTATGATTATTTAACTAATTGTTTTTGTATGTATGTATGTAAACTCTTTATTGTACAAAATAAGTAAAATACAGTACAGTACAGTAGTGTTTTTAATTTATAACCGATGAAATGCTTCTTTGTTATTTTGGTATCGGTACTATTTCTGTAAATTAACAACTAATGCCCTCACTTGGAGTCATCTGCTCCTAATGTGTGTCTCTGCACACAACATATGGGTACGCATTCGTGCGTTCCTTTAACATATTTTATTAAATATAAATGGGTATTGTAACCCAAGGGCATGGCCCTATAAAAAAAATACCTCGGCATATCAGGTCACCCATTTCGGTGTGCCTGTAATAGTTACGGGATACCGTTTAAGATTAAAATCTCCAATAGGATTTCACAGAGGACACGGTAGTTCACACCATGATCAATGACTATGGACTGGTACTCTAACTATAGTTTCAATATGTACCAAAATAAAAATAAAAGTATAAAACTTTATCAAGTTAAAATAAATAGTTGGTTTGTAAGTTATCAAATTTAATTCATTTTAAATTGTAATGTTTAAAAAGATATGCGCCCGCGCTCGTCCTAGTTAAAATTTTTGCTGACGGGCCGTAACGTGCATTTACCTTCGCACGGCGATATTGCGAAACTGAATGTTTCGACCTAAATAAACAACGTGACACTAGAAATAATTAAAATTTCAAATATTATATTAGACATGAAATAGTCCGTAAATGAGATGAAACTCTATGGAAATTACCTTACAGCGACAATCCCTTATTAATAGGTACTTACGTAAAAGAATATATAAAAGCATGTTAAAATTAATTTAACGTGTAAAAATTGCAAATAGAATTTGCTATTGTGTTTAATTAACTGTAGTAAATTGTACTCTCACCAGATTTCAATGTGATCAGTCTTGATGCTAGTTTAAGTAGAAATCACTACAATTAAATTGCCTAAAGATTATTTTTTAGTTTTTTTTATATATTAATAATTATTTTATTTTATTTGAAAATAGTAATTTTTAAATAATTTGAGTTTAGTTAATTATTTAATTTTAAATGTTACCAATAAGCTAGTTATTTTATTTAATAGATTTAATAAATTAAAAAAATATGGAAAATAAGAGCTATTAAAAAAAATTACCAAAATATGGAATGAAAAACCTCGCGCTGTAAGCGGCGGTAGTGTCGTTTGTGCTGATGGCACGCAACATCTTGGCTGCTGGCGCGGCTGCTGGCATCGGGCTCAGCGTCAGGCGTCTAGTGCAGCGGGGCGATGACACGGCGTGGCACGTGACTCGATGCTGCTCGGCATGGCACGAGGACTGCTGGTTCGCGTTCATGGGCCGGGCTAACCCTGAACTCCTCTTCTTTCTTCGTTTTTCTTTCTTCTTTATTGATTATATTTAATACTTATCTTCCTTAATTTAGTTTATTAACTTATTTCTTCATATTTATTTTTTCTTAAATTTCTTCATTCTTCATAATTCTTCATAATTATCTCATTTTAGTCGCTTCTTCTTATTTATCTTATTTCCTTCATTTCTTCAATAGAAGTGAATATTGAATACAGTAGATTCTTCGTATTTAATGTTTTTTTTTTCTCTTCTTTCTTCAGTACTTAATGTATTTTTCTTCGTTAATCTTTCGTTCTTCATAATTGGAATTATTTAGTCTTGAATTAGTTCTTCTAATATTTTTTTACTAAATCTTCTATATGATTTTTTTTCTTCTTTTTCTTCATGATTTCTTCATTTATTATTTCTTCTTTTGGTCTGACTGCGTGGTTTTCTTGTTCTTAGATTCCGTTGGTTCGTAGTGGCAAGGTCGCCATGTAATATATGGGATCGTAGTGATTAATAATACGATGTAGTGTGCGTAACAGACGAACTCATTTATTCAATAAAACCTAGTTTATATACATTATGATTGTCGCTGATACAAGCAATATGCGTTTATGTAGCAGTAAACTATTGTGTTACTGCTAAACACTGAAAGTGGCCAATTGCCATACTACAGTCAAGATGGCCAATGACATAATTAAATTTAGTGGAGTCACTAGTGATGCCAGAAATAGTAAATCGGCCTTCAGCCTGGGCGAACCAGATCTCTGGTTATGATTGGTTTTTTGGATTTTTTTTGTATTTCAATTCCAAATTTTTTACTTTTACGGTCATCCCGTGAAACCTAAATTGAAAATACAAACCGAAACATAGATGCACAGAAAAACCAGAAAAATAAGACCAACACTGGGAATCGAACCCAGGTCCTCGGCATTCCGTTCCGCGTGCTATACCGCTACACCACTGCTGAGCACCAGCACCAGCACCAGCAGTGGTGTAGCGGTATAGCACGCGGCACGGAATGCCGAGGACCTGGGTTCGATTCCCAGTGTTGGTCTTATTTTTCTGGTTTTTCTGTGCATCTATGTTTCGGTTTGTATTTTCAATTCAGATCTCTGGTTCCTCCGCCCAGAAAGGTGGCACTCTAACTCCGACCTTACAAATATCGGCCTGCTTCATCGACAATGTCCCATCACTAGCGCCGGTCGCCGGCGTATGTGTATCTTCGGATTCGTTTCTCATATTCGATTAGGGGTCACCAGTTTAGGTATGGCAGTGCGTAGGCGTAGTGTATTAGTGCCCTAGGCTGATACTACGGGTATCCCTATCGGGTCATCAATGTAAACACCAAGTTTACTTACGGTTTATTGTCCGACACAAGCACAACGTAAAGTTTATAGATGAAGGATAGGTAAAGCAACAGTCAATAATAACGAAGCCAAGAAATATAAATAAAAACGAGCAAATGCAATACGATTCGTAGGCAGGTAAAAGGTGGATCGGTCAAACGTTCCGCGTCGAATGCTAAGATTTGACCTCTGCGCGCTGCACCGGCGATGCACCGGTCGCCTGCGCCTAGCGGTAAATCGCGCGTTAGAGCGTAGGACATGTCGATAGATATTATCGATATTTGGTGGCTGGGTAAATACTCAGCCGTTACGTGGATATCGTGCGGGTCGCGGCGAATGTAAACAAGAACGATTTTTTACAGTTTATTTCAAAGCGACGTATAGCACAGATAAAAATTCAAGCACAGTTTAAGAAGGAGAAAATGGAAATGGAAGGAACAAGCACAGCGATTAATGTTAGGCGCATACGTTATTCGAAAGCAGATCGTAAGCAAAAGCGGCGGAACAGAGCAACATGCGTCTCGCGTCGTATCATCAAGCTCACTGTTCGGCGGCGGTCGCGCACACGCAACCCCGGAGCACAGTAAAAGTAATCTTAACAGTACTCAGACTCGGCCGTATTCTTGAAATTTATACCTACGGCTGCGCGGAGCGCTAGGGTTAACAACTACAAAAAGTAAAACAGATGTGTGTAGGTAGATTTTTATTGTATGTGTGTAGTTTTAGGTGTAGAAATAAAACGTATGTTAATTTTATGATTATTTTTTTATTAATTAATTATAAGTTGGTAATCGAAAAAAATTTACGCCTATTACGGCAAGTTCGAAACGACTTGGTGTTGAATTTTATGACGTAGAAAATTCTCATCCTTATGATAATTGGAATGGAAGCATTAGCCCCGTACGCGAAATAGCCCCGGTTGACCTTATAGAAATAATAATGCATCCACTGCGGTGGGTTAAAAATCCTAATGCTACAGTTTTTCAGTTAAACAGCGGACAGACATATAGACGGACGGATGGGCAGAACAGACAGACGCACAGATAAAATATATATTATCTTAAGAATAGCTGGACCGATTTTGATAAAACATGTCTAAGAATCATTGCTAAAAACCTGCTTTCAAATAAAAAACCGCAATGAAAGCGGTCCAAGCGCTACACACACACACACACGCAGAGAGACAGACAGACGCACACACATACACATACAGACACACACACACACACACACACACACACACAGAGAGAGATAGACACACAGAGATAGACACACACGCAGGCAGACACACACACAGACAGACAGACACACACACACAGACAGACAGACACACAGACAGACAGACACACACACAGACAGACACATACACAGACAGACACACACACAGACAGACAGACACGCACACAGATAGACACACACGCAGACAGACACACACGCAGACAGACACACACACAGACAGACACACATGCAGACAGACACACACGCAGACAGACACACACGCAGACAGACACACACGCAGACAGACACACACGCAGACAGACACGCACGCAGACAGACACACACGCAGACAGACACACACGCAGACAGACACACACGCAGACAGACACACACCCAGACAGACACACACGCAGACAGACACACACGCAGACAGACACACACGCAGACAGACAGACACACACACAGACAGACACACACGCAGACAGACACACACACACACACACACACACACACACACACAGATAGACACACACACACACAGACAGACACACACACACACAGACAGACACACACACACACACACACACAGACAGACACGTTCATTTCCAAGTCAAAATGCAGAACTACAGATGGCCAAAATAAAAAAAATGTAAACAACAAGACTGTTTTGAACTAAACACGTTTTTATTAAAAATGTGAATTAATATTAGTTCAAATTCATAAATTCGTTCGGATTTATATTTTGATAGAAGATGTAATTTGTAAATAGCGATTCGCATATTTTTTCAATGTAATTTTCTATAAATAGACACGTCATTATGGTTTACATTTTGTTGAGTAAGTACCTAGACAAATTTTAATGAATTAATTACAAAGTACCTACCTAATAGGTATTAATCTTACTTTTCAGCATCAGCAGGAAGTTGAAAAAATGACAATGTTGGTTTTATAATTGTTGTCTTTAGGCACCCGTAAACACTGCAATACGCACAATCTCTTGACGCCGCCATTATTAAATAAAATATTTACTCCGAAGCGTTTTTAACCCCCGACGCAAAAAAGGGGTGTTATAGCCACGTTACGAAATCAAATCGGAGGCGAATAAAGCGGATGGCGCAGCGCAGCGAACGCGACCGACTTGCGCGACGCGCGGAGTGGCTCTGTGGCACTACGCAGTTAACTGAGTTAGCTGCAGTGTAAAACGCGCCGCTGAATCCGCGCGTCGATTTTGGCCCTCTAGTATGAAGTCGGAATACTGTTAGATTACTTCTATTGTGCCCGGAGGAAGCGAGCGCGCCGACTGGTTATACCGTGACGTAGGCGGTTGCGATACGGGCGCCTAACTACTAATAAAAACGGTGCGCTTGTCCGCTTCAACATACAAAGTATAATTATAAAGTTTATATAATGCAACGTGACATTTATGATTAACCATAAGTGAATGCATTATGCGATTTTAAATTATTATTATTAATTATTATTATTATTGTTAGATTAGTATTATTAGATTAACGTTATTATATTTGTTTTATCATATTAAAATTATTTAATTAGATTATTAAGACTAGTATTGAGATTAAATTAATTTGATTAATAATTAAGATTAGATTTTATTATTTGTAATTATTTATAATGATTTGTTCGTATATTGCTTGTATTATTATAAATATAATGTGCATTTTTGTAATTATTTTCCATTAATAACTTTCAGTAATAAATTATAATGTACTAAATTTAACTATTTTAAATTAAGATTTAGTGACATACACTGAATGCACGCCACAGACAAAATAGAAGTAATCTAACAGTATTTCGACTTCATACTAGAGGGCCAAAATCGACGCACGCACTCAGCGGCGCGTTTTACACTGCAGCTAACTCCGTTAACTGCGTAGTGCCACAGAGCCATTCCGCGCGTCGCGCAATTCGGTCGCGTTCGCTGCGCTGCGCCATCCGCTCTATTCGCCTCCGATTCGATTTCGTAACGAGGCTAAAACGCTTCGGAGTAAATATTTTATTTAATAATAGCGGCGTCAAGAGATTGTGCGTATTGCAGTGTCTACAGGTGCCTAAATACAACAATGATAAAACCAACATTGTAATTTTTTCAACTTCCTGCTGATGTTGAAAGGTAAGATTAATACCTATTAGGTAGGCACTTTGTTATTAGTTTATTAAAATTTGTCTAGGTACTTACTCAACAAAATGTAAACCATAATGACGTGTCTATATAAAGAAAATTACATTGAAAAAATATGCGAATCGCTATTTACAAATTACATCTTCTATCAAAATAATAATCCGAACGAATTTATGAATTTGAACTAATATTAATTCAAATTTTTAATAAAAACGTGTTTAGTTTAAAACAGTCTTGTTGTTTACATTTCGTTAAGTACAGTCAAGTGCACAAATATATGTAGGTAGGTACGTTACCAAGACGTCAAAAATATCTATATCCGTTATGTCACTATCTATAAGGTCGATGTACTTATACAGAAATGTGACGCTATTGCTGTATCTTTAGATATATATGCCCTTGACTACCTAAACAAATAGACTTAGGGGCTATTTCACCACCCATTGATTAATTTTAACTGACGGATAAATGTGATGCTGTCTCTATTTTTAACCCCGACGCAAAAATGTCTTTGTGTCTGTCTGTGGCACCGTAGCTTGATTGCACACGTAGATTGCCACATCACGCGACGTCGCGTGAAGCGATTGTATTCGCTGTGGCCAGTCACGCGACGTCGCGTGATGGTCCCCTACGATATTGTTCGAGCCACAAAATTGCGGCCGTAGCGCATTGGATTTTGGTTTTAGTTATGGCCACTAAGGAAAGGAAATACACATTTTTATTTTTATTTTGGCCATCTGTAGTTCTGCATTTTGACTTGGAGTTCATTGCGTCCATTTTTACCCGACGGCGAAGAAGGAGGGTGTTTGCCTCGTATGTGTGTATGTATGTATATCTATTCCTATGTCCGCTCATAACTACTCAACGGCTGAACCGATTTTGATAAATGATACTTGATTGGATTTGTCTTGATGACGCGAGTGACACTGGGTACATTAAATTCTTAAAAATTCAAAATGGCGGATTTTTGGCGCCAAAATGTAAGTTTAAAAAAAAATATTTTTATTCAAATCTAGCGAGTGGGGTATAAAATGAAATGTAATAATTAGCCCATTCTAAATATATATGGGTTATAATAGTTTTAATCAACCATTTTCACAGAAATATTAAAAAAGCGTGAAATAAAACAATAAATTTAAAAAATAAAAAAACCCGACTGCCTTAAAAATACTAAAATAAAAGAAGAAAACAAGTCTAGTGGGTTAGAACTCTGTTTAGTAGCTAACTTAAAGTTCAACAGTCGGGACCCATTTAAATCGTGACGCTCAAAAATTCTTACCTAATGGGTCCCGACTGTTGAACTTTAAGTTAGCTACTAAACAGAGTTCTACCCCACTGGTCTTGTTTTCTTCTTTTTAGTATTTTTAAGGCAGTCGGGTTTTTTATTTTTTAAATTTATTGTTTTTAAAGAAATTAAAGAAATAGACCTGTCGCCCCTACCGTGTCCCTGTTTCCCAAATTTTTTTTCAATAAAACTGTTTATAAGAATGAGAATTTTCTACGTCATAAAATTTAACAACAAGTCGTTTCGAACTTGCCGTAATAGGCGTAAATTTTTTTCGATTACCAACTTATAATTAATTAATAAAAAATAATCATAAAATTAACATACTTTTTATTTGTACACCTAAAACTACACACATACAATAAAAATCTACACACATCTGTTTTACTTTTTGTAGTTGTCAACCCTAGCGCTGCGCGCAGCCGTAGGTATAAATTTCAAGAATACGGCCGAGTCGGAGTACTGTTAAGATTACTTTTACTGTGCCACAGATATATCGACCTGTCGATAAGAAGTTGTGTTGTTGTTTTATTGTTGTGTAAATGTCCTGATGTATATATTTATTTTATAATATAGTTTAAGTGTGTAAATAATGAGTACGTGTAATATGTATACAAATTATTTTAGTGTTAGTATTAATTAAGTAGTAAGTAAGTGTAATAGTAATCTGCAATACCCCTGGTGTTGCTGATGTTTATGGGCGGTGGTGATCTTTTACCACCAGGAGACCCACTTGCTCGTTTGCCTTCCAGTCGAATAAAAAAAAGAAAGTTAATATAAATCGTGGGAAAAAGCTATATGATGGAAAATACGCCACAATTATATCTGCGGCTATGGAATCAAAGGCCAGGATTCATACACTTGTTATTTATTGGCGAGACACGTGTGAATGTCCTCACCGGCGAGAAGGCACTGGCGTGTCGGCCTGTATAGTTAAGATATCTCGGTGATGTACCGCTATACCTAACTATACGTTCCTGTTTACACTACAGTACCAATGGACGCCTATCATCCACTGCTTGAGATAACTTTAAATTTTCCGAGGAATGTTCTGGCGGATAATGGATCTAGTCAATCGCAATATCAGTCAGTCCCACAAAGCTTCAGATGGAACTTTCGAAAGGCTGATTTACTCGCGCTTTATGTTAATTTATCCAACACGAACTGGTCTTGTTTGTATACTCATAAAGTGGTGAATAGAGCAGTAGATGTATTTTATGAGATCATCAATGCTGTTTTAGATCGCAATGTCCCTATTCGAAAGTGTTCTTCCGACCGATCACATCGCTATAATTATCCTTCCTGATATACGCCGGAACTCATTGGTTATATTAGGCCAAAGCATTTTAATCTAGTAAAGTTCAGACACTATGGGTTAGAATTTAATTGGGAGCTATTAAGTACCTATTACCGAACTCGAGTCAAGGAACTTATTGACTCTTTGTATAGAGAGCATATTAAATCTATTGAACGAAGTATCCATCTGGATCCTAAGCAGTTTTGGCGACATGTTGGGGATAGGCGGTGCAGTTGGGGATCGGGGGCTTCATATACCTACACTCGGCAACGAAAGTGTGTCGAACCAAGATGCAGTCGACGCGTTCGCTACACATTTCAGTTCAGTCTTTCATGCAAGTGCTCCTTTGCTGGATGCAAAACGTGACGAAGGGTCTGCTAGTGGAGTGGTAGATGCTAGTTGTATCATTTTGCGCCAAATCTCTCTTGACGAATTTCGTCGTGTAGTGCGGAAGCTAAAAGTTAACTCCTCTCCAGGTTCCGATGGTATACCAGCGTTTTTGCTCAAAGACTGCCTAGCAGTGTTAGAACAGCCGCTTCTTTTTCTTTTTAATCTGTCTCTAAGTGAGGGATCTACCCATCTGTTTGGAAAGTGTCTCTGTTCTTTGGTTATATCCAGGCAGCTGGCAGATGCACAACACGGTTTTCGCACTGGAAGGTCCACGGTCACAAATAATATCAACTTCGTGGACTACGTTCTACAGCATATGGACAGTGCCCATCAGATGGATGCTGCTCATTTTGATTTCAAGAAAGCGTTTGATCTTGTAGATAACGATATCTTGTTGCGTAAATTGTCGGAGTTCGGTTTTTCGGCAGGATTGTTAGGATTCTTTGCGAGTTATCTGAGAGACAGGAGGCAGTTTGTTCAGATGTCAGGTTACCAGTCGAGAGAGTATTTCACGAGATCAGGAGTCAGTCAGGGTAGCACGCTTGGGCCAACTCAATTTTTGATAATGATCAATGACCTCCCCACTGTCATCAATCATGTTAAGTGTCAGTTGTTTGCTGATGATCTCAAGATCTTTTTCGCTATAAATTCGGTATCTGATTGTGATGCCTTATAAAGTGACATAAATGCTGTGTTGAACTGGAGTCAGGAAAACAGACTCTTGTTTAATGGGAGTAAATGTAAGGTCATCACTTTTAGCAGGTCGAAAACTCTCATAGAGGGTGCCTACCACCTGGGTGATCAATCGATTGTCCGTGTCCAGGCTATTCGCGACCTTGGCTTGAATTTGGACCCCAAATTAGATTTTCATGATCATATTGGTACGGTAGTCAAAAGAGAGGGTGCAGCGAAAGTTTGCGTATTTGTACATGCGAGAATTCGGATACTACCCGTACTTGTATCCGTCTTTATTTGTATCTGGAATGATTGGACTTGAAATTTTAGGATTTAGGCGGAAAATGCACTTGCTAGTGCACTACTGTCTGCTATTGCGGAATGAAGTTGACAATCCGGAGGCTTTAGAGCACATGCGTTTTTTTGTCCCGGAACAATACACGCACGCGCCGCGCCCGCAACGCACCGAGTACTCGTGCAGTATCTCTGCTCAATCACTTTGTGGCGGAAATCCAAGACGCGGATATGTTCGCCGACAGTTGGCATTCCTTGCTTAGTAATATATGTCTTTACTGTAACTTATATTGTTAATAGTCTTAGGTTTTTCTTTTTGTTTTTTAACTATATAGGGACTAGCATTATAGGCGCTTTGGTGCATACTGTAAGCCTGAAAATGTTAATTTTTATTAATAAATAAATAAATAAATAAATAGACTGATTTTATTTAGGAAAGTTAGCATTCTACTTTTTAAGGTCAGCAACTTCCAGCGACAATCTTTAGATTTCCTCGTTTGCAATATCTAAGTCCGAGTGAAGAATTTCAATTTTATTTTGTAGTTCATTAATATGCGATATGTCGCCTATAGAAATATCTGGTAGGCATTTTTGTGAGCTAACTTCTAAGCTTAGTGCTTTTAATATCGTCGAGTCCGAAAACTTGCCTTGAACCGAAAGATTGAATCTGTTGCGTTTTTTGCGTAGTCATATTATCATATTCCGTCATTGACTTATATTCTAGGTTAGTATATATAATTCGATGATCGCTTTAGATGATAACAAACCACTCGTGCGTGACACCGGTCGTTCGTAGTAGTAACCATAGGGCACGGCTCTTTCGTACTGGTCAATGACGTCCAGCGGACCAGGACTGGGCAGGAGCTGGGGTCTTGCTGCACTGGTTCTTGCGGGGCAAACGAATTCCTTAGAGAATCTTAGCACCGGACTTTTAAATCTACTTTTAATGTCTACGGGAAAAATATTAAAAGTTTTCTTGAGATTCAATCATCTCACCACACACGCGTTAGTCGCTACAAAATTAGGTATAGCACTTAAAGTGTTGTGTTTACATGGTGTTATCTTATCTTATCTTAATTTTAGGGGTCCTTGCGGATACACTTCGACCCGTAGGGATCTTTTGTGTAATTACGCCTCCTTCGCACTAACTCCATTGCTTTTATCACCTCATCCATGAATTGGATGATTTGACGTAGCGGTAGTGCCTTAAAGTCTCCTGGCGCGGGGTATCCGACGCCAAAGAGTCTCATTCTTAATCTGGCGAGAGCGTCACATTCACACATAATGTGTTCCATTGTTTCGTCTTCCTCACCACATATTCTACAATCTTCATTCCTGTAGTCCCATCTTTACTAGTATGTGTTTAGTATCGAAGTGACCTGTGAATGCCCCGACGATTTGTCGGAGTTGTTTCCTACTGAGTGTCCAGAGTTTTTTAGTCCAGCTAGTGCTGACGTTTTCGATGAATCGTTTTGAGTGCTTTAGACCTTCCAGTGTTTTCCACTCTTGTTGGTGTTTAAATCTGGTGTGGTCGTTTATAGCATTCTTTATGGTACCCTGTGAGAGTCCCACATACGGTTCGGGCCCTATGTTTTTGTTCATTGACCCTTCCCTTGCTAGCTCATCTGCTTTTTCATTGCCGATGAAGCCTCTGTGTCCTGGGATCCAAACCAGTCTCACTTTGTTGCGTCTGCCAAGCTTGTTTAATGCTTGTACTCCATTATAGATCAGTCTTGAGTCAACCTTTGGCGATGTGAGTGCCTTTAGAGCTGCTTGACTGTCACTGAGTATATAGATGGTTTGTTCTTTTACCTTCCTATCTATATTCTCCTGTGCACAGGAGATAATTGCATACGTCTCTGCTTGAAAGACGGTTGCATAATTTCCCATGCTTACACTACTATTGAAGTCCTTGGCGTGAATGCCGGCTCCTGTACCGGATTTCATTTTAGATCCATCCGTGTACCATGAATTTTCACTGCCTTTGGGCAGTGTCAATCCTTCCGTCCATTCTGTCCTTGTAGGAACATGTACCTTGAAGTTCCTTCGGAATATGTACTTTGGTTGCATTTTGTCGCAACCCATCGCCGTTATACTATCAAGGTATTTGTTCTGTTCCATTTTGGTGTGCTTTGTCCTCGGAGCGGAATCGTTCCACAGGCCGTATATTTTCATTCTGTGCAACGACTTACGCGCTTCAGATTCTATAGCAATATGCAGTGGTGGTAGGTCCAGTAGGACTTCCATTGCTGCTGTCGGCGTTGTTTTGAACGCCCCTGTGATAGTCATGCAGGCCGTTCTCTGGATCTTGGCCAGTAGATTCCTACATGTGCTTAGTTGTGTCCTAGGCCACCAGGCGAGGCACCCATACAGTATGATAGGTCTCACCATTATGGTGTAGATCCATTTCAGTACTTTCGGGTTGAGTCCCCATGTTTTTCCATATGCGGATCTACACATGCGAAATACTCTCGTTGCTTTGGTCATAATGTATTCCACCTGTTTTTTCCAGTTAAGTCCTTTATCAAGGATTATTCCAAGATATTTCACCTCATTGGAAAGTCTTAGTTCCCTGTCATACATTTTTAAAGTCTGTATGTTTTTTAGGTCCCTTTTTCTGGTAAATGGTATTACCACCGTTTTGCTCGGATTTATGGAGAGGTGATATTCATTACACCATTTCTCCACTTTTTTGAGAGCTGCGTTCATGATTCCTGATACTGTGTTTGGGAATTTCCCATTGACAAGTATTACCAGGTCATCTGCATAACCCACTGTTTGTACTGGGCCTGTGTTGAGATCCTCTAGTAGCGAGTTTATCACCAAGCTCCATAGCGTAGGCGACAGAACTCCTCCTTGAGGGCATCCTTTTGTGGCTGTGGCTGATAATTCTTCTCCTAATAAGGTTGAAGTTATCAGTCTGCTGTTGAGCATTTTATCCATCCATCTGCAGATAGTGGGTTCGATTCCATGTCTGTCCGCAGCAGTTTTGATGGCATGATACGTTGTACGATCAAATGCACCTTCCACGTCCAGAAACGCAGCCAGGCAGAGTTCTTTACTCTCTAATGCCTGTTCCGCTCTGTTTACTACCAGGTGTATCGCTGATTCTGTCGACTTACCCGGTTGGTAGGCGCATTGCATTTTATGCAGTGGGTGCCGTTTAAGTGGTCCATCCCTTATATATCTGTCAACCAATTTTTCCAATGTTTTCAGGAAGAATGATGACAGGCTTATTGGCCTATATGATTTGGTATCATTATAATCTGCCTTACCAGGTTTTGGAAGGTAGATTACCTTAACTTGTCTACACACTCGGTACGTGTCCGAAGGCTAGGCATGCTCTGTACAATCTACTAAGGTGTGGTATAAGTACATTAGCGCCTTCTTGTAGTAGAACTGGATAAACGCCGTCTGGCCCTGGTGTTTTATAAGGGCGAAAGGTGGATAAAGCCCACTTTATCTTATCGTGATCTACTACCTTTTTGGCAGTATCCCAATTGTGCCTTGTGGTAGTACCCACTTGTTCGGCAATACTGATTGAGTTACTTTCTGTTGTGCTCTGATGTATAATAGAGCCTGGGAAATGCGTCTCATATATTATCTTTAGTGTCTCTATGCCTGTCTCAGTCATGTTCCCATCTTTACCCTTTATGGTAGTTAATGGGACTGATCTGGTTGTGGCTAGAGCCTTCGTGAGTCTCATACCTTCTGGTATCGAACGTATTTGGTCGCAGTGGTCTTTCCATGCTTTCTTTTTTGCTTTTCTCACAGCTTTATTGTATTCTGTAAGCTTTTTTACGTAGGTCTCAAAGTTTTTTGAAGCCTTTGCATCATTGAAGGTCGCCCTGGTTTCTTTCCTGAGTTTCGCAATATCAGGGTTCCACCATGGGACTTTCTTTGGTCCAGTCTTTTTCTCCGGGCAGTTTTTGGTCCAAGCGTTATTGATGGCTCGGACTATGTTGTCCGCTTCAAACTCGATATCTATTATAGAATTGAGCTTACCTTTAGGGTCGCCTAGTTCCACTTTTAGATCTGTTTTAAAAGACAACCAGTCCGTGTTCCTAGGATTCCTTTTAAGCACAGTTTTTACTGGTTCGTTAGTTCTGAACCTAAAGCATATATACCTGTGGTCTGATAAAGTTGTTTCATTGGATACATGCCATTTCGTGATATTCCTACATATATTGTTAGTAGCTAACGTCACATCAATAACCTCACCTCTTTTTGCGTTAACAAATGTTGGGTCATTGCCTTTATTCATAATTTATAAAGAAGAGCTCACCAGAAAATCCAGTAACTTCTCTCCCCTTTTGTTGACGTCCGAGCTCCCCCAGATGACATGGTGAGCATTGGCGTCACAGCCAATGATTAGGCCGGTGTTCGCCTTGCTGTTGTTCTCGACGAGACTCCGGAGTAGTGGTGTGATCGGGTCCGTCGCTTCATAGGGAAGGTAGGCAGATGAGAATATAAGGGCCTTACCCTCCCCCCTCCCCAGGATCTTGATGGTCGTAAGATCCCTGGAACAGAAAGCATTCAAGGGCATGGCATTGATGCCATTTCTGACAAATATGCACGTCCTCATTTCGTTATTTTCGGAACAGGAGTGAAATAATATGCCTCCCGTTCCGCCTAAGCCTCTAATTTCTCCTTTATAAGCATAAGGTTCTTGTATCAAGGCGATATCGAATTTCTCGCTTTTTAACTGTTTTGCTAAAATTGCAGTAGCAGCTTTATTGTGTTGTAAATTAATTTGTACGCACCTTAGACCGTCTATTTTGGGCTCTTAGTTCTTGGGCATGCCGAGGTCAGCAGCCCTTTCCTGCGGCTCCTCCTGGGATGCAAGGGATGTGGGGCCGTCCAGATATAGCTCTGATAGGGCGCGCAAGTCAGCCAGGGAAATCTGTGACGAGGTCACAGAAGACCCACCGACCCCGCGCACCCCAACAGCCCCACTGTCCGACCCCACATCCTCTACCTCCATCACCACCGCCGTCCCCGCCTCAGCTTCGCCCGGCACCGCCTGGGCGCCACCCGCATGGTTCTCGGCTACACCCGAACTAGCCTCGGTGTCACCGGGAGCCACTTTGGCATCACCGGGAGCTTCCTTGGCGTGCACAGGTTTCACCTCAACACCACCGGCAGCAGCCCCAGCTTTACCAGGGTTAGCTTTGGCGTTGCCGCGAGCAGAACCCTGATCGTCGCCACCCCCTCCAAGCGTCTTCTCCGCGTCCTCAAGAAGCTTGAAGGAGCTGACGTCGATGCCAGAGTGTAGACAGTAGCCGGCGTCCTTAATGACTTCAGCCGACTCCCGGTCCATCAATATGATGCGCCGGGCGCTGGCCTCCGCCACTATGGTGTCAACCACTTTCCACTGCTCCGTATGCAGCCTCGGGTTGAAGCGCTGCAGCAGCCGCAGCAGTGTCCTGCTGTCCTGTACTCCAACGATCTTCGTCTTCCATGCCATTTTTACCGGCTTCGGAAGATCCCTGGCGTACACGACTTTCAGGCTCATCCCAGCAATTTCTCCCTCCCCAATTGCTGAGCTGAGCCATACAAAGGACTCTGCATTACTGCAGCCAACATGCAGTGCTCCTCCCACGATGTTGCCGAAAGTGAACTGTGGAAGCGGGTCGGGGGCATCCAGAAGGCGTGTGATCACAGCCTCCTGTATGGCCCCGACATGCCCCATCAGGACTCGTTCGGCAGGAAAGTCCACCGGCACAATGGCAGCCCTCTCACCCGCCAAAATCTCCGCATACGACTCCGCCACCTTCGTCCTTTTGGAGTCTCTGGCAGATTGAGAAGGGCCGTCAGTTGTCGCCAGTGGTCTTTTTTGCGGTGCAGGATTTCCCGAGGTCGCTGCCGGGGTTCCGCCTTCAGACGAGCTGTCTTCCAGGAGTCCCAACGCTCTCAGGATTTCCTTCGCCCTCCTCTTCCTCCTCCTGCTCATCTTCGTCCAACCTTCGTATGAAGGCGCGCTCGTACCCGTAGGTGTTTGCGCACCCCCCTCCGGGGCCGGATTCTGACGAACCGGATTTGGTTGTGGTGGGACCATCGCCTTTCGGCTACTAGGCGCAGCTACACATTTCCCCTTACCGGCATTAACACAGATCGACCCCTTTGCAGGGGGAACTGTGCGCTCTCTCTTCGACCCTTGGGGAAGAGGTCGGGCTGTACCTTTCGGGGGAGCAGCGCCACCGCACTTTTCGCCCTTCGTTCGATGCGCCTTGACACCAGTGCCACGCGCTTTAGAGAACCCAACGGGTCCTTTTTTGGAACTGGGTCCGGCTCCCGCGTCTCTGTCAGTGACAGGGACACGTCGCACCTTCCCACAGTCCTTTTTTGCCTCATCCCCTACGGGTCCGGCCTCCCTACTCGTCGTACAACAACTTTTGGAGTCCATGGATCCTCAGTTGTTTTTCGTCCTGCTGGCTCCCCACCCTCCACGGAGCCCTCAACTGGGGATGGTTTGACCCACCAGGGCTACCAGCAGGATATAGGGTTCCAAAGTAGGCTGCCGATGAGTCCGCACGTTGCCTCCCCCGCTGCAGGTTGTTGTGGACTGCATTGGGTTTGTGCCCCGCCGACTACCGACCTCCACACCCCAAAACCCTCGCCCGTATCCAACCTACTGGATAAGACAGCCGATTGATCGTGACTGGCTAGGTCCCGACCGCCCGTGTGAGATGAATCCCGAGTCAAAGTGGCGTGTTGCTTTCTGAGGGCGACACGACCCCCGTCCAGCTCAACCTACTAGGATCTCGTTCTCCATCCGTACGGGTCCCCGCGCACGGCACAAACACGCGGGTGGCATTCTACCGCTTCATATCCTATTATTTTGGATATGAAGCCCGCGGCGACATGCCACGTCATCGCCTGCAGCTGATTGTACGGGATGAGTAGGATGGGAAGGTAACTGATGTTCCAGGATACGACTGTTTGTTTCGGTTCTACCTGCTTCCTACGGCAGAATCAGGCAGTTAACGGGCGGCAACCACGGGAAGGAGTCCAAACAGTCTTGCCCGGGATGTCATTGCAACTGTGAGCTCCACCCCAGACCATTCGCTAAGTTAACTGCCGGACAGGCAATTAATATAGGGACAGACCCAATCCAGTTGGCGACCGGTCTCAAACTAACACTGGACAAACCTGACCCCGCCCGTTTACATGGTTACAAAATTTAAAGATTTTAGAAGATTTAAAGATTTTTATTGAACATACCTAATATAATAATAATAATATGTTTTAAAATGATTAGATCGTAAGCAGCTACAATAGTATAAACTGTGTCGCAGCTGTTTACGCCCACCTCGGGATTATAGAGCAGTTATATTATGTTCTAAAATAATACATCTATAGGTTAGTAAGTGTACTTAATTAATAAGACTATGTTAGAATAAGAGAAAAAAGCAGGATATCATTTGAAAGGTAGGTCCTTAATATAAACATAGTTATGTTCGAAATACCTTCATCAATAACCAGTCATCAATAAGAAATAGTTATCTGTGATTCTATTAAATTTACATAGTATATATGTTACACTAATACAGAACAAGTAATATGGAGTCGAGAAAACAATGTAAAGTTTAAAAAATCCACGAGTAAGACGGATGCTATACATATACAGACATTCTTAACAATAATAATTATAGTTTGATCTTTATATAAGAACCACTAAGTAAATGTGTTGTGTTTCGGCGTGGAGAGTAAAACAGCCGGTGAAATTACTGGCACTTGAGGTATCCCATCTTAGGCCTCTAGGTTGGCAACGCATCTGCAATCCCCATGGTGTTGCAGGTGTCTATGGGCGGTGGTGATCTCTCACCATCAGTACCCCTAGTGTATTTTTTCGGTTACAAAATACGCCTCGATCGCCTTTGCGTTAAAATCTCAATTTGTATGGAAACACGAACAGCGCCGCTAGCGGCACGTTTGCGCAACAACTTTTGCGAGTGTAGGTTTGCTTGTCAAATTAACGTAAACTATTTCGTCCGCGTATCGTAACGTTAACGTAAACCCGATCGACTCGACTAAACAAAACGAATGGGGATGCCAGATCATTCAGGTTTGGCGGGTTTCTCCCGAATTTTAGTATGTCCTCCCGACTCCCAACAAACTCAAAAAATTCTTGTAAAACAACTTCATTTTATAAAACAACTAGCTTTTACCCGCGGCTTCGCACGCGTCAACTAATCGGTCTGTTAGTTGCAATTGAAATTTTCGGGATTTAACGAAATTCCCCTGAAAATTTCCAAAATTTATATCGTGGTCTTCCTTTATTAAGGTTGTGTTGTGAATAGCTGTAGAAAATTCAAGACTCTAAACCCAGTGCTGAAATTTCAAAAATTTTCCCTATCCAAATTCAAATAATTTATTCAGTAAATAGGCCGCAATGGGCACTTTTACACGTCATTTTTTAAATGACCAGCGCTTTCGGAAAGACCATTATTGCCAAGAAGAATGCGCCGCACGAAACTTAGCTGAAAGTCATTTTTTCCAAATTAAAATAATTATAAATAAAATACTTAAAAACTACAGTATACCATTAAAGAAAAAAAATCCAAAATAATAATAATACAGGCATTTATGACGGTCCCTTAATTACAAAACTATCCCGTGGAAATATCCGGCTTAAAAGTAGCGTATGTGTTATTCTAGACATCCAGCTACCTTCATACCAAATTTCATGACTCTGAGCCCAGCGGTTATTATTTCAAGATTTTATCCCTATCCCGTGGGAATATCGGGGTGAAAAATAGCCTATGTGTTATTCCAGAAATCCAGCTACCTACATACCAAATTTCATGGCTCTCAGCCCAGTGGTTGTTATTTTGGGATTTTATCCCTAGGTATCCCGTGGGAATATCGGGTCAAAAAGTCGCTTGTGTGTTATTCCAGACGTCCAGCTACCTACATATCAAATTCATGACTCTAAGCCCAGGGGTTATTATTTCAAGATTTTATCCATATCCCGTGGGAATATCGGGATAAAAAGTAACCTATGTGTTATTCCAGAAGTTTATCTAGGTACATACTAAATTTCATGGCTCTAAACCCAGCGGTTGTTATTTCGAAATTTTATCCCTAGGTATCCCGTGGGAATATTGGGTCAAAAAGTCGCCTATGTGTTATTCTAGAGGTCCAGTTACCTACATACCGAATTTCATGGCTCTAAGCCCAGTGGTTGTTATTTCGAGATTTCATCCCTAGATATCCCGTGGGAATATCGGTTCAAAAAGTCACCTATGAGTAATTCCAGATGTCCAACTACCTGCATACCAAATTTCATGACTCGAAACTCAGCGGTTGTTATTTCAAGATTTTATCCCTATCCCGTGGGAATATCGGGATAAAAAGTATCCTATGTGTGACGTCCTGGCGTCACAGGGTTCGTTAAGGGTAGAAATTAAATACCTTTTAGGGTTTAGCCCATTGCCGTGAGTGCGGTCCGCTCCGGTTGCCTGACAGAGCACGACTGCCCCGAACTGTCATAGCACCCGCGCTACCCGCACTTCCGGCGATGTGCACATTTATTTTATAGTCATGTAATGCAATACGCTACACCTCTCCCTTTTTATTAAGTTTAATAGTAACCTCAAATAATTCAATTCGTAAATTTCCACAATTTATGTTCCGCACCAAAATAAGATACTTATACAATCATAGAACATAGACTTAGTAGATAGTAGTAAAATTAAGTAAGTAATCCTAACTGTAGGTATTACATCAACTTGTTACATCGCCATGATTTGACTTGGTTCATTATAAGTTAATGATGAAAATAAGACACTCCGGCAATCTTAAGAATAAGAATGAGAAAACTTAGGCAATACACATCTCATTTAAAATAATACTATTTACAATAAATTCATACATTAACTCTCTGATATTTCTTAGGCAATACATTTCGGAGGTACAATCATATATGTATTCAAACATTAATCTGGCTGTTATCTAATCATTACTTAGTTACCTTTATTTTATTTTTAGTATTAATTTTACTTAGTTTATGATTTACTTCTCTTTTTTTTTTTCTTGTTTTATTATTTGACTTAATTTAGTTTAATTTTTTGATTTAATTTAGTTTTATTTAATTTTAATTTTGTAATTTTTTCATTTAATTATTGTAATTTGTAATGATATAATGTAATGCTAATGTGATTTAATTTAATTAATACATTATATATAATGCTCTTTCTGCTATTGAATGTGATTTAATTCAACCAAAATTTATTGATCGTAGTAGGAACTTAATGTAAGTTGTATTTGTTTATATCTTTGTCTTTATAATTAATTTGTCAGTCTTTACTTTGTTTATCAATAATAAATTAACAATTTGTATGAATTCCTTTGTGATTCTACCACCGGTTCGGAAAAACCTCTGTTGAGAAGAATCCGGCAAGAAACTCAACGAGGAATATATATGTATATATGTTAACAGGTTTACAACAGTTATTATTAAATGATATCGATTCATTTCATTCATTTAAACAATTTGAAGTACATGATTCCACTTAATTCTTGACAAATTTTATTTTATTTTTGTGCTTGACATTGGCATATAGTGTTTTAGATGTAGATGTACAAGCAAATTGTACAAAACGTTAGCAAATTATATTAATGCTTAAATAGCGCTATTGCGTCTTATCAGTTATCAAAATTTAACATCAACTACAAATTACATCCTTCCACAGGCGAACAGCCCGTTCAGTAGAAAAATTGTAGTGACTTGGCTCTCAACTGTAATATGGTTATTATTAACCAAATATTAAATATATTTTAAATGTTAAAAATTTTGTTGACTATGCTTGCGTTGTCAACCAACTACACCTGCATACCAATTTCAAGTCGGTGGTGTTACCGGTTGACGAGCTCCGTACGGCGGAGACGATCCCGGCCGGAATATCAGGATGTCACTACCGGATCATCGTGTTGTTACGCAATTGACACCAGTATGCAAAATTTCAGCTTAATCTGTAACTGGAAAGTAGATTTTTTTTTTTTTTTTTTTTTTCGACTGGAAGGCAAACGAGCAAGTGGGTCTCCTGGTGGTAAGAGATCACCACCGCCCATAAACATCTGCAACAAATTAAATTTAATTTGCACGATTGATGTCAACCTTCGGGACAGGTGAAACGAAATAAAACCAGCTTTAAGTAATAACCCCCAGCGGTTTGAAGTCTATGCCTAATCAGAACATTTCTCTCCATAAGACACCTTTTAAACATTTTACCGCCCAAACTAGTGCGAGTGGTCCCATCCGACAATGACACTCTCCTACGTCAGTTATCTCTAATCCCCGTAGGCGATCACTCGTGGGCCGTTATTGAAGACTGAACAGGAGCCGTGTCACATATAATTTTAGCAAAATGACTTACATAATTTAGTAGAATTGGTAGAATTCGAAATGTTAAATAGGTAGATGTGACAACACTGCGCTCCATAAAGCATAATTACCCACTTAATGAGTTGGTACATTAGTACTATTATATTATATTCTGTGGAGTTGGTTAAGGTTGGCCCCTAATGTTTGAGACGTTATATCTGCATATTCCTAATTCCAAGCATAATAACTCCCAAGGGGCACTCGGTGACCGAATCAGGTATCCATTTGTTTACACAGCCATAAGACCCTATCACAAGAGTCCTTTCTAGAATTTTGAGGGTGTTCTGGAGCACACGATACGCAGACCATTTTTAGTCCTTTGTGCGGTATAACCCTATACTAGTAATAAATATCGTGACGTCTCTAGACTCTTCACTTTATCATCAGGTTTGGAAAACACACAACATTTTAGGCAACAGGTGATCTTCCTCGACATGGCCTTGTTACCACATGCATCTATCTTGGCAGCACATAGTTCGCCAAACCAATTCTACGTAACAGAGGGACCAGACAATTTTCTATTTTGGCAAGTCGAAGAAATACGAAAGTAGTATTATCTCAAACAAAACAACAAATTGGTGCAAACTATTACATTGTTGGCCAGGTATCGTAACGTCATACGTCGTCGTTGGGTTTAAGCACTGGCATTATCGGCGAGACCCAAACTAATACCAAGTCTATTTACTGGTTCAAAAATAAAATTTCAAATCTGTTAATTTTTCCCAATGATTATTATTAAAACACCTAGTTAGATAACGGGTTAAAATTATTATAATTTTTTTTTTTTTTTTTTTCTAAATAGATGGGTACTCAACTATAGGCTGTTTTGCCTTTATGAAGTCAAATTATAGTAACTGAAAACTACAGGTATATAGATTTAATAGCATAACTAGGTTGCGTTCATAGGTTTTACTTTGCCATGGTGAAAAATATACGTCAAGTTTGTCCGTCGCAATTTGGTACAAATCGGCGTCATCACCTGATTAGTCTACATCTAGTACCTAAGTTACGATATATTTCTTATAGGGCCTCCCACATGTAAAAACGTAGCATTTCACAGTCTCAGTTGTTAGGCGCTAGCAAAATTCAAATCAGCGTTTCCTCTTTTCACAGCACAACACCCGGTGGCGGCACCGCCTCTGTCGCCGAATGCCTCGAGAAGCTTTTTCATAATCCGAGATAAACTCGGTTTAGTGTTTCCTTAGTACCAACCGAGATAAACCCAGTTTGGTATTCCTTTAGTAGCAACCGTATTACTTGGTTGACTATCCTTTGTACCAGCCTGTAATAATAGCGCTATGCACCAGCCTGAAATTACCAGCTTATCCGCCATAATTCAGCACTATTCTTTGTACCAGCCTGTAATTACCAGCTTACCAGCCGTAATTCCAGCATGTTCTTTGTACCAGCCTGTAATTACCAGCTTACCAGCCGTAATTCCAGCACAATGTGGGTCATTCTACTTTTAGCCAACCAGTCATTTTTTATAATGTAGGTACTTTTGAAAAATATTTTTGAAAACGATAGTGCTTGGTTTTATCATTAACCATTTCAATAGGCACATAATTAAGCTTACATTTAGAATTATCACTACATGTGAAAAGTGATCATTATTATCTATACTTAACGTAGGTAACGCAGTGGACATGCATGTCCTCGCCATTTGTATGGAAATTGGTGTATTTTCCGTGAGTTTTTCCACAAAATTTCTTTAAATTTAGTTTTTTTTTTTTTTTTTTTTCAATTTAGTTGTTTCAGTCATTATATAAGTTATTTACACTTGAAAGTAATCACTAATGGCCACTTTCCGGGAACACATAAATCCCGAGTTAGTGTTAAGCTTTGTTTAGTAGTGTCAAAATGTATGGAGCTGTCAAGCTTAACTACCAAATCCAGGTCTATCCCCACCAGCAAGTGGGTCTAAGTATACTTTATATTTCACAAACATTAATGGTTACTTAAGAGTAGAATGGTCCAGGTACTATTTTTGGTACTTCTTTTGGTGCTACTTTTGGTACCACTTTTGGTACTACTTTTGGTACTTGCCTGACATTGTCAGGTTGCCATGGGCAGAGTACCCCCCTTTTTATTTGTTTTTTATTTTGTATGAACTGACATTGTCAGTCTACTACTTATATATGGCAGAGTACTTAGCTATCACCCCCAATATCCCCTGTGACATATTTCATGAAATTACTAATTTACTTAATTATAGTTACGCATTTGACATAAATTGACATAGATTGTTGTCTCAGAATTTACATGAATAATTCAGGAACGAGTTACGTTCTTTAGATTGAGAATTATCTCTTTTAATAATGTTTACATTATGTTAGATGTCAAAATAAGTAATTGACTAATTTAGTACAATTAACGGTGACGTGCACTTGACGTCCAACCGTCGCTTTTATTTGTAATTAGTGTACTTAGTTTCTTTCAATCCCCTTACTGATTGATTATCAATAATTATAGAATTAGAAATAGAACTAGAAAAAGAAATATATCTATTCATGCTTCGCATAATAAAACAGAATAAAATACATAAAACAAAACAAAAGCAATATGCGAAAGCACGAAACGGTCGCAGCTCAGCATAGTGTTGGCCTTGTAGGCCAACTAACTTATGATTATCTGCTATCATTGAAATTTGGTTATTTTATTTATTTATTGTGGTGGTTAGGTGCATGGAAACAATTTCAATCAATCTCTAAGCATAACTATTTACTTTAGGAACCCCGTCCATAATTCTCTAGTAATTCAACTAATTGTACTAGGTACTTAATCAAATTTTTCCGTTTGTGTCACAGGAATAATTGATATGGAATGCTCTTAGGGATAACAATGTGCCCATTTGTCAGGCACCTTGTCTTTCCAGAGTAATTGCAATACGCATTATATCAATCCAATTTATGAGAAGTGCAAACAATCCGATTTCCTCCATATTCTTGTATACACACAACACTAGATCGAATAATACAACAATCGTCTATATTCGTGTCCTTCAACTAAACGTCTAATCACTTTTCGCCAAAATCCACTTATACTCGATTCTATCAATTATACTCGATCGAATATGTGATTTATTTTTTAATTTCGTTAATACATTCGCTTAACAAAAAAAATTGATATAATTGAATAAACAGTCTTTGGAATTAAATCAAGTATTGTAAGTAATAAAATAAAATTCGTCGACTTTTCAATTTCAATAAATCGATATCTTCAATTAATAAATTAATCGATTTACTGAACAGATTAAAAAAAGATAAAGATAAAAATATTTTATTTGCTTAAACATGAGTAATCGTCAAATACAGTTGGTACACATAAAAAAGAAAAAAAAGTCCTACATGTTTTACCTTGCGGCGATTAATTATTTTATTTATTTATTTATTAATAAGAGTTAACATTTACAGGCCTTTGTATATTATATATTTTGTAATATGTTCTAGATTTAAATAGTCTGTGTCGGGTTAATGGCGTCCTTATTTACACTTTTTATAAATTGGATTACATAGGGTAAACTTACCCAGATCCCATCCTCGTCGCCACGTGTGACGTCCTGGCGTCACAGGGTTCGTTAAGGGTAGAAATTAAATACCTTTTAGGGTTTAGCCCATTGCCGTGAGTGCGGTCCGCTCCGGTTGCCTGACAGAGCACGACTGCCCCGAACTGTCATAGCACCCGCGCTACCCGCACTTCCGGCGATGTGCACATTTATTTTATAGTCATGTAATGCAATACGCTACACTATGTTTTAATCCAGGTTATAAACTAACTTTTTGCCAAATTTCATTCAAATCCGTCCAGCCGTTTTAGCGTGAAGAAGTAACAAACATACTCACTCACTCACTCACATCCTCACTCACAAACTTTCACATTTATAATATTATATATAGTAGGAAGTAGGATAGGATAATTATAAGTTTCAAGTGCTTGCATCGAATGATAGCAAATCCCTTTTCTTGGCAAGTACTAGACTCAGTAACAGCCGCGATGCCAAGAATTAAAAAAAAATCACGGCTATTTTTTTAAACATTTTTTACTTAGTGTTTTCCTAGCTGTAGTAAATGTATTGGTGAATTAACTCCTAAGTACTAACAGTTATAATTCATCCGAGTAAATACAAAAGAATACTTTATTTAAGAATTATTTGATCTATAGCGGGTAAATGGCGAAAGGGACAAAAATAATGTAAGATATATTGTAGTGTATGTTTAAAGGCAACCATACACTGTCTCATGTGTTCGTTCGTGGATGAGTGCACAGCGTCAGTGTCACCTGAGCCATGGGCTAGTGTGGAGACTGTGCAGTGTATTTACGCGGGCATTGTCGAGCCAGTGACACGAATAAAGAACCCTAGCTTCTACATATATGAACAGTAACACGAAATTATAGTTACGGTAGCAAGAAAACCATTTTCTGATTTTTTTTATTTATTTATGTAAGCATTAGCTGTTGTCCGCGACTCCGTCTGCGTAGAATTTGTTTAGCACCATCCCGTGGAAATAATAAAATTTTCGACACAAAATATATCCCATGTTCTCTTCCGGGACTCAAACTATTTGTATTCCGAACCAGGTAACAAACAAACCGACTAACAATCTTTCGCATTTATAATATTGGTGGAATTTCTCTCGGCAGCAGACAAAATGTTAAATGGTTTTGTCAAAGTGTCAAAATCCCGATAAATCTTAATATATGATCAAACGAACTTCACAAGCGAAGTTCGATCATTATTATATGACTCGCTTCATTCGAATATTTAAGTTAACATTTGTAGTTTATTTTAACCTACCGGCAACTATTTGCACGCTTTTTTAGAGATTTTCGAAAGAAAAAGGAATTTTATTGATTAAAAAAAAAAAAACCTACCTACATGTCACGTGGTCTTTCCCACCCACCGAGCGTTGTTCGCTATTTGTTCATTATTTTCAGAGATGTAACTAGTATTTCCCTGTTTTGTTGATGGGGAAACTTAAATGGGTATTGGGAGGGTGGGTAGTTAAATATTCGAATGAAGCGAGTCATATAATAATGATCGAACTTCGCTTGTGAAGTTCGTTTGATCATATATTTCCTCGCTTCATTCTTCATATTTAAGTTAACATTTGTAGATGTTCAGAGAGCAGTTGACCATCAATAAACAGTTGCATTATGCTAATCCATTTATTTTTCTATACTTAATACTTTTTTCTTAACAATTATATTTTTAAGAAAAAGAATAGCTAAGGTCTTAATCAGACTATAATAGTAATAGCTTATACTAATAACAGTCTCTTATTTAGGAGTATAATTAACAGTGTTCTACATCTGATCTTACAAATAGGAATTTAATTTCAGTGATTAAGAATCAGATTGACAGTTATTGTCAGGTAAACCACAGACCTGTCTAGCAAAGTTATTTTCGCTAATAACTCGCCGATTGTAAAACTTTGCAAAAGTTTGTGAACCGCTGGTCCAGCCAGCTGTCTTTCTGATGACCTCTATGCTGACTCCCGCGGCGGCGGCCGCTGATGTGGCAGCGTGGCGCGTACTGTGTCCGCTGAATAACGCCACGTTCACGCCAATCTCAGCTAGCACCTGCTTGAGCCACCTGCTTATTGACTGTGCTGTCGCGTTTTTATGAGGACGCTTCACAGTTATTAAGAGGCGGTCGGTGTTCTCATGTCTTAAATTTCTTGTTACTGAAATATAATCTTGGAGCACCGTAGCAGTATAGTATATTTTGGGGTTTTCCTTAAAAAATGGTAGAAACAGTACTGGCTGTTCCCTACCGGGCATAGATGTTTTAATTATATATGTAATCGTAATTGTAATGCCGTTCAGGTCTATGCTAATGTTATTAGTCTTGATCAGTGATAAAGTTTGTACCCGATGCGCGGTACATAAAGCTAACAAGCTTGCTAGTTTCTTGGTAATTTTTTCCAAAGAAATATCAGTGTTTGGGAACCATTCAGCAATATGGTCAAGAACTGTTTTAGGGTCCCATGTGTAACTGTATTTTGGTAAGTTAGGTCTCATTTTAAAAACTCCTTTGAGGAGTCTTTTAATGTGGCCGTCTGAGCCAACCCGATTACCTAAGAACAGCGATAGTGCTGACCTATGGCTATTTATGGATCCATAAGTCGCTCCTTTGTTGTACTGTTCCGTCAAGAAAGATATTAATAAAGGGACTGAACAATCGAACACATCTCTATTGTTTTGCAAACAGTAACTCCACCATAATTTTAGTGACACATTGTATTGCTGAATTGTACTTTTCGCTAAAGATCCAAGCATGAGTTCCCAGGCTTCGGTTGGCAGGCCTCGTCGGTCGTAAGCTAGCCGGATAGCACTGCGGCACCCAGGGTAAGGTGCTCGTGCAGTGGATGTCTGCTCCTGTAATGGGAGCATACGAGGTGTTGTTTAGGATTCATGAACACAATGTCCAATTTTTTTAAATCCATTAGTAATGGGTACCATGCTTGTGATGGCCATACGGGGAACACAAATATCCCCGTTGCTTTATCGTGTATTATCTTTTGTAGGCATTTCAAAATCACCGAAAACGGAGGAAATGCGTAGAAAAAATCATGACTCCAGTTCATGGTGAATGCGTCGATGCCGATTGCATCTGAATCTTTTCGCCAAGAGATGTAACGCCGGCATTTGGCATTAGCTCGAGAAGCGAATAAATCAATGTCTGGCTGACCTAATTCTTTTGTTATTCGAAAGAATGCTGAACTTGACAACTCCCATTCCGTGTCTGGATTAGTTCTACGCGATTCTTTATCGGCCTCCACGTTATCTTTCGTATTGATGTAAGAAGCGAAGAGCCAGATGTTTCGCTTCTCGCACCACTGCCAAATTTGCCGAGCTAGTTCGTTGAGGTGCGGGAACTGCACACCTCCCATGCGGTTAAAATAGCTTATGGCTGTCGTATTATCAATGCGCAATAAGATCGTACAGTTTCGTTCGTCTTGCGAGAAATATTTCAGGGCCAGAAAAGCCGCTAGTAACTCTAACTGATTAATGTGAAATTCTTTTTCCTCTATTCTCCATGCTCCATGGGTTCTAGTGTTATTACAGAACCCTCCCCAGCCGGTCCGCGACGCGTCCGAGTATATAATTGGGGAGTAGTCTGGGACTAGCATGGAACAGGAGGATGAAGGTATTTGATCCTTCCACCAGTTCAGATCTTCTAAAATTACTTTAGGCAAGTTAATTTTCCTGCCATAGTTATGGAGGCGCTGCAAAGATAAATACTTATGTCTTTCCAAAATTCTTGTATATAGCCACCCATACTTTACTGCTGGGCACGCCGCGACGAGCGTGCCGATCATTTGAGATAATTCCCTTATTGTACAGGATGAGCGTAAAGAAAATGTATGAACCAGGGCTGCAATTTTTTTACGTTTATCCATTGGTAAAGATAGATTCATGTCTTGTGAATTAAAATTAAATCCCAAAAATCTACAAGACTGCTGAGGCTCCAAGATGCTTTTTTTGAAATTAATGACGAAACCTAGGTCCGTAAGTAATTTAACTGTTTCTGTAACGTTACGAGAGCATTCGTCATAGTCGTCTCCTATGCACAATATATCATCTAAGTAAAATACAGATTTGTGACCTTGTGACCTCAAATGTGTCATGACTTCCCTCATTATCTTAGTGAAAGTTCTTGGAGCCACAGAAAGTCCATAAGGCATGGCTTTAAATTCGAAAGTAACAATATCCGATTGATCATTTTCAAAATGAAAGCGCAAGTACTTTTGGCTACATTCGGCCATAGGTATAAGTAGGTAAGCCTCTTTTAAATCCACTGTGGCCATAAATCCCTGTTTTGGGATGAGTCTGGCTGCCGTTCTATGGTCTTCCATTTTGAAATGATCTTTGGCTACAAAATGGTTTAAGTTTTTTAAATTTAGTATAAATCTTTTTTCTCCGTTAGACTTAGGTGCTAGAAACGTTTTTGAAATAAATTGGTCATTGTTAGGCGAACAAGGAGCGATAGCCCCTAGTTCGAGTAAATTTTGAATAGCTAATGTCATGTCAATTTTTTCTGTTTTTGACCAATTTATTTTGGGAACAATGTTTTGTACCACTTTTTGCTTAAAAGGTATGGAATAACCATTTTTTAGCCAGTTTAAAATAACTGCATTTGAAGTTATTTTGCACCAAGCATCATAAAAATATTTTATCCTACCCGAATGAAGTAGTACCTGATTCACTGCTGGGACGGGGCACGGGGCTTGGCCTGGCCCGCTGGTCTCGACTGCGGTTGCGCCTGGGGTTTGCGCGCGGTCGTAACCGCCTTCCTCTGCCCTCCCCGCCCCCGCCCTGTTCGGCGGGTAGCGCGAAGGGCCCGTCCAGTTTCCCTGGTACTGGTGGTAATTATTGCGCGGGGCCGTCGAAGGTGTAGGAGCCGTTGTGTTTTTAACATTTGCCAGCGGCTTTTTTATCTGTAGACCCTGTTTCTCTATGGCTTTTGAAGCTTTAATTTTTTCTTGCAGCTTGTTGCCAAAGAGCATATCGTCCCTTTCCGTGTCTTGTATGACGGTCAAAAAGGGTTTGGCCAGACCGGGTGTGATGAGTTTTATCCGTGCCTGGGTCTCCGAGAAATGTAGGTCGGACAATATGCGACAACTGTCGTTCAACGATTTTATGGCCGAAATTTTGTCATTACTATTTAAAAGGATTGTCATCGCCCGATTTATGGCGGTGATTCCGATTCCTAATTGTTGTTGTCCAGTTTCCATTTTCTTGTCTCTGTTTCGAGCCATTTCTGTGACCGCTGCGGAAATTTCCGCGTTCAACTTGGGCGCTTGTAATAGCGTACAATTTTCCGGAATGAGGTAATCTTTTAGGAGCTTCTCCTTTGTATCCTTCGCTAGACCCTTACGTAGCAAAGGCAACCATCGTTGGGATAAATTTTCGTGTATTTTAGGTCCCAATTTGGGAGAGTCCTCGGTGGCTTCTCCTAGTGCGGAAAGCAGCTCCGGATCTAATTCTGGCACCTGGGTGGTGACTGGATCAGATGAGGTCGTGATACTCGCGGTGACCGTAGGTTCCGGAGGTTCAACGGAGGCCTGCTCCGGAGGAGTAGTATCGTTGTTTGTGTCGTCCGTTGGCTGCGCCCTTGCAGGCGAGCATGGCGGGACTACGACTTCTAGGCCGATCGCGTCGTCCATCGGCACTTCTTGAAAGTCTTCGCTTTCTGTGCGGGGAAAAGGGGAAAGGCGAAAAATTAGAAAAATAATTTCTAAATGTGGGTAGATTTGCTTAAATGTACTGCAGTCTAGTCTCACGGACAGGACTCAGAATTAAGTAATTGCATATTAACACGTACCTATTGATTTAGGATACCGTGTCTTACATGCTAAAATGCCTTCGTGTTGGCTCACGGTCAACCCCCAGGCTAGGTTTGTAAGTTTCCATTTGGAATAACCTTAATCCATCGATCAAATGCATGATGGTGGAAAAAAAAGGATACCTACTACCTATGGGTACGTAGGGTCATTTAAGAAATGTAACACTTACTTCCAATTATGTTCACAAAAACACGAAATTAAATGTTTACACTTACCGGAACTTTCATCAGAAGATGATGGTAAGCACTGTAATTTCCTTAATTTGCGTTGGTAACGCTCAATTTGCTCATCTATCGTGAGCGTTGATTTACGTTTGGGCATAATTGTGATGTACTTTTATAACTTTTTTTATTTTTAAATCGTAACAGTAGGCGCGTGCGTCTGTTGCCGTGCACGAGAAAATAATGAACAAATAGCGAGCAACGCTCGGTGGGTGGGAAAGACCACGTGACATGTAAGTAGGTTTTTTTTTTAATCAATAAAATTCCTTTTTCTTTCGAAAATCTCTGAAAAAGCGTGCAAATAGTTGCCGGTAGGTTAAAATAAACTACAAATGTTAACTTAAATATGAAGAATGAAGCGAGGAAATATAATTTATATCAATAATAGGGTCATTCGATCTGGCAACCCTACCTAACTCAAAACGAATGTCAGACTGACACCGCCTAATTTACATTAGAAAAACTTATATGTAAAACTTAAATATTATTATGTTTATGTGAATTATTCTGATCCGATATTTAGCACTGAATACGAAAGTGGGCCAAAGTTATGTAAAGCCACCAAAGTAAGGCTCGTATGAGCACCGGTATTCCTCATTTTTTTTACGCGGCAGAGCAGAGACGTGGAGTCGTGGACAGTGCGGGTATAGTGTAGCTGGAGGAAGATGCTTGTGATATCATGGACAAAATTCCGCACCAAAGTGCCCGTACTCCAGGAGTTTGGCATCACGCAGCTTCTACCCTATCCGACCATAGTATAGTATACAGTCGTACATACTGCAGTACTTTGAACACGTCTTCAGGCGGGATGGCGACTCCATAGAACAGCTGGTCGTGCAGAGAAGAGTGGTAGGAATCAGGTTGCACGTCAGGTCACCTATGCGCTGGACTGACCAAGTGGAGGCCACTGTAGAAAACCAAAAAGACTGTCTGCCAACAGAGGGATATGGTGGGAGATCGTACGGAGAGCTGTCCTCTACGAGAGGTGGCATCGTTTTTTAATTGAGACCAGGAACAAACTATGCGCTTGGACTTTATTAGACATATCATGTCACAACAGTTCCTGTCAAGTGAGAAGTAAGTAAACATTGTTTGAATTGAACAAATTTAATCATGGCCCAGGGTGGAATCTTTTAATAAATTAATGAAAAAAATAAATGAATGGCGGCCTTAGGGGATGGCGAACAGAGCAATCGCCTGGGGCCTCGCTCTTGCAGGGGCCTCACACAACAACTCAAGACAATTTAAAAAAATATAGATTTTTTTAACCATATTTTCGCATTGCACGAAGGACAAAAGGCCTCACATAGCATACCTACTGCCTGGAGCCTCGCATACATGCTGCCTGGAGCCTCGCAATGGGTATGGCTGCTGCTGAAGAGATGTTAGTGAATATTTACATTTTCATGATACTGAGATTAAAATTTGTTTGAAATCTTGCCTTCTTTGTTTTATTTATATTCCATGTATATAAAAAAAATATCATTGAACCAGCTTTCTGGAAAGCATTCCCAGAGCGATTCACCTTAGGGATCTTTAAAAGTCAAGCCTATCAGTCTCTAAGGACTGAAAACGCACCTGTGATATAGGTAGGTAGTGCCTCACACAAGAACATGTTGCCTATGTAATAAATTTATGTAAGTAATGACATCAGATTTCATTTTATTTTTCGATTTTCCATGTATGAAATGTGATTTGCTGCTGGATGATAGGAGAAATTTCAACTACAGAATAACAGTTAACTTGAATAATTATTTACTCACATACTTTATTATGGAGAGTAGACTACCTGATTAGTTTTATTGGCAACTTTTTATCCCGAATGTGATATTCCCATGAAGTAGGGATTAAATCTTAAAATTTCAACCACTGAACATGAAATTTATTTAAGTATATATTTACTTATTTATCTTTTCAAAAATAATTTATTTTAGATAAAAATATCCTAAATAAAATATCATGGGACACTTGACATCAATTGACCTAGTCCCAAATTAAGCAAAGCTTGTACTATGGATACTAGGCAATGGATATACATACTTATAAAAAGATAAATACATACTTAAATACATATTGAACATCCATTATTAGTATTATTCATACAAATATCTGCCCTGGCCGGGATTCGAACCTGGGACCTCAAACTTCGTAGTCAGGTTCTCTAACCACTCAGCCATCCGGTCGTCAAAAATAAATACCATAACTACTTAAAATTAAGACCATAGATATGGCTGCTGCTGGCTAGTTTTTTGTATATTTAATTAGAATTTTACAGCACATTGGTTTTACATTTAATGCTATAATTCTCTATTGGCAAATAAATAAATTATTATTACTTATCACAACCATGTTCATACCAGAATAGAGTAAGTACCTATGAATTTAGGAATAAACATTAAAAGAAAAACAGTGGAACAAGAGTGGAACATTTTACTGATCTTTTATTAAGTATAGGTTTACTAATATCTAGCATAAAATCTAATCTCAAAATTTCGTTCGTTGTTATGAGAAATGAAATTATGAGAAAAAAAAATATGCAAGATATTAGTAAACCTGTTCTGCTATGTAATATTCTGAAAAATGACTATTATTCGAAGTGATAACTATGCAAAGTGATGATTATGCAAAAGTATCATACGACTAAAAAAAATGAGATAACTGTTATGCGAAGTGTAATTCGGAGAATCGATATTATGAAAGATAAAGGGAACCCTTTATTATATATCGGTATTTAAAATTATAATTATATCAGACTGAGAGTTACTCCTTGTTATTGATGTACCTATCTTTAACAAGTTCAGGCATAAAATAGTCTTAAGGGGAAATGCAATAAAAAAGTTGAATATTTAATAAAGAAAAATCTGATAAACTTCAGCAGTTTAATAAGTTCCTGTTATCTTATGTGACAGATATTTATGATGCTGTTTTTTAGTTCATATAGATTAGAATATTATGAATTAAAGTCTGTCAAATTTTTAAATAGATAATTATTAAAGTTGCTGTATTATTATTATCACTTTAATCTTAACTTCATGCATTAAATTTAGGCTTCAAAACAACGCAATATCCGCAACAGGCTTCGTCAACCGAACAAATTGTAGATCCGCAACAGGCTTCGTCGTTGGTTTATTATTATTCCATTTAAACTGCAAAGTTGTGGTTGCAAGTGCAACAATCAGTGTCACAAACTTATAATAAGTTCCTTTAAGTACTAATACTTCAGTGGAAGTATTCAGATTCTTTCCTACTTATTCCATCATTTTCACCACTTGTAAAGAAACAAGTGCAAAAAAAACAATACTTTAATTGAACAAAAAACTAAGTACTGCAAGTAAGTCTTGGCCTAGTGCAAATTAATAATTTCACACAAAACATTGATTTTCTTCGAGTTGAGCTATGTGCAGCTTTGAGGGGATAAATAAAAAAAAGTAGGTTTTTAAAGATACTTGAAGGCACTAAATCAGTTTTCATTACACTTATCAAATTTAAGTTTTTGTCAGAAATGTAATCCATACTTATATTATGAATGCGAAAGTGTATGTCTGTTTGTAAATTCTTCACGCTTGAACTGTTGAAATCATTTAGGTGATTAGTTTAATATAGTTCGAGTCCGGTGAATTAGATTTTTATCCTGGAAAATACACATTACTTGTGTGAAAGTGATCAACAAATTCAGATATAGTCATGGGTGAAAACTAGTTAAAAAAAATGAAGTAATTAAAAAAACTAAAAAACCCGACTGCGATGTAAAAAATACAAAGTTTAAATGATTTCAATCATTACATTCTTCATAGAACTAAAAAGCACAAAACAAGCAAATCACTAAGGAAAGAACTTCATCACATTTCCTAACGTTGGGTATGCTGTTAAGGTTGATTAAGAGGTTTTACTAAAGAAGGTAGATATAAACGTAATCAGAACATTCCATCCTCGCCCTTTTCCACCTTTCCCAGTAGTTTACACTATTATGAATAGACTGAACTGAGAATAAAAATATGACAAATTAAGCATGACAACATTAAGAACCAAATTTCGTAGCAGGCGGGACCCATTTGCAAATCATAAATCGAAAGAAAATTAATGGGTCCCGCCTGCTATTAAATTTGGTTCTTAATGTTGTCGTGCTTAATTTGTCATATTTTTATTCTCAGTTCAGTCTATTCATAATAGTGTTAACTACTGGTAAAGGTGGAAAAGGGCGAGGATGGAATGTTCTGATTACGTTTATATCTACCTTCTTTAGTACAACCTCTTAATCAACCTTAACAGCATACCCAACGTTAGGAAATGTGATGAAGTCCTTTCCTTAGTGATTTGCTTGTTTTGTGATTTTTAGTTCTATGAAGAATGTAATGATTGAAATCATTTAAACTTTGTATTTTTTACATCGCAGTCGGGTTTTTTAGTTTTTTTAATTACTTCATTTTATTTCTTGCTTTTTAGTATAGAACTACGAAAAATATGTAACTGCTTTGTCTTGAACTAAGGTGTATTATTTGGAGCTAGTTCAAGATTTCGCAAACGATTTAATTCTTGTAATGAATTGAGGTCATGAGGGTTATTTAATAGTTTTCTTGGATCTAGTTCACTAATGGCTAAACTAAATCTGCAATAATTTCCATTTTTGAAGCAAGTGTGGGTATGTTTGTGTGTTTGAAGTCGTTCTACTAAATCTTTCAATTCTTGGTCATCATCAGGCAGCTCACACGTTACGACTTGGTCAAGCATCTGAATACCTTCTGATGTATCAAATGAGGGCATATCATCACACCATACGACCGGGTGCCCTCTATTTCGCATACTTTTTAATGTCAGAAACTGATTACTTACGCATAACAGGTTTCGCATAATTTATTTACGCCGAATCTTAAACTTGCCAAAATTTAGTTCGGCATAATTCTGTATAAGCCGAATAATGGTTTAGCCGAATTTATTTAAGCATATTATTAACATGGCCGAATTTTATTATACATAATCTTGTTTAGCATATATATGTAATTTAGCAGAATTTTGATAGGCCGAAATCCGAAAATAAGTTACCTAATTGCTATTTATGACTAGAAAAATGTTATTAGGTTAGGTTAGAATTGTATTTGTAACGGAACGAACAACCACCAGTAAAAGAGGCATGGGCATAAAGCGGGGGGACATGGGGGCGAGCTCCCGCAATAAAGAAAACCCAGGTCACATGATTGCTCACCTATAGGTTAGGTTAGGTTAGTATTTTGTCAAGGCACGAAGCGCCTTAATGAGCAGAACAGGAGCTCCGCCAAGCGGAGCTCCGTCGACTTCGTCTCAGAATCATTAAATTCATATGAATATTTGCTTTCCAGACATAAAATTGGTGTTACATTAAGTATGCGAAAGTAACTTTCTGCGTTATTAATTTATGCGTAAGTAATTTTCTGCCTAAATAATATTCGAAATTCACAAATTATGCGTAAAGCCCATTCGGCTTACATGGGTTATGCGTAAAAGAATTCGGCATAAACTGTTATACGAAAACAGTTTCGGCATAAGTACTATTATGCGTAAACAGATTATGCGAAATAGAATTATGACTTAAAAATTTATGCGTAAGCAGGGGGAACCCATACGACCATATGTACGTGAGGGCTTCCTCGCAACTGAAATTCAATACGCCACCATAAGCCCACTATCGGTCTTCCTAATATTGGTTTGTGTTGTTTTTTCAAATGTGCAAGAAATACCTGCAGTCGTAACATAAATTGCCTACATAGCGTTACAGGATTATGGAGTTTCTCATTTATGGCAAACTAGCTTATGCCCGCGCTTCGTCTGCGCGGATCTAGGTTATCGCGCGGTGGCGCCCTCTATCGGAATAAAAGGTATCCTATGTTGATCCTTGGGGTTCAAACTACCTATATACCAAATTTCATCAAAATTGGTTCAGTGGTTTCGACGTAAAAGCGTAACAGACAGACAGACAGACAGAGTTACTTTCGCATTTATAATATTAATAGGGATTAATTTACTTTGCTTACTAACATTAAAGTGTGGGTAGTCGCAGATGTAAACATCGCTGATCTAGACTTTTAATCAAATTAAATATTAAACTGTTTTATATCTCGTGTTCAATACAAGCATCACGTAATTTGTGGACTAATTATTGAGTGGAAACGTTTTCATGATCTGTACTAAGAGCTTTAAACTTAAAATGAAAAACTGGCTCCTTGAAAGTGAAATTCGCATTCTTAATTAAAGAGTGTGCGTACAGTGCCGTGTGATCTACAAACTAAAAATACAAAGATAGTGAATTTGTGGTACTGTGTGATTTGTGATTCGCAAAGTTAACAAATATTTGAACTGTCATATTGGCTTGTAACGGTCACTGTAATACAACGTATATTAAACATCTACTCGTACTCGTAATATATAAATACAGTAAAGGAAAATTCTCTACATCAAAAATACAAGCAATAGAATTTAAGATAATAACGATATGGCCGTTAATATGAGAAAGAAGCAATCATCTAAAGAGTTGGAAAAAAGCTCCTGTAAAAAATTTGGAGCAAAAATCACTTCTTCCGAATATTTGAGATGTTCACAATGCAAAGGAACGTATGACTTAAAATGTACCACCATTAATAGAAAGTCGTTTTCATCTATGGACAGTGCACGCAAACTAATGTGGAAGTGTGTGAACTGCGATACGACAGTGATAAAAGACATAAATATATCACCTAACACATCAGACGGGACACAATTATCTATTTCCGAAGACAGAATCGATAAGTCACAGACAAGCAATATAACATTGCGAAAACCTAAGAAACTACACTTGTCCGAAGAAAATCTCTCCAACATATCGGCAAAGGATGTGTTAAATAGCACCATCACCATCATAATATCTCGATTTTAGATAACTCAGAGCTGATGCACCTAAAAGACGAAATAAAACAACTAAAGCTGGAGCTTTCTAGTGCCCACGAGGAAATAATTAAGCTGAATGGGGAGGTGCGTGATTTACAAAAAACAGTGCAATCCTGTCAAAAAAGCATTCAGTCATACAAGAAAGTATTATGCGAGGCGACACCAAAGAAAGAGAAGCTTACAGTAGCTAATAAAAAACACAACATATTAAGTCATGTATTAAATTCTCCCGTGCAACATGAAACACCGGTGACATCTAGAACAACACAGTTATCTTCACAGCAAGACCATGACAAACTTCCTAAAAATAACAACCAGACCGAAAATACGTCGATAATAAACCAAAAAACTGAGAAAAAAACATTACACCAGTCGAAGCAATCGGAAGAATCAACAAAAAAAAAAGAATGTTATTATACTCAGCAGCAATAGGAAGAATCAAATCACTCAAACCGCCAGCAGTACGCTATCGGGTAATATACAGATAAGCCACTATATAACAACCAATGCTAACACTCGGGAGCTTTTGAGGAACATCAATTCTAAAACAAAATCATTGAAGAAAAACGATTATTGCATTTTACTGATTGGTGAAGAAGACTTTAAGTCATCAAAGAATTACCATAATCTAATTGTTTATATCAGAGAACAGTTGACAACACTACAAAACACAAATGTAATTGTCTGTCTCCCAACATATAAATGCGATCTAACAAGCAAACTTTATAATTGGCGAATTGAGATATTTAATCACTTGCTTTACTTGGATATTTGTACGCACAGACATGCGTTTCTACTTGATTCAAACGAGCATCTAACATATAACTATGATATGTTTCACGCTCGATCAGGTGAAATAAATAATTATGGTATGAAAAGCATTTTTATACGCATACAAAAGGCCATATCAGATATTGAACTCATGAACAGGGAACAAATAATTGACAACAATCAACAGGACACATCATCCTGTAGCGAACCAGAACTCGATTGTCATAGCAATGATAACCCTCTTTTTCGCCCCTAAAAGTATTAACATCCTTCACCAGAACATCGCTGGTCTCTTAAACAAATCTGACATGCTTATGATAAATCTAAATAACTTCTAAATCAACAATCTAAATAACTTGAAATCAGCACAGGTCGATATTGATGTGGTATGTATATCGGAACATTTTATAATGCGTAATCATGAAGAACTTTTAACAATACCAAATTATAAGTTGGCGGCGTGCTTTTCACGAGAAAACAAACGTGGAGGAACCTGCATACTGGTGAGAACTGGCCATCAATTCCGAGAGCTACCAGATATTGCAAATCATTCCATCTCGGGATTATTTGAGTGTTGTGCTATCGAACTAACCTTACATAAGGTAGTGATAGTATGTATATACAGGACGCCTTTTTTTTTTTTTTTTCTTTTTTTTTTTTTTTTACCTGGGGAAATCCTTTAAGGATATCACCGGCCCGGGGCGACCGGTGGGCATGTGGGAATCCCGCCCCAGAACGGGACGGTGTACCCACTAAAACCCCAGGGTGTTCCTCTTCGCCATCGTGTCGCATCCGGGCTGTGGGAACTGTAAGCATCCATGGCCCGGGTGCACGACGGTTGTCCAGTAATGGACTCGTCTCAAGTGGACCTAAGTCCACATCTACACCGCTGAAGGCGCGCCGGAACACTTGGCGCGCCTACCAGCTCGGGGACCCTCACGGCAGGGGACGGGCTTCCCCGTGCCCGTCACCCGCAGTCCCTCTTAGGGCGGGATTTGGCGGCGGTTATTACCTAACCGCCTCCGCCCAACTCGCCTGCGGCGCAAGGGCTGGGAGGACGGGTCCTCCTCTCGCTCCCGCTCCGCTCCTTCCTTGATTGCCATGACTTCTTCACAGTAAGAAGTCATGGCTGTCCACGACGTTTCGCTGCCGGTCATGGATTTGATCACGGCCGGCAGCGAAAGATCGTTCCCAACTACTGCCGTCAGGCGGATGCGCTGCTCTGTGAAGGCGGGACACACTTGCAGCGTATGCTGCGCAGTGTCTTCCGCCCCGCCGCAGTGGTGACACATTGGTGTTGTCTCCGTCCTTGCGATCTTGCACAGGTACTTGCCGAAGCAGCCATGCCCCGACAGTATCTGTGCTAGGTGGAAGGAGACAACACCCCATGTCCTTTCGACCCATCTTTCCAAGACGGGCCGAACTCCCGATATGGTCCAGTGGCCGGCGCTCGGCCGCTCCAGAGCCTCCAGCCATTTCCGGAAGAGAGTTTGGCGGGAGATGTCTCTCCACCGCCTTATCTCTTCCGGACAGGGCCGTTCCCCTCTTGAGCGCGCCTCGGCTACTCGCCGGTATACGTCGGCCAGCACCTCGGCATCCAGCTCCCACGGTGGGGTTCCCGCCAGAACGCAGGCCGCCTCGAACGAGGTGGTACGGTACGCCCTCGTTACCCTAACCGCCATGACCCTTTGCGGTTGACGCAGTTGGGTCTTGTTATGGGCGGAAAGGGAATCCACCCATATAGGTGCCCCGTACAGGGCCATCGACCGCACCACGCCCGTGTATAGTCGGCGACAGCCTGCCTTCGGCCCACCCACGTTTGGAAGGAGCCGACTCAATGCCGATGCTGTTCCGATCAGCTTTGGAGCCAAACGCCGGAAATGCTCCTGGAAGTTCCATCGGCTGTCGAGGACGAGTCCTAGATATTTCATCGTCTTCTCAACGCCGATGGAGACTCCACCCACCACTATGCTGGCGTTTGCTGGAGGTGCCCTCCGGGGCCCGTGAAAGCAAATGGCCTCGGACTTGTGGAGGGCGACCTCCAGCCCCAGCTTCCGGATCCTACCCATATACAGGACGCCTAGTTTTAGTAACCTTAGTATGTTCTATGACAAGTTTGACCAAATTCTTAAAAAAATATGTAGTAACACTGGCAAAAAAATTATTATCTGTGGAGATTTTAATATTGACATCATGAAAAAAAATTGTATATCATCTCAATTTGAATATTTTCTCTTAAGTCACAACTTGGAACTAGAAATAAAACAGCCTACAAGACTGAGCAGCAAAACATGTATCGATAACTTTGTACATAACCTAAAGCTGGGTCATTCTAGTGAGATACATGACTTTGGGTTATCAGATCATACTGCACAGATCTTTAAATTCCCGACGAACAAAGTATGTACAATGAATTCCTGGCGTGTGCAAAGGCGTGAGTACACAAAAGAAAATTTGAAGATCTTCAAACGACATCTGGCAAGCTTATCTTTTGCAGACATGTACAATGCTCAAGACCCAAATACTGCATATGATACATTTTTAGACACTTTTCGCCTTTTATACGACCTATGTTTTCCAGTGAAAGTAGTAACAGTTAGAACTAATGCTAAAGTAAAATGGCTATCAAAGGGTATAAAAATCTGTAGCAAAAAACAAAGACAACTCCTATGGCAATACAGACGCATGCCCACAACAGTTAATAAAACAATATTAATATAGAAATAGAAAAAGAATAGAAACAATTATTTCGTTAAACGGAGAGAATCTGAAACTTGTGCATGAGACAGTTTTTCTTGGTCTTACGTTAGATCGTAATTTACAATGGAGCCCGCATAATTCTGGTCTTGCTGGTAGATTGAGCTCTGCCGCCTATGCTGTACGAAGAATCAGGCAATTTACCAACGTAGAAACTGCCCGGCTAGTTTATTTCAGTTATTTTCACAGCATAATGTCCTACGGTATGCTGATTTGGGGCAAGGCGGCCGACATAGAAACTATCTTCATTCTGCAGAAGAGGGCAGTCCGGTCTATCTACAACCTTGGTTCCCGAGATTCACTAAGAGAACGCTTTAAGGAGATAAATATTCTCACAGTAGCTTCACAGTACATACATGATGTGATATTGTATACACACAAGAATATCGAGTCCTTTAAGAAAGTGTCAGACGTACATGATATCAATACTCGTAATAAACATAAGCTTGCAGTTCCTAAATTCCGTCTACGGAAAGTAAGCAAATCTTTTGTAGGAAACTGCGTGAGATTTTATAATAAAGTTCCTGTAGAAGCATGGAAATTACCACACAACTCTTTTAAAGAATACATAAAGAGTGCACTCCTAAAGAAAGCTTACTACAAAGTTGAGGAGTACTTATGTGATAATGCGACATGGCCAAAACTGAAAGCCGATGAAAATTGTGATGTTAATGTGTAATGTGATATTCTCGTGTTTTTGTGTATGTGTGTGCGCGCGTGTGTGTGTGTGTGTGTGTGTGTGTGTGTGTGTGTGTGTGTGTGTGTGTGTGTGTGTTTATGTCAGTGTATTTGTATTGTATAGTGTTGTGAAGTGAGACTTGGCAGTGTCCCGGCGCTTTTCGTGTCTAGTTTCTGGTTCTGTTGCCGTCGTCCGCGTTGCAGTATTTAATTTAAAAATATTCATTAGTTTGACATTTAGAGACCTTATACATCTCCATCTCTTTATTTTAATATTTTTTGACCTTGGAGGCTTTTTACACCTCTGATAATTGTATAATTTAATTAGTTTAATTAAGTAGTTTACTTTGACACTTAGAGACTATATACATCTCTGAATTATTTAGATTAGGAATTTTATTATTAACTCAGGGACTTTATACATCCCCTTGCCATATTTATATTGTATATTGTTAAGCTTATGGATTTTTAACTTGTATATTTTTAGTTTAATTTCTAGTCACAGGCTCGCGACGTCGAAGTTCCCAAGACGATCCCATAGAGCTTATGGAAACGGAAGCAATACCATGCCCTCGGTACCGCTCTGCTTTCAGAGCATGACATGAGTGCGTGTGAGCTAACTTTGGGGGCGGCAGACGGGAGCTTGCCTTCGGAATCCAAAAGCTTAATGGTTACTTGACCTGAAATGTATATTTCAGAATTTTTTTTTTTCATTTATGACGGTGGAAGCATTCTACACTTCCGCTTAACGTAGGTATAGTTAGTTTTCAGTTTTGTAACTAAGGGACCCCATACATCCCTGTATTATTTTTATTATTGTAATTTTCTCTTTAATCGTATACTGTAGTTTTTAAGTATTTTATTTGTAATTATTTTATTTTGAAAAAATGACTTTCTGCCAAGTTTCTTGCGGCGCATTCTTCTTGGCAATGATGGTCTTTCCGAAAGCGCTGGTAGTTTCAAAAAATGACGTGTAAAAGTGCCCATTGCGGCCTATTTGCTGAATAAATGATTTGAATTTTGAATTTGAATTAAAAAATTATTCCCAAACATATAAAAAAATGATCAAACAAAAAAAAAATATTATTTATTATTATTATTATTTAAAAAAAAATATTTTTGGTGGCATTTATGATCTGCCAAGTGGCTTTTGACTTATTTTGGGTAACTTGGCAGATCATAAATGCCACCAAAAATAATTTTCGAACAGATCATATATTAAGAATAAAAACAAAAGACGGTGTTGCGGTAGATTCAAAAGATATAACTAATACCTTTAATGACCATTTTATACAAGGCATTCAAAAAATGCCAAACTTTAATAAAACCAAATGCAACATTACTAACAGCGCACAGTCCATGTTTATGGCACCGGCTACACCAAAGGATATAGAATTAATAATTCGTTCCTTAAAAAATACCAAAAGTGTAGGCTTCGACAACATTGCAACAGTTGTAGTTAAATATGTAAGCGGTACAATAGCCAAACATCTATGTCATATAATAAATCTATGCATAAATACAGGTATCTATCCAGATAAATTAAAAATATCAGTTATCAAACCATTATTTAAAAAAGGAGATAAAGAAAATCCACATGACTACAGACCTATAGCTCTAATATCCATTTTTTCAAAAATTTTTGAGAAATTCATATACCAAAGCCTTTACAACTATTTAGAAAAAATTGATCTTCTTTGTAAAGAACAAAAGGGGTTCAGAAAAAACACCAGTATAAACATGGCAATATATGGTTTTATAGAGGTCGTAATGAAAAATATAGATAGAAAAATACCAATATGTGCTCTTTTCGCTGATATGACTAAAGCATTTGATTATGTAGACCATAAGACCTTACTAAATAAACTCAGTCTTTATGGCATAAGAGGTAACGTTTTTAAATTGGTAGAATCTTATCTTAGCAACCGACTGCAATATACTGAGGTAACGAGGTTGTGTCCTAAAAGTAGAATGGAGAAAATATACAGATCAGACCCACAAAATACTAAATATGGCGTACCACAGGGGGGTGGACTTAGCCCTTTACTTTTTTTGATTTATATCAATGATCTACATAAAACAGTTGACCACCCAATGATATTATTTGCTGATGATAGCACAACTATTATAAAATGCCAAAATCCAGCTTAATACGAAGACGACATAAATAATGCAATCTCTGACATAATAATGTGGCTTAACAATAATAACTTAAAAATAAATTTGACAAAAACCAATATAATGCATTTTTATCAACGCATTAAGTTTAATGACATGAATATCAATTACCAAGGAAATAGTATAGCAACAGTAGGAGTTACGAAGTTCTTAGGATTATCAATTGACAGTCAGATGACCTGGAAACATCAAATAAATGCAATATGTAAAAAGCTAAGTAAAACGGCTTTTACTCTACATAAACTATCAAAAACTGTAAATAAAGATGCTGCATGAGTTGCATACCATGGACTCGCTGCATCTTTACTGAGATATGGCGTCATATTTTGGGGTAATTCAGTTGATAGGAAAGCAGTATTCAAAGCCCAAAAAAGGTGCATTAGAGCCATGTGTAGCTTGAAAATGACTGACCGCTGTAAACCGCACTTCAAATCACTGAAAATTCTTACTCTACCATGCTTATATATATTTGAAGTAGCAGTATTTGTCAAATGCAATCCTAATTTAGTTACCAAAATTTCAGACACACGTAGACTCCCTACTCGATCACAATACCAAAATATGTTGCGCAAAACAGCATGTAACACAGCATTGATGAGGAAAAGTATATTAGGAATGGCACCAAAAATATTCAATAAAATTCCAGATAGTATGAAAAATCTTAATACCAACCAATTCAAAGAGAAATTGACATGTTTATTAATTGAAAAATGTTACTATAATATTGATGAATATCTTAATGACAGGAATTTATAATTTTATGCTTCTTAAATGACATTATTTTTTAGTTTTATATGTATTGTGTCAGACAGACATTGCTAATATTGTTGACTTTCATGAAATAAAAATCCTCGCTAAAATAGTTACTTAAAATTAATAATTTATATTATACGCGCTTACTTGATTATTTCTGAAAATTTTGTTTTTATTGCTGCTGTGAAATTGTATTTAGACTAAGTTTAATGACTTGTTAAAGAAGAACAGAAATATTTGTACGCCTACTGGCAAAACATAGAGATTCAGCATTATGCTGAGCCAGTGTCCGATTCACAACCGCAATGACGCATAATTTTCTATGTGTTGTCTATTTGTACTTAATGCTATTGTTGTGTCTTGTGTTGTGAATAAATGTATTTTCTTTCTTTCTTTCTTTCTTTTATTCCTGAATGTTGCTTTTAAAATAGATTATGTACACCTATGTTCCACAAATAAACATATTCTATTCTATTCTATTCTATTCTAATCTATATATATAAAATTCAAAGTCCTGACTGACTGACTGACTGACTGACTGATATATCAACGCACAGCCCAAACCACTGGACCTAGAGACTTGAAATTTTGCACATAGATGCCTTATACAATGTAGGCATCCACTAAGGAAGGATTTTTGGAAATTCCCACGGGAATGGGAAAATCGTGATTTATATATTCGATTCTGAGTGACCCTATCTCAGTAACTATAATAACTAGACTCTTCAAATTTTATACAAAAGTAGGTATTACATTTATTAAAACATTATTTTCAGGATTTTTGTAAATTCCCACGGGATAAGGTAAAAATGGGATTTATATATTCAGTTCAACGGAATCCCTTGAACAATAATTACTAGACTCTTCAAATTTGGCATGGAAGTAGGTGATTACAATAGTAAAAAACTATTTTAAGGATTTTTTGAAATTCCCACGGAATAAGGAAAAAACGGAATTTATATTCAGTTCAACGGGATGGATTTTTCGTTTTACTGGTCGTAGAAAACTGAAATTTAGCATTTAGGTTCCCTGGGGGTGTAGGGGATTACTACAAAAGAATTTCCAGAAATTCTGACGGGAACGTGAAAAAACGGGATTTTTCGTTTTGTTAGTCGTAGAAAGCTGAAATTTGGCATGTAGGTTGCTTGAGGAGCGTAAGAAAATATAAAAGAGATAATTTCCTGAAATTCTGACGGGAACGGGAGAGAACGGGACTTTTCGTTTTACTGATCGTAGAAAGCTTAAATGCGGCATGGAAGTTGCTTGGAGAGTGTAGAGGAGCATTGAGAGTGGAGTTTTCAAAATTCCCACGGGAACGGGGAAAAAACGGGATTTTTCGTTTTACTGGTCGTAGAAAACTGAAATTTTGTATTTAGGTTCTTTGGGGTGTGTAAGGGATACTTCAAAATAATTTCCCGAAATGTCTGACGGGAACGGGAAAAAACGGGATTTTTCTTTTTATTGGTCGCAGAAAGCTGACATTTGAGAAAGTATAGGTTCTTTGAGTGGAGGGAAGTATTAAGAGTTAATTTTCCGAAACTCCTACGATAAAGGGAAAAAACGGGATTTTTCGTTTTACTGGACGCAGAAAGCTGAAAATTGGCATGTAGATTGCTTGGGGAGTGTAGAGGAGCATTGAGAGAGGACTTTACAAAATTCCCAAGGGGAGGGAAAAACGGGATTATTCGTTTAACTGGTCGTAGAAAGCTGAAATTTGGCAAGTGTGTTCCTTGGAGAGTGCAGCGGAGCGTTGAGACAGAATTTCCCGAAAATTATTACGGGAACGGGAAAATCGGGATTTTTCTTTTTCTTTCTTATTTATTAAAAAAAAATACTTTTTTATTCGAAAGATCTGATAACGGGATCACGTTACGATACGTTTTTCATATATTTTCTCAAGCTATTTAAGCATTTGCGTCTGATAGACATCATCTCATGTTGATGAGCTGATGATGGAAGGTAAAACTCCTTAACGGTTAGGAGTTAGAGGAAGTTTCTTTTAATATCATAATGTCGAGGTCTAAGACGTTTAGGTAGTTGTTTTCATTTTGGTTACTCAAGTGAGCTGATGTTGGAAGGTATAATTCCTTAACGGTTAGGACACATTATTACCTACGCCTAACCAATCAACTCAAAGAAAGAAAGAAAAAAAAAATTTAAACTTTGTCTGTTTCTTTGTTTATTGGGGGTAATTTCTGAAATAACTGAGCTGATTTAAAAAAAAACTATTAGTGAAAGCTTTTTAAGAATCGCGGAAAGTGTGGTTTTCTATTGAATTTACTTATTCCTATCCCACGGGAATCCTTTATCGCATAGGTACGAAGTCGCGCCAAAAAAAAACAAGTATGTTTTCTAAAATTTCACCCCTGACCTGAAGATGTGAAACAGGGCTTCAAAGTCGATTTTTAAATTCGAAAATTTGCTAATATAATCCTCCGAAAAATCAATTAAAACACGAACATAAAGATCTTAGAAAGTAAATCTGTGTTACCCCAAATTTAACGCGAGCGAAGCCGCGGGCAAAAGCTAGTCCTCGTTTAATAAAGCAAACTTATTATCACTAAACTTCGCATTAAAGCCCTCATAGGGATAATAATTAGAATTCAAGAATACTTTGACTTCACGTATATTACAATGGTCGAAGTGTGAACCATTTCTAACTGCGTTATTCTTTCGATTTGTTTGGAAAGCCATTATAACGTATCGAAGACGTTCAATTTGTGACGAAGTTTTAAATGACCATGTATGTTTTGTACTCTTAGGTAGTAGTGGATATTCATACATATCCCAATTTCTAAACGCTACGTATAATGACCGGTCTCTTTCTAACATTTTTAACATATTAATTCTTTGACGATCTGATACTTTTATATGAGGTACGCGCCAAACTATTTTATTGATATTTATTTCGTCCAATGTTTCTCCAGAGTCAAGCTTAACTGCATTTAAATTGGTATTGCTCCGAAGAAGAATTAATTCATGCTTGCAGTTGATTATTATTTTATTAAAATCTTCTGCGAATCCTAGAATTTTGTTAAGAGGTATTGAAACAGAAAAATTTCCCGTTGCTTTCGTTCCATTAATATCCCATCCCCAGGCTTTAGACGTTTTGGATTCATTGTCGTTCATAGATATTAGTGACTTTATAGTAGTTGTTATACCAGCATTTTTAATCTTGTCTATTTCTATTCCATTTAATTCATAACGGATATCTTGGAAGAGATATAGGAAAGAGTTATTAGTAAACTCAAAACTGGCGACTTGATTTTTTGTATCTGTTTTATACACTTTAACAGTGCCCTCTAAGTACAAAGTGCTCGCTGAAGGTAAAACGTACAAATCTTGCTGGTTGATAGGTATACGTTTTTCATCATTTCTGTTAAACGTTGTTACGTATGGTTTATAAGAATGAATTTCATAGCTTTCAATGGAATTGTCGTGGACAAGAGGATCAGATATATTAAGTACACTCATGTTGTTAACGCGCCCTCTAAATAACCTGTTCTTGCGGGGCGAGCGGGGCGAGGTGTCGACACAAGCGAGCGCAGCGGTCACCGCCGTCGTCTACATACACTCTACTGACACTCGCTTTACATACATGTACCTCTTTAGTTCGGTGCATTAAATTAAGTTCATTATAAGCCGGAGTTTTCTTGAAGTATAAACCCCACAGCTGGGCTGCTCGTCAATAACAGCCCCGACAAAGTGGCGACCGTACAGGACGGAAGATTTGCCTTTTACGCAAGGGATAACGGTATCGGCGCACAGCGGCGAGCGGAATATTCCACGGAACGGATTACCTACCTATGTGCAATTAAAATAGCAACCAGCTCATCTGCATCAAGATTAAGCAGGGAAGTGGCCTAATCCTTCTTTTTTTCCTTTTTTTTGCTCTGTTAGTCCCCTTAATTTGTGTGAATATAGTGCTCAGTCCCCAGTAATACGCATTGAACTGGTACCTAGTGCTTTTAATTCGCGTAACAAGGCGTTACTAGTGCTTTAAAGATACCTATAAACCATTATATTTCCGCTTATTAGGTATCTGCTTATTATTAAACTCATTAAGTCAAAGTTTTACCTAAGCGAGCGTCCATTGTGTTGCGTCAGCTTCACAATTAAGCTTCGGTTACCTACTGCCTATCTATATATATAAAATTCAAAGTCCTGACTGACTGACTGACTGACTGACTGACTGATATATCAACGCACAGCCCAAACCACTGGACCTAGAGACTTGAAATTTTGCACATAGATACCTTATACAATGTAGGCATCCACTAAGGAAGGATTTTTGAAAATTCCCACGGGAACGGGAAAAATCGGGATTTATATATTCGATTCTGAGTGACCTTATCTCAGTAACAATAATAACTAGACTCTTCAAATTTGTTACACAAGTAGGTATTACATTAATTAAAACATTCATTTCAGGATTTTTGGAAATTCCTACGGGATACGGAAAAAACGTGATTTATATATTCTGTTCAACGGAATCCCATGAACAATAATTACTAGACTCTTGAAATTTGGCATAGAAGTAGGTAATTATAATAGTAAATTTTTTTTTAAGGATTTTTGGAAATTCCCACGGGACAAGGAGAAAACGGGATTTATATTCAGTTCAACGGGATGGTCTTATCATTTTAACCGAAATTTAGCATTTAGGGTCCTTGGGGGGTCCAGGGGTCTATCACAAAAGGATTTCCCGAAATTCTGACGGGAACGGGAAAAAACGGGATTTTTCGTTTTTCTGGACTTAGAAAGCTAAAATTTGGCATGTAGGTTGCTTGAGGAGTGTAGGAAAGCATTAAAGAGATAATTTCCCGAAATTCCTACGGGAGCGTAGAAGAGCATTGAGAGTGGAGTTTTCGAAATTCTCACAGGAACGGAAAAAAATTGGATTTTTCGTTTTACTGGTCGCAGAAAGCTGACATTTGGCATACAGGTTGACTCCACTGAGTTAATTTTCCGAAACTTCCATGGGAAAGGGAAAAAACGGGATTTTTCGTTTTACTGGACGCAGAAAGCTGAAAATCGACATGTAGATTGCTTGGGGAGTGTAGAAAATTACAAAATTCCCACGGGAACGGGAAAAGTGGGATTTTTCATTTTACTGGTCGTAGAAAGCTGAAATTTGGTAAGTGGGTTCCTTGGGGAGTGTAGGGAGCGTTGAGAGAGAATATCCCGAAAATTATTACGGGAACGGGAAAATTGGGACTTTTGTTTTTCTTTCTTATTTATTTAAAAAAAAAAAAAATTATTCGAAAAAGTATACTCCCAAGGTGGTCCATTGTCACCAAATTAGGATCTGATGACGGGATCACAGGGAAATCGAGGGCAACCCTCAAATTTTGTAGGGACGCATTAAGTTTTTCATTATATTTTCTCAAGCTATTTAAGTATTTGCGTCTGATAGACATCATCTCATGTTGATGAGCTAATGATAGTAGGTAAAACTCCTTAACGGTTAGGAGTTGAGGTTTTTTTTAAAATATTATAATATGCAGGTATTAGACATTTAGTTGTTTTCATTCTGGTAAATAAATATCGTAGAAAGTACATCTGTGTTACCCCAAATTTAACGCGGGCGAAGCCGCGGGCAAAAGCTAGTCATAATAAAAGCCCGACGTGTCCAGTATGTCATGGTTCACACAGGATAGCGGAATGCGTCAGGTTCAAGGACATGAATGTCGAATCTAGGTCAAGCGAAGCCTTGAAGTTACACCTTTGCTTGAACTGCTTGCGGCGGGGACATGACGCTGAGCAGTGTCGGCTCGGCTCCTGCCAGGTCTGTAAGGCAAGACACAACACTTTGCTTCACAGATATACACAACCATCACTACTTTCACATACGGACATAAACAACCCGGACGGCCCGGCCGGCGCGTCATCGTTGACTAGCGCAGTGAGCGCGTGCACCGCCGCCGTAGGTAGTAAACAAGTCTTGCTTTGTACTGCATTAGTTGAATTACGTAATAAACACAATAATAAAACTATAATTGCGCGGGCCCTTCTTGATGCGGGTTCCCAATCTTCATTTATACGCGAAGGCATAAAAAAGAAATTAGGTTTTTCTTCTAATTCTCTTAAAAACCGATTTGTGTGTCGGGCATAAATAATTTATTATTTAATATAAACGAATGCTGTGAACTCACTTTAAAGTCGTTAACGAGTTCATATACGGCAAACATTAATTGTTTAGTTGTACCTCAGGTGACAGGCAACTTGCCTAACGGTTACGTCAATGCTTCAAATTTGAACATACCTTCTCACATACAACTTGCGGATCCTGGTTTTCATCGTCCTTCCGAAGTAGACCTATTACTTGGCGCTGATGTTTTCTTCGATATCATGACGTCGGATCGAATAAAATTAGGCATAAATAGACCCATTCTTCAGAGCTCTAAAGTAGGCTGGTTAGTTGCAGGGTCGATAGGTAGCTTTGGTCATGATGAGGAGAATAGGGCGATATTACACCTTAATTTCACGAAACAAATGTCACAAGATCTCACACGTTTTTGGGAGCTTGAAGAACTTCCCTTATCCTCGTCGAAGGTTTTACGCAGCCAAGATGAGGACATTTGCGAAAAACACTTTATAGAATCTACGCAACGTTTAGATAACGGAAGGTTTTTAGTTAAAATGCCTTTACGTGAATCACCCTTAAGGTCACTTGGCGATTCATATCACATGGCCAAAAAGAGATTTCTCACACTTGAAAATAAACTCTTAAAAAATCCCGTTCTTAAAAAACAATATTGTGATTTCATTAGGGAGTACGAAGAACTAGGTCACTTAAGTAAGGTTCACAAACCGGACTTCGGTTACTTCGCTCCGCATCATGCCATTCTTCGCGACAGCAGCGAAACCACAAAATTGAGGGTGGTTTTCGATTTTAGCGCAAAAACTAGCTCACAAAAATCTCTCAATGACCTGCAGTATATCGGACCGGTAGTTCAAGATGAACTTTTCGATATTTTAATTCGATTTAGACGTCATAATTTTGTTTTGTCTGGCGATATACAAAAAATGTATAGGCAAATCATGATGGATGAAGCACAGCGCCATCTACAGTTAATCCTTTGGAGGGATGATGTAAACAAACCGCTTGATGTTTTACAGTTGAATACGTTGAGTTATGGATGTGCTTGTGCGCCTTTTTTGAGTACAAGGTGCCTGGTACAATTGGCAAAGGAATGCGATGATAATATTGTGTCGGAAGTAATTCAACGTGATTTTTACTATGATGATTTTTTAAGTGGTGCAGAGACTGAAAACGAGTTGAGGCATATTTATCAGTCTGTTATCAAAACGCTCAACTCCGCTTGTTTTCCTATTCACAAATTTCGAACGAATTGCCCACGAATTTTTGAGGATGATTGTACTTCGATACAAGCTTTAGATTTAAATAAACAATCAAGCGTTTTAGGTTTATTATGGTTTCCAGATCATGATAGTTTGCAATTTTCTGTAAAATTGGACGGAGATACCTGTCACGTGACCAAGCGGATAATTTTAGCAAAATATTTGACCCACTTGGTTTGCTGAGCGCGTGCACAATAAAACTTAAAATATTGCTTCAAAAATTGTGGCTACTTAAATTGGGCTGGGACGACGCAGTACCTTTAGATATAAAACGAGTTTGGAATAAAGCTATTGTCAATATTGTCGTATATTTAACTAGCTTTTGCCCGCGGCTTCGCCCGCGTTAAATTTGGGGTAACACAGATGTACTTTCTACGATATTTATTTACCAGAATGAAAACAACTAAATGTCTAATACCTGCATATTATAATATTTTAAAAAAAACCTCAACTCCTAACCGTTAAGGAGTTTTACCTACTATCATTAGCTCATCAACATGAGATGATGTCTATCAGACGCAAATACTTAAATAGCTTGAGAAAATATAATGAAAAACTTAATGCGTCCCTACAAAATTTGAGGGTTGCCCTCGATTTCCCTGTGATCCCGTCATCAGATCCTAATTTGGTGACAATGGACCACCTTGGGAGTATACTTTTTCGAATAATTTTTTTTTTTTTTAAATAAATAAGAAAGAAAAACAAAAGTCTCAATTTTCCCGTTCCCGTAATAATTTTCGGGATATTCTCTCTCAACGCTCCCTACACTCCCCAAGGAACCCACTTACCAAATTTCAGCTTTCTACGACCAGTAAAATGTAAAATCCCACTTTTCCCGTTCCCGTGGGAATTTTGTAATTTTCTACACTCCCCAAGCAATCTACATGTCGATTTTCAGCTTTCTGTGTCCAGTAAAACGAAAAATCCCGTTTTTTCCCTTTCCCATGGAAGTTTCGGAAAATTAACTCAGTGGAGTCAACCTGTATGCCAAATGTCAGCTTTCTGCGACCAGTAAAACGAAAAATCCAATTTTTTTCCGTTCCCGTGGGAATTTTGAAAACTCCACTCTCAATGCTCTTCTACGCTCCCGTAGGAATTTCGGGAAATTATCTCTTTAATGCTTTCCTACACTCCTCAAGCAACCTACATGCCAAATTTTAGCTTTCTAAGTCCAGAAAAACGAAAAATCCCGTTTTTTCCCGTTCCCGTCAGAATTTCGGGAAATCCTTTTGTGATAGACCCCTGGACCCCCCAAGGACCCTAAATGCTAAATTTCGGTTAAAATGATAAGACCATCCCGTTGAACTGAATATAAATCCCGTTTTCTCCTTGTCCCGTGGGAATTTCCAAAAATCCTTAAAAAAAAAATTACTATTATAATTACCTACTTCTATGCCAAATTTCAAGAGTCTAGTAATTATTGTTCATGGGATTCCGTTGAACAGAATATATAAATCACGTTTTTTCCGTATCCCGTAGGAATTTCCAAAAATCCTGAAATGAATGTTTTAATTAATGTAATACCTACTTGTGTAACAAATTTGAAGAGTCTAGTTATTATTGTTACTGAGATAAGGTCACTCAGAATCGAATATATAAATCCCGATTTTTCCCGTTCCCGTGGGAATTTTCAAAAATCCTTCCTTAGTGGATGCCTACATTGTATAAGGTATCTATGTGCAAAATTTCAAGTCTCTAGGTCCAGTGGTTTGGGCTGTGCGTTGATATATCAGTCAGTCAGTCAGTCAGTCAGTCAGTCAGGACTTTGAATTTTATATCGTATATTTAATGTAGGTAGTTTAATAATCGTGTATTGAAGGGTACTTAAGTTATAAAAATAAACCAGTGTTCAACCAACTTGCGTGTGTTTCATTACATGGTGGCAGCGGTGACTGTTTTTTTTCGCGTTGAAACGTTAAAAAAAATAACAATTACGAACAGCAATAATACATCGTACTGTGTTCACTATCCAGTGCAGTGTTTGTTAATATCATGGAACACGCGCGTCCTCCGGCGGAGTTATCACTTGACGGCGGTCCGGCCACTCGTTCTGAATCGTGGCGAAAATGGCGGAAGCAGTTTGAAGTGTTTCTCAAAGCGTCTGGAGTGAGCAAAGAGCCTAAAGAGGTCCAGGCTAGTTTGTTGGTTAACCTCATCGGATCGGCTGGCTACGAGATATTTACGACTTTTTCGTTTGGCGGTGGTGAAAGTGACGAAGATATTAAATGTGTGTTGAAAAAATTTGAAGACTATTTTAGTACCAAACCGAATATTACGCTAAGGCGATTTAAATTTTTTATGCGAAGCCAAGAGGAAGGCGAAAATATTGATCAATACGTAACCGCTCTGCGGGTGTTGAGCCAGCAGTGCGAGTTCGCAGATTTACATGACAGTTTGCTGCGTGATAAAATCGTGTGCGGTATAATTAATAACACAGTAAGGGATCGACTTCTTCGCACAGACGATCTGTCGTTATCGAAAACGATACAAATCTGCCAAGCTGCAGAAATATCACAAGAGGAAGGTCGGTGCATTGACGGCGGCATGTCAGGAACCGTGCAAGTGAATGCCGTGCACTATGGACGCGGCGCGCAGGCGCGCGGGCGCCGCGGCGGTGGTCGCGGGCGCCGGGCGCGCGGCGCGAGGGCGCCGGCCGGCGGCGCGGGGCGCCCTTCGTGTGCCGCGTGCGGCGCGCTGGGTTGCGTCGGCGACGCGCGGTGCCCGGCGCGTAATGCCTTGTGTTTTGTTTATGATCGAAAAGAACACTTTTCGCGAGTGTGTGAGCAAAAAGATGCGGTACGAAAAGTGTTAAATCTTAATGTGGACCCAAGTGATGACGAAATGTTTTATGTCAACACAATAGAGGAGGACAAAGAACTGAGTAAGTCAACTAAGGAATGGGTGGAGGTATTAAAGTGTAAAGGACAAGATGTGCGTCTAAAAATAGACACAGGATCGATGATAAATGTAATTTCTAAAACCGGCCAAGAGCGTGTCGGACACGCCCAAAATAGGGTTCCGGAGCCATTACGAAAAAATTAAGTAATATTTTGCTAAGGATTTCGTACTTTATACGGAATCTTCGAAGTATAGGTATATTTTATACCTTACGCTGCTATTTACTCATAAACTACTAATAATTCTCAAGCAAACTTAGCCGCTATAGTTTTCCTTGGAAGTTTAATATACTGACTACCATCCTGAATTTTTTCAAATTTTTTTTCGCACCGGTTTAGATTTTAGAGGGGGGGGGACGCTCGATTTTAATGAAAATTTGCACTTTAAAGTTGAATATTTCGCAAAAAAATGACTGAATCGAAAAATCGTTTTAGTAAACCCCTAATGGTTTTAAAATACCTATCCAACGATACCCCACACTATGGGGTTGGATGAGAAAAAAAAAATCACCGCCACTTTACGTCTATGGGAGGTACCCAAAAAAAAAATTGTTTTTGAATTTTTAATTGTACTGTTTTGTCGGCATAGTTTACCTTTATATCCGTGCAAAATTACAGCTTTCTAGCATTGATAGTCCCTGAGCAAAGCCGCGGACGGACAGACAGACAGACAGACGGACAGACAGACAGACATAGCGAAACTATAAGGGTTCCGTTTTAGCCATTTTGGCTCCGGAACCCTAAAAATGAATTTTTAAATTTGGGATTGTCGATTATGAACCTTAAGCCTTTTACAAAACGAGTACATTCCTTTACAGGCAACCGCCTACCTATTATTGGCAGTGATAACATCACCTTTGTTTATAAAAATAAAAAATATGATTTACCAGTCGTTGTCGCTGATTTAAATTGTCAGAATGTGCTCGGATTGGAAAGCTGTATCGTAATGGGATTAATTAGTCAAATAAATGCTGTAAATATAGATCACTATGCAGATTTATTTCAAGGTCTAGGGAAATTACCCGGTAAATATAGTATTGTAGTGGACAAAAATATACAACCGGTAATTTCACCGACTAGGAAAATTCCATTAGGGCTTAAAGATAAATTATTACAGGAATTGCAAAGAATGGAAACCTTAGGGGTGGTTAGAAAGGTTACGCACCCAACAGATTGGGTAAACGCTATAGTTTTGGTGGCCAAAAAGGATGGTAGCATTCGTGTCTGTCTGGACCCGCGACCCTTGAACCGCGCGGTGCGGCGCGCACAATACTCGCTGCCGACGGTGCCCGAGCTGGCGGCGCGTCTGCGCGGCGCGCGCGTGTTCAGCGTGCTGGACGCGCGCTGCGGGTTCTGGATGGTGCAGATCGATGACGCCAGCGCCGACCTCTGCACGTTCAGTACTCCCTTCGGCCGGTATCAGTTCCTCCGCTTACCATATGGAATAAATTGCGCACCGGAAGTGTTTCATGCGAAACTTAGACAGCATTTGGAGGACTTAGACGGCGTGGAGTCGTTTATCGATGACGTCATCGTGTGGGGGCGCACTAGGGAGGAACACGATCGACGGCTGCAGTCTCTCTTGTGTCGCGCTAGGGATATAGGTGTAAGGTTTAATCGCGACAAATGTAAGTTTGCCGTGAACGAAATTGTTTATTTAGGTCACAGGTTCGACGCGCATGGAATGCGGGCAGATGAGTCAAAAGTCAAGGCTATAAATGAAATGCCGTACCCTACTGATAGAAAGGCTCTAGAACGATTTTTAGGGATGGTAAATTATCTAGCGAAATTTATTCAAAATTACTCTGAATGTGTCAATGTTTTAAGGTTGCTGCTAAAGAAAGAGTCCGAGTGGTCGTGGGAGTCGCACCATTCTAAAGCGATAGATGAATTAAAGCTCAAACTGGCCAGCGCTCCCGTGCTAGCGTTGTATTGCCCATACACGCCGGTGGTGCTGTCAGTGGACGCGTCCCACGGGGCCCTGGGCGCCGTGCTGCTGCAGGGGCAGCGTCCCGTGGAGTTCGCCTCGCTCACGCTCACCGACACGCAAACCAGGTATGCGCAAATTGAAAAAGAGATGCTGGCTATCGTCTTCGCGGTCGAGCGCTTCAGGCAATATGTCTATGGCAGGTCGGATGTCACCGTGCACACAGACCACAAACCGCTCGAAGCCTTGTTTAAGAAGCCGCTGGTTTCGGTACCAGCCCGCCTTCAGAGAATGATGATGAGAGTGCAAGGTTACGAGTTCAAGGTTGTGTATACACCGGGTAAGTACATGTATATTGCGGACACCCTCTCGCGAGCCGCCCTCAAAGAGACGATTCATGACCGTGTCTCAGAAGAAATCGAGGTGCAAACTTGCTTCATGTTGCTGAACACGTCTTTCAGTGAGCAAAAAATAGAAGCAATCAGGAAGGAAACGAAAATCGATAACGACTGTAAGTGGCTCTTAAAGTATATAAGCAACGGCTGGCCGAAAAACAGACGCGACGTCAATGAGAAAGCTAGTGTTTTTTGGCCGTACCGTGAACAATTACACATCTTGGACGGTGTAATTTTTAAGGCTGAGAGAGTATTTATTCCGCGTGCGTTACGAAAACAGATGGTCGAGCGGGTGCACGAGGGCCACCTGGGTATCGAGCGCTGCAAGCGGCGCGCGCGAGAAGTCATGTTCTGGCCGGGGCTGTGCGCGGACGTGGAGAGCGCGGTGCGCGGCTGCGCGGCCTGCGCTCTGCACGCGCCGCGCGCGCGCCGCCAGCCGCTGCTGCAGCACGAGGTGCCGCCGCTGCCGTGGCACAAACTCGCTTCCGATATATTTGAATACAAAAAAAAAAGCTACATAGTATTAGTAGATTACTTTTCGAATTACGTGGAAGTTGGACAACTAGCGAATATAAATTCTAAAAACGTGATAAACTTCATGAGAGAACAGTTCGCTCGTCACGGCATACCGGCAGAGTTGGTGACCGATAACGGGCCGGCCTTTAGCTCGCTGGAATTTAAAAGGTTTATTCGAGAGTGGGAAATTGGTCACGTGACGTCGTCTCCTCTTTACGCCCAATCTAATGGGAAAAGCGAGAGGACCGTCCAGACTGTAAAGAGTTTGTTAAAGAAATGCATAGATTCAAATCAGGATTTTTATATAGCATTATTAAATTTACGGGCGACGCCACGTAATGGTTTAGATTCGCCAGCGCAAATCCTTATGGGAAGACGGCTCAATACAAAGTTACCTATTAGCCAGCACCTACTTACTGAAAATGTAGATAATGAACAGAACTACCGGGCATTAATGATAGACAGAGAAAAAATTAAAAAGCATTACGATAAGTCGGCACGACCCCTGAGACAGTTATTTCCAGGAGATACAGCCACGTTAATAGGCAACGGCATAAGGAAATCGGTCTCGGTAGTAGCTAATGCGCCACAACCTCGCTCGTATATAGTACAGGATCAACATGGACGTTGTTACCGGCGTACTCGTAGTCAGATGGTTGTGCGCGCACAGAACACTGCAGCGGTCACAGTCAATGTTCCCAAACGACCGATACGAATAAAAAACGATGCTGAAACTTACAAGGCGCTAACGACTTCCTGTATTCGTAAGCGCAGACAGAAACAAACACAAAATCAGCATGACACAGAAATGGAAACGCCGATGACGCCGCGAGCAGCCGGAGACAGTAGTTCGGACACGCTGTCGGCGGGAGGACCGGAAGACAGCCTGACCAGCCCCGCTAGCAGCGGCAGTAGCGCGGCCTCACCTGCCGCGCCATCGCCGTCAACGGCAGTCACAACAAGGTCAAAGGAAAGAACGGCACGAATGTTTACGAGTTTCATTTTCGGCCATCAAAACGAATAACTCATGCTATAGGTACTACTTGCTTTCACTTGACTGCTGTATTTTTATTACTTTGTAACATTTAATGTAAGTTATTACATAGATTAAAAAACAAAATTAAGGATAAGCTCATATTTAAATAAAGTAAGTACTTAACTTTAAAACTTAATAAAGACTCCACGGTTGGTGTTTGTAAATGAAAAATATACGTAGGAGCATAAGATAAGCTAGTGTGTAGATTGCCGTTTATTGTAAAATTTACAAGCTTATTGTAAAATTGATATATCTAGTAATACTTAAGAACATTTCTATTTGTACTTGTACTTAAAAATAGAATAAAGTTATTTTCAAAAAAAAAAAAAATCAAAGGAAAGAGAAAAGTGTAGCACTCTTAAAGTGACTTCTCACTTTAATTAAATTAAGTATATTATTATATCTGTTACTTTGTTTTGTTTTCTTTGAAGGAAGGAGATGTCGTATATTTAATGTAGGTAGTTTAATAATCGTGTATTGGAGGGTACTTAAGTTATAAAAATAAACCAGTGTTCAACCAACTTGCGTGTGTTTCATTACACTGTGCACTAGCCCCACTTTAATTGAGTTGCACTGTTTTGTGGACGCGTCTCAGGAAGCCTAATGGCGATGGCAAGGTTTTCGTTAATCTTTTGTGTGCGAAGACACGCGTCGCACCTCTTAAAACTTTTACAATGCACATGCTCAGAAAGTGCCTCTTGACGTGGGTCAACATATCCATAGAAAGTTAGTGATTCCTGCACGCATCCACAAGCGTGCAGAAAAGTTGTATGGATTTTACTTTCCGCACTTGTGCGGTAAAGTAACTTTTTAAATTAATAAATCTCAAAAAAATATTTCCAAACTATAGTTAAAAAAATAAGTCTAAAGAGTCGTTATAGTTAGGCTTCGAACAAATAAGAAAACGTTTGATGCAGCCAACTGAATATTTACTGATTAGATAATACAGATTAATTTTAATATAAAAACACGACAAAAAAATATAACATTCATTTTTTTTTCATGTAAACTCGTGTTTTAGTTCCATCTAAAGTTATGAAAAAAAAGCAAATAAATTCTTAAGTTCATTTCGGACCGTGCGATGTCAAGCGCGCGCACTCGAAAATCAACCAATGAGCTTCCAATGCGCGCGCACGACACGAAACACGAACCAATCATGGTTACCAGTTCGCGCCTGTCATGAAATCCCGCCAAAGTAATGTTCACCCCGAATGTTCACATGAGTTTAGTCCGGTGAATTAATTTTTGATAAGTAAATTAAAATGAAGAGTTCAAATGATGAATTTACATCTGATTTTACGCCGCCTAACACAAATTGTCAGTGACAAACTCTCGCCGACTTAATAATTAATGCTGAAATACGTGAACTATAATATACACACCTAAGTTAACATCGTAAATTGACAAAATAATCTGTAGATATTATAGCATCTACCGGTACGTCTTATTCTTATTTATTTGCTTTTACCAATTAGAATTAGTGAACCAATTTTGAATTATTTACAGTTTCAAAGCTAAACAATCTCAGATTTACGGTGACTTTTTGTAAATAGCTTGTTTGTAAATAGATACATCTATATATATAAAATTCAAAGTCCTGACTGACTGACTGACTGACTGACTGACTGACTGACTGACTGACTGATATATCAACGCACAGCCCAAACCACTGGACCTAGAGACTTGAAATTTTGCACATAGATAGCTTATACAATGCCGGCATCCACTAAGGAAAGATTTTTGGAAATTCCCACGGGATCAGAAAAAATCAGGATTTATATATTCGATTCGGAATGACCCTATCTCAGTAACTATAATAACTAGACGCTTCAAATTTGATACACAAGTAGATATTACATTACTTAAAACATTAATTTCAGGATTTTTGGAAATTCCCACGGGATAAGGAAAAACAAGATTTATATATTCAGTTCAACGGAATTCCATGAACAATTAATTACTAGATTCTTCAAATTTGACATAGAAGTAGGTGATTATAATAGTAAAAAATCATTTTAAGGATTTTTGGAAATTGCCAGGGGAAAAGGAAAAAACGGGGATTTATATTTAGTTCAACGGGATGGATTTTTCGTTTTACTGGTCGTAGAAAACTGAAATTTAGCATTTAGGTTCCCTTGGGGGTTGTAGGGGAGCACTACAAAAGAATTTCCCGAAATTCTTACGAGAGCGGTGTAAGGGAATTTCCCAATATTCTGTGAAGGGAACGAGAAAAAACGGGATTTTTCGTTTTACTGGACGCAGAAAGCTGAAAATCGGTATGCAAATTGCTTGGGAAGTGTAGAGGAGCATTGAGAGAGGACTTAAAAACGGCAACGGGAAAAACGGGATTTTTCGTTTTACTGGTCGTAGAAAGCTGAAATTTGGGAAGTGGATTCCTTGGGGAGTGTAGGGCAGCGTTGAGACAGAATTTCCCGAAAATTATTACGAGAACTGGAAAATCGGGATTTTTCTTTTTCCTTATTATTTATTTAAAAAAATCTTTTTTTATTTGAATGAGTATGCTCCCGAAGTGGTCCATTGTCACCAAATCAGGATCTAGTGACGGGATCATGGGGAAATCGAGGGCAACCCTCAAATTTTGTAGTCACGCATTACGTTTAATCTAAATAATAATATATAAAACTCAAAGGTGACTGACTGACTGACATAGTGATCTATCAACGCACAGCCCAAACCACTGGACGGATCGGGCTGAAATTTGGCATGCAGGTAGATGTTATGACGTAGGCATCCGTTAAGAAAGGATTTTTGGAAATTCCCACGGGAACGGGAAAAATCGGGATTTATATCTTCGATTCCAAATGACCCTATCTCAGTAACTATAAAAACTAGACTCTTAGGTATTACATTAACTAAAATATATATTTCAGGATTTTTAGAAATTCCCGCGGGATAAGGAAATAACGGGATTTATATATTCAGTTCAACGGAATTCCATGAACAATAATTATTAGACTCTTTAAAATTTCCAATAAAAATAGGTGATTACAATAGTAAAAAACGATTTTAAAGGATTTTCAGAAATTCCCACGGGGGGATAAGAAACAACGGGATTTATATTCAGTTCAACGGGATGGATTTTTCATTTTACTGGTCGTAGAAAACTAAAATTTAGCATTTAGGTTCCTTGAGGAGTGTAGGGGAGCAATACAAAAGGATTTTCCGATATTCTGACGGAAACGGGAAAAAAAGGGATTTTTCGTTTTACTGGTCGTAGAAGGCTTAAACTTGGCATGTAGGTAGGTTGCTTGAGGAGTGTAGGGAAGCATTAAAGAGATAAGTTCCCGAAATTCCCACGGGAAAGAGAAAACACGGGATTTTTTTCATTTTACTGGACGTAGAAAGCTGAAAATCGGCATGTAGATTGTTTGGGGAGTGTAGAGGAGCATTGAAAGAAAATTCCCACGGGAACGGGAAAAAACGGGATTTTTCGTTTTACTTACTGGTCATAGAAAACTGAAATTTGGCATTAAGGTTATTTGGGGAGTGTGAGGGAGCACTACAAAAGAATTCCCCGAAATTCTGACGGGAACAGGAAAAAACGGGATTTTTCGTTTTACTGATCGTAGAAATCTAAAATTCGGCATGTAGGTTGCTTGGGGAGTACAGAGGAGCATTAAGAGTGGAGTTTTCAAAATTCCTATGGGAACGGAATAAAACGGGATTTTTCGTTTTACCGGTCGTAGAAAACTGAAATTTTGCATTTAGGTTCTTTGGGGAGTATAAGGGAGCATATTATTTATGTTTATACTGTGTTCTTGTTCTGATGTAGTGTGTTTTTGTTGTAAATAAATGTTGTGAGTTTGAGATTGATAAAAGAATTACACCCCTGACCTGAAGATGTGAAAGAGGGCTTCAAAAATGATTTTTAGATTCGAAAAATTAAAAATTATATAATCCTCAGAAAAATCAAAACACAAAAATAAAGATCATAGAAAGTAAATCTGTGTACCGCAAATTTAACGCGAGCGAAGCCGCGGGCAAAAGCTAGTACCTAATATGAAAAATATACTCGATGATAATTAACTGTTACACGGATTTATTCACAGGTTACACTGATGTTTAATATTATAGGAGCGTGCAGGAGATTGCAATATTTATAACTGTGGACAATGTCAAGCAACCAGGGCTAATAATTAATCGTAAAAAAACCCGATAGGTACTAAAACAAAATCTCCTTTGCCTATCATAAATAGCTGTAGCTGTTCTAATCTTCTGGATCAATGATTTTTTTGAATGTCGGTTTAATAAAGTGTATACGTTAACGTTTTTGGTTTGGTGTACATGTCGGTATGTATATCTACGGCCTGCAACTGTAATAAAAGGACTATAGCAAATAAATGATGTTAGTCACTGCCTCGATTTTTTTCCTCGCTTAATGCATTGTAAAACGTTGTATGATATACGTGTCGAAAGTAGGAAATTCCCAACTCGTGCCGGCTCAAAACACTCGCTTCGCTCGTGTTTTAAGTTCTCCGTCACTCGTTGGGAATTGCCTACTTTCCGCACTTGTATCATAAATAACTATAACGATACCTCGGTTGGAGCTGTCTGGGGCGCACTTGGGCGCGCGGCTAGCCAACAGGGTTACGGGTTCCTTGCGTTGTAAAGTGGATCGTAGGGTGTTCTGGACCGACTCCTCGGTGGTCCTGGGCTGGATTCGAAGTCAACCTAGGATGCTAAAGGCGTTTGTGTGCAACCGTGTCAATGAAATTCACGAGTTGACTTCTAGGGATTCATGGCGTCATGTACCCACTTCATTAAATCCCGCAGATCTAGCCTCGCAAGGAGTCGAGCCTGGACAGCTACAGAGCTTGAGTTTGTGGTGGCACGGACCACCATTTCTGTTATATAATGCAGATAATTGGCCTCGTAATCTAGGCTACATAAACACAAACTTACCTGAAACTAAAACGCAGTGTGGTTGCTCAACAATAACAGTAATGGCTAATGTTGAACAATCACCAATAATTATATTTGAAAATTACTCTAAGGTAAATAAATTAAAACGAATTGTGGCATATATATTACGATTTATTCACAACATTAAAAATCCTACAGATAAAATAAAAGGCTATTTACTATTGAGTGAACTTAAAAATGCATTAACTTATTTGACAAAATTATCACAAAATCAAACTTATGCTACAGAAATAAATACAATTAACCAAGGAAAAAAACTTAAAGCTAAATCCGCTATATTACAATTAGCTCCTTTTATTGACGGCGACGGCGTGATCAGGGTAGGTGGTCGCCTTCAAAATGCAGACTGTGAATATGAAAAGAAGCACCCGATACTTTTGGACGGCAAGCACTACTTCACTCGACTCTTGATGGAAGGCGAGCACCTACGTCTGTTGCATGCTGGCCCTCAGTTGCTCCTTAGCTCTATACGCGAACAATCCTGGCCTGTAGGAGGCAGAACGTTAGCTCGTGGGGTCGTACGTAAATGCGTAACATGCACGCGACTTCGCGGTAAGGCTATGGAGCCACTGATGGGCAATTTACCCACGGATAGGGTTAATTCATTTTATCCCTTCCAAGTGTGCGGTCTTGATTTTGCGGGACCCTTCATGATTTCCAATAAGAAGGGAAAGGGTAACCGTATCACAAAATGTTACTTGAACATATTTGTATGTTTCGCGACCAAGGCCGTTCACTTGGAAGTAGTCAGCGATCTTAGTACTAATGCCTTCATCTTAAGTCTACGTCGATTCATCGGGCGTAGATGCAGGCCGCACAGCATTTATTGCGACAATGGCACTAATTTCGTGGGGGCAAATAACGAATTAGGTAGACTACTGAGATCCGCTCAAAATTCAATTTATGAGTTCGGTAACGAGGAAAATATAAAATTTATATTTTCTCCCCCATATTCTCCGACTTTTGGAGGAATTTGGAAAGCGGCCGTAAAATCGGCCAAATTCCACCTGAAGCGAATTATGGGTAATGCTAGTTTGACGTTTGAGGAGCTGAGCACTTTATTTATTCAAATCGAGTCCATCCTCAACTCCCGACCCCTCTCTCCTCTCTCGTCGGACCCAAATGATCGTTCCCCTCTGACTCCAGGTCACTTTCTGGCGGGGCGGCCCATGAATTCGTTGCCGTCACCCCCCATTTTCCTTAAAAACCCTGACAGGTATCAGAGGATTGAGCAGCTCCGGCAGCACTTTTGGCAGAGGTGGAGAAATGAGTACATGGCCGAGTTGCAGCAACGTACCAAGTGGCGCCAGAGGCAAAAGGAGCTCAAGATTGAAGACTTGGTAGTATTCAAGGAGGAGAACACCCCACCACTTAAATGGAGGCTTGGGAGAGTTAAGCAGCTGTATCCGGGAACAGACGAAGTCTGCAGAGTGGCGGACTTCACTACACAAAAGGGGGTCATCAGGAGAGCACTCAACAGAGTGTGCCCTTTACCCAACGAAGAACTTGAAAGCAGGAGCTTTCAAGGGGGGCAGGGTGTTAACGCGCCCTCTAAATAACCTGTTCTTGCGGGGCGAGCGGGGCGAGGTGTCGATACAAGCGAGCGCAGCGGTCACCGCCGTCGTCTACATACACTCTACTGACACTCGCTTTACATACATGTACCTCTTTAGTTCGGTGCATTAAATTAAGTTCATTATAAGCCGGAGTTTTCTTGAAGTATAAACCCCACAGCTGGGCTGCTCGTCAATAACAGCCCCGACACATGTTAATAATCCTATCAGTTTTAAAAATCTTCGGTTTTCTCTTGTTAACTTTGGTTTAGTTGGTGGTGGTCGTTGTTTGACGATACGAGTAGCACTGATGCTCTCATGATGTTGTACTCTTTTTATTAAAATCTATCATTGTTTGCTCTTCAAATGTAGGTACAGTTGAACTTCTTCACCACGTAGATTGACTAAATTGTTATTTGCGTCTAATATTCGAATATTTATCGAACTAATTGTATTTTGATTAACAGGAAAATAGATTATATTTTTAGGCACTTCTATTATTCTGTATCCTGGAGGCACATTAGGAACAAATTCATGAATTATATGACTAGATCGTCCATTCACAAAGGAACCACTCACTATGTCACATTCAACCCGTAGAACGGTTGTAGATAATATTGTTACGGCGGTGGGTTAGGTGGAAACTTTAATCGTGCTTTTCGACCCATTGGAGGCGTTTTCAGCAGGCTGGAATACTGTTTCAGGCCGTTTCAGAGGACGCTCTATCACATATTAGTTTATCAAAATTTCACCCAAGTTACCTTCGTTTTCAGGCGCCTGAAACATGTTTTCAGTCCGTTTCAAGCCACCCTCTATCCGATGACGCCATAACCTGAAAACCCGTTTTCAGGCGTTTTCAGGACCCCTTATGGGCCTTTGAACTACAATTCAGTATATGGCAAAATTTTCAATAGGAGTGAAAGAGATAGCACGATTAGAAAGAGACAGCTATACTGAGAACATTCGAGAAGGTGTGTGACAAGGATAGCCTATATGTGTGAGAGAAACAGACTGATGATCCTGTAGTGTGAGAGAGATAGCACATGAAAGAGACAGACACTCTACTCGTTTCAGGAACATTCGAGATGTAGGTATGACGTCCTAACTGGACTGTTCTCGAACTTTGTGGACCGATTCACCGGGGGTATATAAGCCGGGCGAGGTTGCGGCGGAGACAGTTTTCGAATGCGATACCGAGCGATAAACATCGAAGAGAATCAAAGCGACTTGTAAGTGAGTTTTTGAGTGCGAAATTACTGTGAACTGTTTTTAGGTGTTTTGTAAAGTTAAGTAACAGTGTGAAAATAAATCCTACTCTTATTCATCGGTGTTAAAAGTGCTTTTCAATCACGAACCCACCCCACGAACGTAACATTTGGTGTCAGAAGTGGGATTGAAAATGCCGCTTACTCCGCGAGAAGAAGAGAAGGAGAGGATGCAGACCCGAAGCCGCGCCGCAGCTGGGGACCCTACAGACACCGCCGCAGCGTCAGATACAGCGGCGGCAATATCCCCAAAGCCGGAAATAGACGTCAACGCGATTCTGGTCCTCCTGAAAGAACAAGCTAGAAGGCAGGAGGAACAAGCTAGAAGGCAGGAGGAACAAGCTAGAAGGCAGGAAGAACAAGCTAGAAGGCAGGAGGAACAAGCTAGAAGGCAGGAGGAACATGCTAGAAAGCAGGAGGAACAAGCTAGGATTCTACAGGAGAAACAAAAGAACCAGTTCGAACTCCTCCGTGAGGTACACAACGCAACCGCAGAATGGAAAAAGGAGATGGCTGAGATCCAGGATAAAATTGTGGCAGTTGACATTAAAGTCGAAAATCACGAACAGCGCCTCAACGGTGTCAACGAAAAGGTAGAAGGCCACGAGAATCGCCTCCAGAAGTTGGAAATTAAAGTGGCCAACGGCACCACCAGTTTATCGGGTGCACCAGCCACAGGAGGTGAAAAGTTAAAGTTACCACCATTTGATGGTACCTCTTCATGGGCCGCATACAAGCACCAGTTCGAGTTGGTTGCGGAAAAAAATGGCTGGAGCAAGGATTATGCAAAAACGGCACTGAGTTTGGCGCTACGGGATGAAGCTCTCAGTATCTTGGAAACGTTGGGAAAGGATAAGACATATGACCGTCTCCTTGAAGCTTTAGAAGCACGCTTCGGTGACAGTCATCTAGAGCACGTCTACAGAGCTCAACTGAAGGATAGGACCCAGGGTCGTAATGAGTCATTACAAAAGTGGGCCCTAGAAATAGAGAAACTGGTCCAAAAAGCATACCGAGATTCATCCTCTTTTACGGATGGAATGCTAGTGCAGACATTCATAGATGGGATTCGAGACTTTGAAGTGAGGGCTGCTGTACGACTGGGTCACCATGGGAGTTTGAAGGATGCGCTTGCCCATGCTCTCGAGGTGGAAGCTGTACGCCAAGACCCAACAAGATCCTTCAGGGTACGCGAAGTCACTGCCAGGGAGCCGATTGCTCCACCTAGAGAAACGGGACCTCGATGTTACAACTGCGGAGAACGAGGACACATGCAATCTGGCTGCCCGAAAAGACATTGGAGGCGACGAGACTCGGACCAAATGGACAGGCCAGCAAGCTCTGGTAATCCAGAACGGCAGCAGCAGGGAAACGAGTAGAAGCCAGGACTATGGGACGAGTGCTGGCTGGTGGTCAAAATGTCCCAGTTATGATCTCCCAGGCGAACAACGGGAACAGTCTGGCTGTCAAAGGAGAAATTGGCGGAGTGCCATGTCACCTTACTATCGACACCGGAGCTTCTCGAACTGTGATCAGTTCTCGACTGCTAAAACACCTGATCAGAGATCATCAAGTCCGACCAATGCATCTTCAGCTGCAAACGGCTACCGGCCAGAACATTTCCGTCCAAGGGGAGCAAGAAGTGTCAGTAAAGATTGGAGAAAAGAAGTACTGGCACAAAGTCATCATTGCTGACATCGTAGACGACTGTATTATTGGTCTAGATTTTATGAGGAAGTACGATTGTAAGATCGACTTAAAAGGCGGCGTGCTGAAATTTGGGGCTTATGAAATTCCTATGGAGGGTGAAGTGGGTGGACATGTCTTCTGCGCTAGAAGGACTACACTACAACCGAGATCGCAAGCCCTAGTTCCGGTGAAGTTACCACATGGTGTGAGACAAGGATCTCATTCCTGCGTGCTAATAGAGAAAATAGATGGCAGTAAGCCGTGGATACCAGCTCGCACAGTGGTAATGACGTCATCCGCAGCATTTATAAGAGTTCTTAATTTAAGTGACACTCAACACGTCCTAAGTAAAGGAACCCTTATGGGGAGATGCGAGGCAATCTCATGGATACGGAGTTGCCATGGTCCAAACGAGGTCAAGTTGCAAGAAGAAGTTGTGGATATTGGAAAATTATTGGAAAACTGCGAGAATGATCTCACGGAGGAAGAACTTCTAAAGGCGCGTAATCTACTAAAGCGCTATAGGAGTGTCTTCTCTGCACATGACAGTGATATCGGGAGAACTGGAGTAGTGCAGCACGAGATCGACACTGGAGATGTCATGCCTATTCGACAGCGACCTCGGCGAGTTCCAGTAGCTCGAGAAAAAGAAGTCGAAGACATGATCAAGGAAATGAGGAGGGACAAAGTAATAGAACCGTCGACCAGCCCTTGGTGTTCTCCAGTAGTCTTGGTGAAAAAGAAGGATGGCACTATGAGATTTTGCGTTGACTATCGTAGACTCAACGACGTGACCAAGAAGGACAGTTATCCATTGCCGAGGATAGACGACACTTTGGACACTTTAAACGGCATGAAATGGTTTTCCACCTTGGATTTGAAAAGAGGATACTGGCAAGTGGAAATTAAGAGAAAACAGCCTTCTCAACTGGTAAAGGACTTTGGCAGTTTAATGTTATGCCGTTTGGGTTGTGCAATGCACCGGCAACTTTTGAGAGGTTAATGGAGCAAATACTTGCCGGCCTCCTGGGTGATACTTGCCTAGTGTATCTGGATGACATCATAATTGTAGGTAAAAATTTCGATGACCACCTTAAAAAACTGGAGCAAGTTTTGTCCAAGTTGCGTGACGCAAATTTAAAACTAAGTCCGAAGAAATGCTCATTCTTCAAGCGTAAGGTAAACTACTTGGGACATGTAATTTCATCAGAAGGCATCCAGACAGACCCTGAGAAGATAAGTGCAGTTAAGGATTGGCCAACACCGAAAGATAAGACAGCAGTGCGTGCCTTTTTAGGACTTTGCTCGTACTATCGACGATTTGTGAAGAACTTCTCGGATATAGCAAAGCCTTTGCACCAGCTGACGGAAGAGAAACGACCATTTAATTGGGATGATCAGTGTGCAGCAGCCTTCTCAGATCTCAAACAGAGACTTTGTGAAACACCGATTTTGGAATATCCCGACCCGGATAACGAGTTTGTTGTTGACACTGATGCAAGCAATACTGGCATCGGAGGAGTCTTGTCACAAAACAAAGGAGATCAGGAAGTTGTGATAGCCTATTTCAGTAAATCGTTATCGAAACCCGAGAGAAATTATTGCGTCACTCGGAGAGAATTGCTGGCAGTCGTTAAAACTTTGCAGCATTTCAGCAAATATTTGCTTGGACGCAAGTTCCGAATCAGGACTGACCATGCTGCTTTAAAGTGGTTGTTAGAGTTCAAGAACCCCGAAGGTCAAGTGGCACGCTGGATCGAACAACTGCAGGAATATGACTTTTCCATCGAGCATCGAAGTGGAAAGTCACATGGAAATGCAGATGCCCTCTCCCGAAGGCCTTGTCCGGATGACTGCAAACACTGTTTAAGACAAGAGGATAAGGACTGCGTGAAGATGTTGAGGACCGACACTGTTAGCGAGGAATGGAGTGACGCTGTCATGCAAGAAGCTCAACAGGAAGATCGTGACATAAAACCCATTTACGACTGGATTAACGGTGGAATGCCCAAACCAAAGTGGTGTGAAGTAGCTCCGATGAGTACAGTGACCAAGAGCTACTGGGCGCAATGGGAAAGTCTGATTATGCACAATGGCGTACTGTGTAGGAAATGGGAGTCAGCGAACGGAAAGGATGCTCACCTTCAAGTGGTCGTACCAAGGAAGAGAGTTATCGATGTTTTAAGATCCTTTCATGATGGCATTTCCGGCGGGCATCTAGGAGTAAAAAGGACTCTGATGAAGATTCGACAACGATTTTACTGGATACACTGTCGGGAAGATGTGGAAGACTGGTGTAGGAAGTGTACTAGCTGCTCGTCGGTCAAGGGGCCACATACACGCAGTAGAGGTGCGCTTAAAGTTTATAATGTGGGGGCACCTTGGGAAAGAATTGCTTTGGACGTCGCAGGGCCGTTCCCGATCTCTGACCGCGGAAACAAGTACATCCTTGTGGTCATGGACTATTTCACCAAATGGCCTGAAGTGTTTGCCATTCCAAATCAAGAGGCAGTCACAGTAGCGGAAACGGTAGTGGCTGAAGTATTTTGTCGGTATGGAGTACCTCTTGAGATCCACAGCGATCAGGGAAGAAACTTTGAATCTCTGGTGTTTCAGGAGACTTGCCGAGTCATGGGAATTCATAAAACTCGGACTACGTCCTATCATCCACAGTCAGACGGGATGGTCGAGAGGTTCAATCAGACTCTGGAACGACATTTGGCCAAAGTAGTTGACAGCCATCAAAAAGATTGGGACAGGCATATTCCACTCTTTTTAATGTCGTATCGGACCGCAGTTCACGAAAGCACGGCCGTGACACCTGCGTGTGCTAATTTTGGAAGAGAACTGCGGTTACCTGCGGATCTACTGACAGGACGACCTCCAGATGCACCAAAGACGATTTCACAATATGCAAGTGTTTCATGCGAAACTTAGACAGCATTTGGAGGACTTAGACGGCGTGGAGTCGTTTATCGATGACGTCATCGTGTGGGGGCGCACTAGGGAGGAACACGATCGACGGCTGCAGTCTCTCTTGTGTCGCGCTAGGGATATAGGTGTAAGGTTTAATCGCGACAAATGTAAGTTTGCCGTGAACGAAATTGTTTATTTAGGTCACAGGTTCGACGCGCATGGAATGCGGGCAGATGAGTCAAAAGTCAAGGCTATAAATGAAATGCCGTACCCTACTGATAGAAAGGCTCTAGAACGATTTTTAGGGATGGTAAATTATCTAGCGAAATTTATTCAAAATTACTCTGAATGTGTCAATGTTTTAAGGTTGCTGCTAAAGAAAGAGTCCGAGTGGTCGTGGGAGTCGCACCATTCTAAAGCGATAGATGAATTAAAGCTCAAACTGACCAGCGCTCCCGTGCTAGCGTTGTATTGCCCATACACGCCGGTGGTGCTGTC